>CM034536.1:66260430-66306143 GCA_020002185.1 Paraescarpia echinospica
CACACACATACACGCACGCACGCACGCACGGACGCACGCACGCACGTACGCACACATTTATGCTAGAAATCGCCGGACTTACCCTTGAAGGCAATCACACTTAGGCTTAATGTCAATCACACAGAGCGGCGCATGGTCTACCGAGTCATCCCTTCCGGAGGACGGGTATTTTTGCTAGTTCAGGTAATTCACCAAGACACGTGCATTTGTTTGAAACTGATTGTCCTTGTTGCTCCCGACTGGCCACTTATTTCCAGGTGTAGCCGCGTCCGGCACGCGTATGACACATTCTATTCACGTGATGAGTTTCTGCCAGAAGCTGGCTGTTGACGCACTTCTACCGTTTTCTCTTCCGGGCGCAGTGTCAGCCTGCGAAAGGTCTGGAGGCCATACGGAAGGTTAAACGGACTGCTCGACATACGTGGACTGGCGGAATCGAACGTGACAGACTCCTGCGTCTGTAGCACGTTGGCAAACTGATATGTGAGGTATACCAGTACATGTATCGCGTCTGTCGATGGAGTTGGCTTTTCTTGCACGCCCTTGCAAGTTGCACCTCGCTTATAGCCTAGCTAGCAATGTGTCCGATCAACACACACTGTTGTCCGCAGATCTTGCCTTTATACGAACGTCTCGATTTCATGTTCGTTTAAATAAAGTTTTATTGTCCTGTTGTGTTTCACTCAACGTTGTAGCGTGAGTTTGCTTCATGTATATAAGCTAATACTGGTATATTAACACAGAAGCTTCTACAAAAAAGCAATGAGTCAACAAACCATCATACGAAATAAAGGAAATGCGACAACACATCAATATAACTACTCGAGTAGGCCTATATACGAAACAGACGTCATCATCATCATCATTGTGCAGCCGTAGTGTCCCGTGGTTGGGCGAACGCCTCAGCATGTCGTTTCCTAATCTGGCTGTCTTGTGCTATTCTCTGCCAGATGGTGCCCTTCCAGTACTCGTCTAATTCGTCTCTCCACCGTCTGGCCGGTCTTCCTTTAGATCGTTTCCCTTCGTAAGGTCTCCGGGTTGTGATACGCAATGTCCGTTGGTTATCTCGTAGTCTGCTGAAGTGACCTGCCCAGGTCAACTTCTGTCTTCTGATTTGTTCTATCACGTCTATGACTTTTGTCTTCCGTCTTACCCAGATGTGTGTTTTTCTCTCCCGATATGTGATGTTTAACATACTTCTTTCCATCTTTGTTTGTGCGGCTACTAGCTTGTTCTTTGTTTGGATGGTGAGTGCCCATGTATCCGCGCCGTATGTCATGACTGGAAGTACGCATGAGTTGAAGACTTGACTCTTCAAGCAGGTTCCAAAGTTACCCTTGAAGGTGTCGCGGTGTTTGGCGAATGTTGTCCAGCTGGCGGTGATTCATCTTTGAATCTCCTTGTCTTGGTTTTTGTCTCTGATATTGTATCGCTGTCCCAGATAGACGTATCTTTCAATGTTCTCTATCTGCATGGTGTTGATATATATATATATATATATATATATATATATCTATATATATGTATTGGTGTGTAATTTTACAGCATCAATGTTTTTTCGAAATGTTCATCTTCAGACATTTTTTTCACTGTCATCAGCTAGCAGCTTATCTGCAGCATTTTTTGTAGTTCTTGCGGTGTAGTAGTGCATATGAGTATGTCGTCGGCGAAGCGAAGATTAGTGAGATATTCTCCGTCTATCCTCAAGCCTCTGGTTTCCAATGTCAGTCTTCGGAATATGTGTTGCCGTAAACAGCTTGGGCGATATGTTATCACCATGTCGTACTCCTCTGTTAATATTGATCTTGTTGCTCTTTTTGTGTAGGTGGACTGTCACCGAGCTGTTGGTGTAGATGTCTTTCAGGAGTTCGATGTACACGTCTTCTATCCCCTGTTCTTGAAGGGAGGTCAGTATTGCATGAGTTTGCACCAAGTCGAAAGCTTTCTCGTAGTTGACGAAAGCGATGCAGAGCGAGATATTATATTCTCGGCACTCATCTTTCAGTTGGTTTACTACGTGTATGTAGTCTGTCGTTGAGTACCTGCTTCTAAATCCTGCTTGCTCTCGTGGTTGGTTTTCGTCGTCTTTTCTACCCTATTCGTTAGCATATTTGTGAGTAATTTGTAGATGTTTTATAACAGACTTGTCGGTCTGTAGTTCTTTAAATATTTCTTATTTCTCTTCTTGAAGATTATCACCATCTTTGCGTTTTTCCATGCGGTGGGTATTCGTATTTCTGATAAGCATTTAGTATACAGCTTAGCCAGTGTCTTCGAGATGGTACCTTCTCCTGCTTTTAATGTTTCATTGTTTACATGGTCGTGGCCTAGTGTCTACATATCTCTTAGCGCAACTTCCAACTCCCATAGTGTTGTCTCTGGTACCTCTTTCGGGTCGGTGTGAATTGTGGTACTCTGTTCACTTTCGTATAGCTCGGTGTAGAATTCCTCTATTCGTTCTATTATGATTATCTTGCATTTTTCTACCCTGCTTGTTTATAATTGTAATCAGTTTGTCTCGGCCTAGTGCCTCTGTTCTTCTGGCTTTCTTCAGGCTCTTTGATGTCATAATCTTTTCTCGTATGATCTCTTGTTTATACTTCCTGATGTCCTCCCTCGCTGTCTTTTTGATGGTCTTGTATATTTCTACGTCTTTACATGCTTGTTGATTGCTTTGGCTACACTTGTAGCACTTAGTTGGACCATTTCAGTGATGTTTTCGTTCATGGTGGCGATATCGTCTAGTTCTTGTAGTGTCTCGAATTTATTTCGCAGTTCGAGTTGGAATTCGATCTTTATTGTTCCTATTTGTGTGGTATCTACACCTGGTGGTCTCTTGTTTATTAACTTCTTCCTTTCAGCCTTGATGTCCAGTTTTATATTGCTTATTACCATTAAGTGGTCACTTCCGATGCGGACTTGCTTGATGACAGTTACGTCAGTGACTATGTCTGGCCTGTTTGTCAGGATGTAGTCAATTTCGTTCTTCATTTCTCCACTTCGGCTTTTCCACGTCCATCTCCTCCCTGATTTCTTCTGGAACATGGTATTCATGATTTGTACTTTCTTGATGTTGCCCATTCTACCAAGGTGTCGCCTCTTTCGTTTCTCACACCTAGGCCAAATTCGCCTGTTGCCGTTTCTGAAATGTTTGTTCGTTTCCCTATATTTGCGTATTAGTCTCCCATCACTATCGTGTAGTGGGTTGGCTTTTCTAAGGTCTCATCTACGTCGTTGTAGAAGTTGTTTGTGTCTTCTTTTGAGTATGATGTTGTTGGTGCATATAATTGTACTATTTTCAGTTTGTAGCGCTTTGATATGCGTAGAATGGTATAGTAGGTGGCCGCTTTGTAAGGTAGTGAAGCATTCCTCTCTTTTTCTGACTTCTCCGATCCCGATCACATACCTGGTTTCCCTAAGTTCTTCCTCCAGTTCTTGTATCTCTTCATCTTTTAGTAGTGTTCTTACGTTATATGTTGCTATCTTAAGTGTACTTACCTTCTCTCGGCGGCTCTTCTTGACCCAGAGGTTCTTAGCGGCCCCTGCACGTAGCCCTAGTTGACCAGAACCGCCTCTTTGGTCATAGACTCTTTCGATGCTGCTAGGCACTGGGAGCCTTGGCTTCATTGTACTTGCATGCTGGTGTTGTTGTCCTACCCTTCCACGCTGGCCGGTGCGGGTTGGAAGGGGGGCGACGTAGGGTGAACGTAATTGCGCAAGTTTCGACACGGCGGGCCGAAGCAGTACCGAACCATCGTCCGGCCGGCGCCTGGATACTAACACTCGGCCACTGCCCGAGTGGTTAGAGTGCTGGCACAAACATATTAACAAATGTTAAGAAAACGAAACGACAATTTAAGATAATTGGGGTGAACCATAGATAAGTAGCATACTTCTGTTCATTCCTTTCCATCAACTCTGTATTGATTTTTGTTGGAAATGGTGTTGTATTATATAATGATAAAACTTTTTGTCTTGGTTGTTTGAAATAAATTGCTGATTGATTAATAACAAACAATTGTTTTCGTTCAGGTGACCAGAAAGCAATACACTTTTTGTCGACCACATACTATGAGCCAGTAGTCGCCAGATTCAGCAGAGGTTTATCCTAGCCTAGATTATACAGACCGTGAGGTGGCTGCCGGACTTCCAGTCAGCCCTTCCTCTAGGCGTAAAATATTAATGATTTGTCACTGTTCGCCAGTGGCTTCCGGTTTACCCCGAATCCGGGTAGATTTGCTGATTGGTGTTCATGCTAAATTTATACTAACAACATTTTAATAAGAGTAATTTTGTAGAAGTTAATAAAATGCTTTAACACTATTAAACATTTAACTTAGATTGAAACATGTCACACACAAAATAAACACAAATTATTTGTTTTGTTAGTTACTTTTATAGCATATCTGCGTAGCTACCTTTTATATGCTTAGAAATTGTAGGTATTGCTTAACAATGCTGTTGGGGCCGGCATGCTTGCTGTGTATTGATGTATGTATATATGGTGTGGTTTTATGTATATATGGTGTTGTTTAATATGTGTTAGTGAATAAATGTCATTAAATTGGCCTGGTTCAATCAACATTGGTCTTGTATCGTTGCTTTGCACAGAAAGGTGTATGTGACAGGGGCGCATACATTGATTTTGTGTGAGGCAGCGATGCAATATTTATAGTAAAGGTGCAGATGGTAGCGCCCCCTAGTAGATAGGCCTGGAGTTTCCCTAGTGATCAAGCTGAGACCAACGCGGAGGAATATGTAAAGGAGTGATAGGGGCTATATAGGCCAGCCACAAAGGAAATTCAGCCTCACTCTCTGGTTTGGTTTGATTCAGTGTATACTATTGGCTCGCCAATCACCAAGATTCTGTGTGCTGTTTTTATGTCGATTTAGTTATATTTGGTATCGTTGTTTTGCCCACCCTCCTCCCTATATCACTTTACTTGTTGGTTCAGAAGCTTTTTAATTGGCGCTTTCATTATAAGGGCGGGGCGGAGTGACCCCCACCGTTACGGTGGTAGTGGGAAGTATAGTGCAGTCATGTAGTTAGTCATGTTAGTAAGTAGATGTCTCGGAAGTTATATGCTTAGAAATTGTAGGTATTGCTTAACAATGCTGTTGGGGCCGGCATGCTTGCTGTGTATTGATGTTTGTATGTATATATGGTGTGGTTTTATGTATATATGGTGTTGTTTAATATGTGTTAATGAATAAATGTCATTAAGTTGGCCTGGTTCAATCAACATTGGTCTTGTATCGTTGCTTTGCACAGAAAGGTGTATGTGACAGGGGCGCATACATATATATATTACATGTCAGCTTGGCAATAATGTTCTAAAAAGGCTGGCTCGCTGAACATTCTAACCACAATATTACAAATTTATCAGTTAATCGTAGGGGTGTAACAATGCGTCTAACTATCTATGCATCGCAATAGTTGATGTCGCGATGCAATATTATCGATAATTTAACTATCGATCGCTATTCATGGGTGACACTGCACTATCACTAGTAACGGTAGAACTTTCGCCAAACACATCAGCAGGTTTACTTGTGTCGCTGTAATACTATTCACTGATATGAATTTCCAATTTTGTTGCGTAATGTTTACTTATTTAACGAGTCCGCCGACACGACGTCAACAATTATCGATCAAATCAGCATCACTCATGGATCGACTTGTGAAGCAGCTGACTGCAAATCTAGAAGCGATGGCGTCACGCGTCAATTTTGATTGGGTCCATGCGATATGTAGCTTAACTCACATCAAGTAAAAAACGGAACAAGCATATATAGCTGTTATGATACTATTTGTTATCTCATGACTTATTATGATAATATCGCAATAGTAATTACAACTATCACCATAATAAACTACCCCCAACAGTCACCCGTACTTAATAGAACGTTGTAGAGCGCTGTAGAAGCAACTATGATTTAACGAGGAAACACATACATGTATATTCGTAGAGGAACAAATCAAGCACAAATAATATTTGTCACTATTACAGTGGCGCCATCTTGTGATCACCACTCTCGGGTTTGAGAATGGTCCTCAAGAAAGCCATGCATTTCAAAAACACGTAACAAAGTAATTCTAAATACTTTCTTTGACATACACAGCTAATTGTCAGGTCAGAAGGCAATGGTGCAAAGAAGCAAACATGGCCAATTGCGTGTCACACAACAACCAACTCGTCAGTTGATCGTGACGTCACGCAAGTAACGGCCGCTGAGCGCATCTAGGCATTTAGTATGGTGAGTGATGGTACATGCTGCTGTTTCAGGTGTACATGAATTAGCAATTGCGGAATATTATAATTTTGATATCGCCATAAACATAATAATCATACTTGTCTACAAATATGTCGCTGGATTTATACAGGACTATTCTTTATGTCTTGTATTATTGATGTTTGAACATCGGGAATGTTTACATCCGCGGCTTTTTGTTCGCTACGCGGCAATCAAGCAATTTCAAATATAGTGTAGGATTAATCAATTGGGATGCTCAAACGGCATTAACTCGAAATATGAAACTAAATCCCATATACCTCCAGTAGCATATTTGTAGATAACATTAGTATTTATGCGGTGATATAAAAAACATTAAGTTCCTCTATTGGAAATTCATGTACGGCGGCTCTAAACGAAATTGCAATAAATCATTCTGTGATTTTAGTTTCATGTATAACCTGAATCAAGAAGCCGCGCCGTCGCTCATCTTGCTAAAAGCCTAATTGAGCCCATCGGCACTATCAGTTGTGATATCACCAATGGTCGCTATTTTCAGAGTACATTTAATTAAAATTGGCAATAAAACAGGTTCATTTCCGTTAGTCTATAGTTAGGCGACACACATATAATGATTCTAGTACGATGCAGATGATAACGACGGAATAGCGCCACTTCACTGGGACGACGACGGACTGGTGTTGGACCCTCCAGTGCCGGCAACAAAGGCGGTGCAATTGATCGACGGCGGCTCTAACACCTGCTTCGCTCTGGCCCAGATGGACATAGATGTGCGTGTTCTCAGCCACTGGCAGGCGCTGGGCCCGACAGTCGCAGGGGAAATGTTTTACACTCGGGACTCACCATGAGGAGAAGTATACCGGACGCGATGAAGGCATCTTTCACCGCCACGATCACCGGTCGCCACCTTGTCTGTTCCAACTCCCACGTCAAGGTGTCGATTAGACAAACCGCATTGCCACAGTGCGAGACTGCTGTATTGTACCGCAAACTAAGCAGAACCACTGCACCTGTGAACGGTCTGAATTCGTGTGTCGCCAAGTGTGCGTGTGACAGAGATGAATGCAAACACGTGATTGTTCACATACCGAACATGCAGAGAAACTGTGAAATATGTTAAATCGGCATAGCATAAGTACCTGATGATTGTTGATACAAGGTTGGAAGCACATTGTTTAGGCAATATCAACCTGCTAAGTTATCAGCATATTTAAATCATACGACAGTGGCGTATCCAGGATTTTTCATGGGGGGGCAAAACATTTGAACCTAATTTGCATAAACAACTCTCATTTGAGAATGTAACCGACTACTCAGCTATTCAAGCTTACCTATATATGTGCAATACTGCCAATACAATCAGATGTTGAAAGTCCGCCAACGTGCGCTCGTGGCAGCAACATTGTCAATAACATTCGCAGTTCTTTCAATGTCGAACGAATTGCCATCAGCATGTGGTCAACCTTCGAAAACTCGCGTTCGGCTTGTGCGGTTGAGATAGGCAATAAGGCCATGATCTGGAGCAAGACGCTGATGTTTGGGAAAAAGATGTCAACACCATGTAGCGCCGTGATTGCGGTGTTTGGCCGTTTCGATTCATCGGTGTTGATCAATTTCATGGGCCACAGCACACATTCGCCCTTGATGACAGCAGACGAAGCTGGAAGGTGTCTGAATTGAGGTTTGATGTCAGATGTGATCCCGTCAACAACGACACAGTAGATATTTACACGGAAGTAATCTCCCACATAGTCTGAGACAATCGAAGCGCAAAGGTAGATGGATTTCTTCACCATCCAGGGAGCATGAAGTTCGACGCCAACACTTCTGGAAAGTTCCATTGCCTCCATGACAACAACACATCGAGAAGATTTAAGACATTCATCAGTGCGCGGACAACATCGACACCGACTTTCTGCAGCAATCGAGAAATGGGCAGCATCATATGAAAAATCAGTCCCGAAATTTACTCTAGTGTGACAAGTGAAACGAGAAATTCGGACTGGTGAATTGCAGCTTTCAGGCTTGCAGCAGTCGATGATATTGAACGTTGATTCCAGTTCTTCATTGACGTCAGGGCCTCATCGATGTAGACACACAATTCTCGGAAGGTCAGGAAGGCACTGTGGCGTTCGATAAAGCGAGTTATGCGGAGCGTTGTGAGTTGTCTTTCTAGACACGGGTTTCTTTAGATCTGCATGGATGCAATGCTTGAGAAGATCGGTCCGTTTTGCACTTACTCGAAATGCAGACGAAATTTCCTTGATGATATCTTCAGCATTTCGAATGAATGACACTGATGGAACAGAGAACCGCTATTAATTGTTAGGCGTAGTTTTGTCGGCGGTTTTGAGACAGTATAATTTCTGTAAGAGTTTATGGGTCCAGTTTTTATCACGTTGCGAAGTGGCTGAAACGGGCTAGTAAGCCATATTGATCTGTCTAGCGTACAGGTGAGCTGGTAGCTGTAGTCAACAACTAAATTCAGGCGTAGTCACATTGTATCTACGTATACGGCGTATAATTTGCATGATAGCCATGGTTAATGAATTGTCGTTTACAATATGGAAGATGTCTCGGCATTGTGATAATATTCATTTTTGGCATAATTATGTGAAATCAGAAAGAGGTTGCGGCATCTATAACATCTTAATATAATCGAGCTTAAGTATGTATGGAGGTTTTCGTGTCTTGTCTAATGTCTTCATGATGTGATACACAAGGGACATATAGCATTGGCGGTGAAAACTTGTTCATATGAATGGGTGAGATTTGGCTAACCTGTCCCGTGACTGACTTCCCAATATTCCCTGCAGGTTGACTACTTGTATATAATGTAAGCTTTGTTACACACCAACTGTTGCAGGCAGCTAGTGTTTTTGTACACAACTATTGATAAAGCATGAATGCATAACTTGATATAATTACATTTGTTATATAATAATATTAGGCATATAACAACGCGTTATTTCTAGTTGTTTCCAGCACTCAGCAACGTTCTATTAACTGACTAGTCTGTATATTGTGTGGTTACAATGTTATGATCTTATGAGGTCTCATTCAACTAGTCAGCCTTTTTCAGGAGATTATCGCCAAGCCGACCTTTCTATGCTGGCACTGAGGGTGGTCACTGCCAGGGTGCTTGTCGTCCTCAGTGGTTCTTTTACGTCCCAAATTGAGTCGGGACCGACATTAATGTGATCACCGAGTCACGAGAGATACACAGTCCCCAATGTTGAGAGCCAGATTTTTGCACTAAATACACCGTACCTGCCCGGTCCGGGTATTGAACTTGGGGCGCCGGCATGTCAGGCGGATGTGCTAAGCGCTACACTATTGCGCGCCCCCATATTATGCGTGTGGCGAGTCTGTTTATAATGTTTGTGAAATGCACATACACCTGTAATAAAAGCACTACATTTGACATCAATCTGTTAACGCGTGATGTTCAAACAAGGTGTTATCTTGTGATACGACATCCAAGTGTTATCATATAATTTTCCACCAAGGTTCCCGTCAGGTTCCATCAATGTGCTATCTCGTCATATTCCATCAAGGTACTATCCAGTCATGTTCTAGCAATGGGTTATCTTGTGATGTTCCATTCATTTCTTCTCTCGTGATGGTCAATAAATGGGTCTTCCCGTCATGTCAGGCAGCATAGCAACTTGTTGAGGGCAAACGAACAATATATATATATATAGATATATAGATATATATAATTAAATTGTTCGGGACACTACGGCTGCACAATGATGAATGTGTAAATATATGCCTTTCCCGTACTCGTTCGTCTCCACGTCTCGCCGGTCTTCCTCTAGATCGTTTCCCTTCGTAAGGTCTCCATGTAGTGATACGCGATGTTCATCGGTTATCTCGTATAGTCTACTGATGTGCACTGCCCTGGTTCACCCCTGTATTATGATTTGTTTTATCACGACTATGACCTTTGCCTTTTCTCTTACCCAGATGTTTGTTTTTCTCTCCCGATATGCGATGCTTAACATACTTCTTTCCATCTTTGTTTATGCGACTGCTAGCTTGTTCTTTGAATGCTTGGTGAGTGTCCATGCTTCCGCGCCGTATGTCATCGCTGGAAGTTCGTATGAGTTATAGACGTATCTCATCAAGCAGGTTCCAAAGTTACCATTAGAGATGTCGCGGTGTTTTGCGAATGTTCTCCAGCCGGCCATGATCCTTATTTGAATCTCCTTGTCTTATAGTTTGTCTCCGCTGTTGTATCGCTATCCCAGGTAAATGTAGCTTTCAACATTCTCTATCTGCGTGGTGTTGATATACATTGGTGTGCAATTTTCTAGCATCACTTATGTTCGTAATGTTAATCTTCAAACCTTGTTTTTCACTTTCATCAGCTGGATGCTGCAGCATTTTTGTAGTTCTTGCGGTATAGTAGCGCATATGAGTATGACGTCGGCGAAGCGAAGAAGACATATATTCTCCGTCTTTCTTCAGGTCTCGGGTTTCCCAGGCCAATCTTCGGAATATGCTTTCGAGTGTTGCCGTTAACAGCTTGGGCGATATGTTATCACCTTGTTGTACACCTCTCTTGATGTTGATCTTGTTGCTTTCTTTTTGCAGTTGGACAGTCGTCGAGCTGTTGGTGTAGATGTATTATATATATATATATATATATATATACGCGTATATATACATACATATACATTATATACATATATATATATATATACAGTGTTTCCCCTGGGTGAAATGATGGGCGAGGTGGTAGGGGTGGGGTACGCGAGCGCCGCTGGCGCGAAGCGATGTTAGGGGGTTCCGGGGGCATGCTCGCCCGGATATTTTTTTAATTAGCTTTAAAATGGTGCATTCTGTGGTATGTGTTAACCTTTACTCTTGAATATACAGGGGAAGATATAAAATAACAAGACACTACTTGTAAATGTAGTAATCATGATTGATAAAAGTCAGTAATCATGATTGTTTCATCGTGTTGAGGTGTGGTTTCCATTCTACCACTGGTACTCAGTAGAGGTGTGGTTTCCACTTGACCACTGGTACTTGGCTATGGTTATTTTTTATTGCACTAACCCTATGCCTTGTTACCTCGCTGACAGAGTCAATAAAAAAGTAAACGGTGAGTTCTTATATAGCACAGGACTGCTCAAAGCGCTTTACACTTTACTCCCTGGCAGACCTGTTCAGTCGAACACCATCTCGACTTCTCTGGGAAGCATCCAGTGATATCATCTGAAGACTCTTTCATCATCACCTTTACATTATTTTAATATCATAATATTATGGTAAATTGGTGATTTATGTTCAAAAGATTATATTTTATTTGTTTGCTAGAATGCTATACAATTAATTAAACAGTCATTTATGGAATGCCACAAAAGTATGTTTCTATTAATCGCAAGAATGTTTCTCAAATTGTGTCCTTTTTATAAAACAGTATAAGTTGTTTAGTACATCCAGTTGCTGTGCAAACGTACCATTGTCTAACCCAAGTTTGCACAACTTTGTCGGAATATGTATTATATATGTAGCACAAAGATATCTTACGAATCACATTCCTTATTTTGCTAAGACAAAACCGCATAGAATATTAGTTGAATAGACTTGTGGGCATTTGCGTCGAATCCGGACCTACTTTGTCATTGATTTTGCCGCTTGAGTTTTGCTTATCTTTGTTACCTCAGTGAGATACACTGTAGTTCCATCATTCAACATTATCCTAGGCATGTTTACCTTTAAGAATATTGCGTCTTATGTCCATTTGAGGCGTAAATAGCGCCCCGGTTCGTATCAACATACGCTGCTATATATATATATCTTGTTACGCTCGCTGTGCGGTAACGCACGGCCGCAGCGGCACAGACTAGTGCAAACCGGGTCGGTATTTGAACTTCAACAGGGTCCGGATTCGATACAAATGCCGACTAGTGAATAGGATTAGGATGCACGGTTTTTATTTGGGCTTCGAAAGAGTCCGGATTCGACACAAGTGACGTATTGCCATCAGCCTGCACGGTTTTTACTCCCACCACCGTCATAAACCAAAACGCAAGTTACCGTTTGGGCGCCATTTTACATGAATGTCTAGATTTCTAGTATGTCGAAACTCCGCAAGGTGTCACCATTGGAGACACCGGGGATCCCGCAGGAATAGTCAGTGATTGGACAACTGACAAGTGATATCTTTCACGTTGTCCAATGACGGCTAAACGATGTTGCTACAAATCTGCGATTTTGCAGGAATATAAGTGACTTTGTGGTGTCATTACGCGCCGCTCGCCGACGTTGAATATACCGTGAAAGAACGAAAAAAAATGGGCGTATGAAATAGCTACGAGGCGGCAATTTCGGCACATTTTGGGCGAGGCGGCATAGAAAAATATACCAGGGGAAACACTGTATATATATATATATACATCATATACATATATGTATATATATATAATTATATATATATATACATATATATATATTATCGAAACATAAATAAAATAACGTTTTACAATGAACAACATCAAAATATAGTGTCGGGTATTCAAATTACTTCTTTTAGACAGATCCATTGCGTGAATGTTTACCTAGTAGAGGCTTTCGTCGTTGTAACACACCAACTTCTTCAGTACATGTGACGTATTTGAGACAAGAACTAATTTGCATAGAAATGAACTATCCTGAAGAATGTTCAGCAATCAAATAGTATCGGGTGTTGTCATGCAAAACAGTCTCACGGTCCTTGTTTTTCAAGTCGTTGATGGTTCCTTGCAATTGTTTTATAGTCGCTCTTATATCAAGTATGACAACCTTGTTGAGCAAAGTGATCTGCGCCTGTTTTCCCAATAGTTTCTCGACGAATTTTTGAGACTTTTCCTTATAGACATGGTTAAACAATTCGGCGATCTCATCGAATAACCGTTCCTCTTTAGTTCCTTGTTCTCCATGACAGCCAGTAGACGGCGGTGTGGAAGAGCTGCGTCTCTTAGTCCGCATGAAACTCTTGGCGTAAGCAAAGTCGAGTGTTGGATTTGCTGGTTTTTACCATCTTCGCGACATAATCAAGATATGCTCTTAGGTCTGGCGAGATGCGAGAGCGTATCGATGGAGCATGCAATGGTGTATGTTTGAATGGTGAAACATACCACCTCCTTCATTCACTCGGGAGAAACTGCTTAGCATGACCGGTGTGAAATGGTCAATGGATTTCAGTGGTAAATGGATCTGTTTATGTGTCTAGTGATACAAACATTATATATGTAGTTAACTTATGTCTGTAAATAAAGAATGTACTATTTTGACAGGTAAAATTGTGCCAAAATTGCCAAGACAATGTTAATAACCGTAAAAAACTTACCGAAATAGTAATTGTTGCTTTATATCAGTATGGCTTAGAGTCGTTTTATGAATATTCCAGTTTTTTCTTATAGCACGCATACCAATTGACACTTCTAACTCAGACAATATAGTAAAAAAAAAATTTTGTTCAACGCCGTGATAATTGCAACCCCGGTCCATACGACGGGGGTCCATTTACAATACCTAACCGGAGCACCGTACACACATACGCGCGCACATTGTTCCACGATAATTCCTCAGCCTCAAAACATTTGAAGGCCTCTCGGTAGTATTCCAAAGGATGATAGAACAAGAACTCTCCCGTGAGGTCTCCACCTTTGGTGCAAAGCATGAACACGAGTAGCACACAAGGTGTTAAAATCCTTACATTCAGCCAGCCCTTCGCGTATCCCCTGGAAACCTTTCGCGTACCCCCGGGTACCCCAGTTTGGGAACCGCTGATCTAGACATACACTTTGCTGGACAGCGGATCCATAAGTAGCCTTGATTACCGAGGAGTCGCAAGGTGGCGCCACCGTTGTTGTCCTCGCTCCTCTTGGTGAATTAACGAAAGCGAGCGACTGTCGGATTAGAGAGGCATTTGGTTGTGACGCACGCACATTTTGTCTTAAGACACTAGTGGATGATTTATGGCTGCACGGAGACAGACCGGAAGTTACCTTGATAACGCGGAACAAGGGGGAAGGAAGGGTGAGTAGTACAGTGGTCAACATTCAACAAATCAGAGGAACATTGAATATCCAGAGTTGACGCGATGGCGTCATTTACGATATATAAATACACATGGCATAACCGTATGCACACGCACACGCACACGCACACGCACACGCACACGCACACGCACACGCACACGCACACGCACACGCACACGCACACGCACACGCACACGCACACGCACACGCGCACGAGCACGCGCACGCGCGCGCGCGCACACACACACACACACACACATCTACGTTGCCCAGGCGGGGGACTCACATAGTCCATTGTATTAGCTATGTCGAATAATGATGGCGTGACCATAAATATAGTTTGTGTTTAGTAAGGTTAGCATACATTAACACACTGTACAGTGTACTGTACTAACCAAGAAACGTTGGTTACATTTTCAACAAATGACTGTTTTGAAAGTGTAAGCGGTAACGCAGAGGACGCGGACGCATGAACGAAGAATTATAACACGGGAAACGAAATACTAACCACGCGTAAGGCTGTACTTGCAATAATTAATACTGACACGAATTCTCAAGACAAACGTTGGTTTGCGATTACAACAGGCAATCAAATCATTTGGCTCAAATATCAGAAATGTCATATACAGGTGTATATCAAAAAGAACAACACATAGCCAAGCACAAAGCATTTGTTATTTGTTATTTAGAATACTGCAAGCAGAAATAGGCAGGTCATATTGCACAATGGATGTAAAACAGCTAGAACCATTACAAAGAAGAGCGATTAAGGTGATTTCATAATGGAAATATATTTGCGTGGAAAGGTTATGGGAGATTAGTTTGAATCCCGAATTATCTCTCCTATCCCGGCTTCCCATTCCGATAGATAGGCCAAAACTCAGTATAATACGGTTGGACAGTGGACACTCCTAGCACCAGATGATTGAACAACCAAATGTGCGCACTAATATAATGGCTATAAAGGTAGTGACATAAATATGTTTGTCAAACGTAAGGAAGGTCGTAGAATTACAATCCTTCGATAGCATTTGTGTGTGTCTCTTGTGGTGTGTGTGTGTGTGTGTGTGTGTGTGTGTGTGTGTGTGTGTGTGTGTGTGTGCGTCTGCGTGCGTGCGTGCACGTGTCTGTGTGTGAGTGTTTACTCACAACATATTATTTAAAACTTTTTCAAACAAACCTTCATCCGTGAGATGACAATTTGGATGGCTCTCCCGTCACATGCTTGTTCCTAATTAGATGGTCTGACTTAAACCTACAGGATTTTTATTCCATTGAATATGTATGATTGACCCGCCAGGTCAGTATATTCAAAGTCAAAACCCAGACCATCCAAACTTCACAATTCATAGAAATACATAGACATGGAACCGAAATGTTTTATGTAATAATGTTTATCATGCCTATGCTGAAGAAATCTGTTAACTCGATCCCAAAGCACACTAAAACGCATATTTGTTTTACAAATGCTAACATTTTTGAGTTCGGCTGCAGAAGGATTTGGAAGGAACTAGTAGCATAGTGTTAGAATGCAGTAACAAAACTACTTTATATCAAAAAATAAGGTTCGGACCCGTTAAATATCGCCTTCCGTACAGAAGCTGTTTACAAATCCCCGGTCGCGCCCGGACTCGTATATATCATATATATATATATATATATATGTATATATATATATATATATATATATATATATATATATACATATATATATATATATATATAATTATCATAGGAACTAACTATCCAGGTATCCATTCCGCAGGATGGGTACTTTTGTTAGTGTAGGGGAGACCGTAACCCGGGGCAGTTGCAACACTGGTGCTCCAGGTCGTCTACATTATCCGCCAGTAGCATTGCCATAACAACACTGCGGATGGTGGCTCATTTTGCAAAAAACTTTCCAAACACATCCTCAGTTTAAATATGACATCCTTGACTTATTAAGGATGGTTGATTGTTGAATTGTTGTCTGTTGCGGTTTACTCGGTAAATATAGTATGGTAGACACAGTGATCATAGTGTTTTTAAAAGCATATAATTATGACAATATTAGGTCAGTGTTTCACCATAAAGGAAGAGTTTTGCTGTGTTCGATTATGTTATTTGTATTCAAAAAGTGATATATATATATATATATATATTATATTTCCTTTCAACAGTGAACAGGGTATAACTACATGTGGGGATTACAATGTTGTACATTCCTCAGAGGCAACAAACAATGACTGGTTAAATATATAATAATATTATGTGACACAGCAGCACACAATTGCTACAATTGATCCTTGGCCCTGCTATAATTAACCCGTACCATGGGGTGGAGTGTAACAGCTGACTTGTTTCGGTATATTGCCAATTCCACGAAATTGGTATGTTTGCGGAATTCGAAAGCCAGTCAAATTGGTAGTCAATGTGTGCTTTTGTGGACTACACCCAACGTTTTTTTTGTATTCGCAACACTTATACTAGAACATGCATTTATTCAAAACAGTTTACAAATTACCTCGGTCTCTCCTAATAAAAATAAATTTCACGTAATGCGCAATATGGACATATTCACAGCAAACGTCGAAAGCAACGCTTAAAGAATGTCAGCAAAATAGAAACGGATAATGTAATACTTTATTTTTTGTTAACTACAAAAAAACACAACGAGTAAAGTCAATGTCATTAGCTCCGAGTAATGTCAGTAGTATTAGTTCTGGACCGTATCTCGAATAAAATGATCCAACAACCACATTAATGCGAAATGTCTCTTGTAGTGTATGTGCGAGTAGCGTTGTAGCTATCGCATTTGCATAATCTTGTGTCTTTAATCGATAACCGCTGGGCACTCACTGCCATTCTTTTGAGTAATGATATTAGTAACATTTCTTGAATATGGTGTTGTTAATATCAAGCCGGTCGCTATAATGACGCCGACTTTCTTTTGTTTCATGAATAAGGAAATTCCATCATCTCACGAATGTTATTTTGTCGGATATTTCGCAATGGTGGGCAAAGGCGACCAAACTAATGATTCTCTTATATCTGCATTGCACTTGTGTGTGTGTGTGTCTTGTGGTGTGTGTGTGTGTGTGTGTGTGTGTGTGTGGGTGGGTGTGTGTGCGCGTCTGCGTGCGTGCGTGCGTGTGTATGTGTGTGAGTGTGTACTGTAACATATTATTTAACACTTTTTCAAACAAACCTTCATCCGTGAGATGCCAATTTGGATGGATCTCCCGTCACATGCTTGTTCCGAATTGGATGGTCTGACTTAAATATACAGCTTAATTGCATTAACAAATCGAGACGACAAGGTACAAACTGGCAATCAGTCGCCTGCTGCAAAAATAGACAACAAAACAAAAATGAACAGTTTGGTCGCAAAAATGTATAAATACTGTACGGCGCACAAACTTCGTTGTTCAGCCTAGAGTATATAGATAAATGGGAAACTATGAATCCCGCATTAGTTCACGATTATTTGCTGCACACAACACACGTGATTTCCCAGCCATTTACGTAGTTGGGACAAGGCAGTGAATGTTCGCATCTTGCCTCGGTGTTGTACAACAGTGTCCCGCCTTTACCAATCGCTCCACCTTGCATAACTTCCGGTGCGTTATCTATACAGATGTAAGTTCAAAATATGCCGCCATCACGTAACCCGAGTATTCTTTCGTCCATCCGTCCGGACATGTAAGTTTGGCCGGAATCACCAGTTTCGTTGGTCGGTTGGTCACATGGCATACTGCACACAGTACGTCGTTATTGTTCAAGGAGTGCGTGTTAGCTTTGGAGAAAGGGTCGTTTGACTGTGTTTTGTATTCAGTACCGTATAGGTAACCGCCGGATTGGAAGCCTGCCATCGTTTTCCCCCACTCAAGGTCTCTGGGCATGCACAGGTAGTTAGAGCCACCACCTTTATGGGTATAATGTGTCCCAGCGGCAACTCCTGCAATAGGGAAATTACAATATCTGTATATATATATATATATATATATATATTATGTTGAAGATTTTTTTTACCGCCGCGCTCTCATAATTTTAACTTCTCCCCTGTCGACACACACACACACACACACACACACACACACACACACACACACACACACACACACACACACACACACACACACACACACACACACACACACACACACACACACACACACACACACACACACACACACACACACACACACACACACACACACACTGGAAATCGGGAAAGGTTGGGTAGAATTGGAATAGGAATAAAAATATGTTGGAATCGGAGTCGGAATGAAAATTGTTATAGTGTGGGTGGTATCGGAATAGAAACTGGAATCAACAAAGTTAGTTGGAATCGGAATTACTTATACTGATGTGGAATCAATTTCATGCCTTGGTTTTTATCAATATATATCAAAATTTTGCTGATGTAGTTAAAGATTTACCCCAATATAACAGTTCTGTGCCGTTTTGCGGACATACCTTCCTTCCCCACCGGATGTACACAGCGCCTCCAGTGGACGACTGTTGAATGGTGTGGCCTGAAACATCAGCATATAAATTGTATATATATATACATATATATTATATATATATAATACTAATACTACAGGTAGTTTTATATTGATAGGTTACCACCTCGATAAGTTTACATTTTTCTGGTAGATGCCTCGTCTGTCTAGCATTTGCATTGTATTATATTGTATATCATGTGAATGAGGAAAATTTTTTTACTTATTTACTTACTTAGCTTGACACGTGTAATATTAGTCACAGTAAAAAATGCTTTGAAATGCGTTATGATGTAGCACCCATTTATGTTGATATTAATGAAATAATAATAATAATTGTAACGTATTATTTGATTGTTTTGTGATTTTTATATAAAAATAATTCATACATTTGCATGGTTATGTTTTTTTAATCGACTTATCATCTACATATAATCGAGCTAGCGCACGTTTCCTTATTAGACGGTTTGAATCTCGAGTACCAAACTTCCAGGGATTAATCTACGATCCTCAGAATAGGACGTAAGGCCTGTATATTTTCAAAATACTCAACATATGTGAAGATTGTAGGTTTTTATGGAGTAAATCAGTTAGTTCCTTAATTGTTCGGAACATAAAACGTAATGTGCGCGTAATGCGTAAAACATAACTTAACAATTGCACTTAACATGGAGTAGACGCAGACGCAATACTGCTTATGTCTATATTCATGCCAATAACACAGCAATACGATTATTATTTATCAATTCTACACAATCACGACTAAGGCCTATCGGTGGACGTGAACTTCACATTCACGAGTATCTGCGAGCGCGTTATTGTGTTTAAGTAACGATGTTGTGTGTTTTCTAACATTTGGTAAATATGTCTTTCACGACTGTCTTCCAACAAAACATCCCGTCAGGTGACTGACATTTTTGCTAGTAACTGTAGTGTGGTGAAGTTTCAACAAACTCAGAATGTTAGGTCCTAGAGGGTCCCGCTTTATTTAAAATTCCTATATTTATTTATCTTAATTGTGACCGATTACGTATAATTAAAAGAAGCGTTTCAATAGTAAGAAATCTTATTTCACTGGGTCTCAACTTAACAAATACCATCTCCTTAGAAATTGACACGGTATTTTAGGTGTAAATACGTCCAACACAGTCTAATTGTTGTAAGCATATGTGCACAGCAGGAATAAGCAAACACAAATACCACCATCTGTTTGGCTGCACATCTACTGATTGTACTTGTTATAATTGACAGTGCTGATACATGGCAAACTGGTCAAACGTAGGCACTTTTAAAACGTTTTGTAATATTACGAATTTGCATGTCCTTACCGTTTATTTTAACGGTAAGGACATAAAATATTTTTTACGGTGGCTAGGAGAGGATATAGCAAAATTTTGTTTCTTCGAAAGATATTTTTTATTTCGACGTTTTATCTCGAGATCTCGAGTTATAAAAGCTAGGCTGATCAAAGGACTGAAGGCAGCATGGATGCTACCGTGAAAGGTCTTTTTTGATCTTGGACTAAGTCAGCATGAAATACGGTGTGTTCTTTCAAGAAGATTCAGCTGTAGTATAAGTGTAGGACAGTTGAGGCGTGTCGTCGCCAGGTTGCAATTATATAGGCGGAAATATACTGATTATGACGACGTAGTTGACTTCATCCGGAATCAGCTTGCAACCTCAAGGCAATTACACGGATATAGGTTCATGCATTTGAAGTGCATTACCAATGGACTTGTGGTCAATAAAGAGATAGTCAGAATTCTTCTTGGTATTCTTGATCCCGTAGGCGTGGAACTACGAAGAGCGAGGAGGCTAGTTCGCCGTCGGTACAGTGTCAAAGGGCCGAATTATGTGTGGCACATGGATTCATATGACAAACTTAAGCCGTTTGGAATCTGCATCAACGGTTGCATAGACGGCTTTTCAAGGTACATTTTGTGGCTGGAAGCATACAGAACAAGCAGTGACCCGGCAGTTATTGGCGGATATTACATCAGAGCTGTTCTGAACTATAGCTGTTGTCCAAAGATTGTACGTGCAGATCGTGGTACGGAAAATGGACACGTCGAACAAATGCAAACATTTCTTAGAGAGAATAACGAAGACAACGAGGAGCGATCTTTCCAATACGGCTGTAGCACTGCCAACCAAAGAATTGAATCATGGTGGGGAATACTGCGAATGGAGAATTCCGAGTATTGGATGGCACTATTCCATGAGCTACAAGGCCAAGGTCATTTCGGCGGGGAAGAACTGGACAAGGAGTTAGTGAGATTCTGTTTTCTGGATTTGATACAAGTAAGTGAATTTAAATCATGGGTTTCAATTCTTATATACGTAGACCCTTTTGTATAGGCCACCCTTTCTTGTCATATTGTAATTATGTCATACCGTAATCACCCTCACCTCAACATCAATGATGAAGATACAAATGTAAATGCAGCCAATGGTACAGTTTGTATATATATATATATATACCTCATTTTTATGCAAACAAAAATGGTTGCATTTTGGTGCATACTTGGTACCTCAAGGATATTACTAAATGTAATTTTGGAAGTATACAAACTGTTTAGTATTGCGTCCCAAAATGCTCGGTCATATTCAAAGAAATCCATATCCGACTATGATGCCTGTGTTTTAAAAAATATTTACATTTCTAATCTCTATAAATCGGATCATAAAACAAATAATCTTTTCTCTATTCCAGGAAGAATTGTGTGAAGTATCTCATCTTTGGAACGTTCACAAGATCAGGAAATACAACAACATGAACCTTAATCACGGACGGCCGTTTGTGATGTACAACTTACCCGAGTTTAACAAGATTTAACAAGATTTAACAAGATTGCCACCCAGAGAATTAACTCTAGGTGGCAGGTGGACAAGGAAGCCCTTTGGCTTATCGAGAGTCCGACCCTTTTATCTATGTGTATCCCGCCCGTCTGAGGTATGTGTCGATTTTATTTTTAAACATATTCACGCTACTAGCACCCACACAATCAGCAGGTAATCTGTTCTATTCATTTACAGTCCTTTGTGAAAATGAAAACTTTCTTATATCCAATCTACTCTGCTCCTTTGCCAATGTAAGTTCATGTCCTCTAGTCCTTCTATCTTTCTTAACTGAGAAAAAAATATTTCTATCAATATTTTCATAACCCTTCAATATTTTAAACACTTCTATCTGATCTCCTCTCAATCTCCTGGTCTCTAGTGTTGTTAAACCGCATTTTTTAGGTGTATTTCGTAACTAAGATCCCTCAGTTTTGGTATCATTTTAGTTGCTCTCCTCTGTACTCTTTCTAGCATATCTATGTCCTTCCTGCGATATGGCCTCCACGCTTGAATACAATATTCTAAATGAGGCCTAACTATTGTTTTGTACAGCGGTATTATTAGCTGTTTTTCCTTATACGTTATGTTTCGCCTAATTAATCCAAGGATTTGATTTCCCTTTGAAGCTGCAATTCCGCACTGCTCTGAAACCTTCATATCAGCACTAATGGTTAACCCTAAGTCCTTTTCTTTTTCAGTAGTACTTAGTACAGTACCCCCCATTGTATATTCTACCTCTTCGTTCCCATGTCCTGTGGGGAGGCATTTACATTTCCCAAAATTGAACAGCATTTGCCACTTTTCAGACCATTTGATCAACCTGTTAAGATCATCTTGTAAATGCTGTCTATCTCCATCACTTTTAATCCTTCTAAACACTTTTGTATCATCCGCAAATTTCAACACCTTGCTTGTTATTTCATCATCCAAATCGTTGATATATATTAAGAATAATATAGGACCTAATACTGATCCCTGTGGTACCCCACTCAATACTTATTTCCAGTTTGAAGCCTCCCCATCAACTACTACACGTTGTCTTCTGTCAATCAACCATTGTTCTATCCAGTTTATTATACCATTTCCTATGCCATGGGCCTTTAGTTTAAACAGTAAACTTTGATGTGGTACTTTGTCGAAAGCTTTTTGAAAATCTAAGTAGACGATATCTACTGGTGATCCCTCATCTACCCACTTAGTGATGTCTTCCAAAAACATAACATATTTGTTAAGCATGACCTCGCTTTAAAAAAACCATGTTGAGATGGGTTTATCAAGTTTTGTTTAACAAGAAAATCCACCATGTGATTTTTAATTAGTCTTTCTAACAATTTACAAATCACTGATGTTAAACTCACTGGTCTATAGTTCTCTGACTTGTTTCTCGAACCTTTTTGAATAACGGTATAATGTTTGCTTCTTTCCATTCTAAAGGAACCACTCCCTCTTCTAATGACAAGTTGAAAACTGTTGCAAGCGGTATGCTAATTTGTTCTACAATTTCCATTAGTAGTTTGGGTGGAATACCATCCACTCCAGGTGATTTATTTTCCTTCATAGCCCTTATTTTCTTACCTACCATTTCCGGGGTTACAATTAATTGTCCTAAATATTCTGAATCTGCCCCCTTGAACTTAGCCTCTGGTACTGGCAGTGAACTAATATCTTCCCTGGTAAACACTGAACTAAAGTACTCATTCAGGTCTTCTGCCATTAAGAATCCCTCTGATATTATATTTCCAGCACTATCTTCTAGAGGACCGACCTTATCTTGAACTTTCTGTTTGCTTCGAACATACGCATAAAAACTCTTGCTGTCATGTTTTATATTACTAGCTAATTGTTGTTCATAGCTTCTCTTTGAATTTCTAATTTCAGCTGTAGCTTGGTTAAGTGCTTCTTTATAACTGTTGTAGTCTTCATCATTTCCAGTACATCTGTATGACTTCCACATCATTTGTTTGTACTTAATTATTCTAATGGCTTCTTTCGATAAGTGTTTCTTTTTGGACCGTTTTCCTTGTTTTTTGAAGGGTACAAATTTATCGACTATGCACTTAATTTCACTCTTTAATACATTCCATCATTCTGTTGCCGTCTTATTTTTCAGTGTGTTATTCCAGTCTATCTTTGCTAAATATTTCCTCATGTCCTTATACCTTCCTTTGTGGAAATTTCTCCTATACTGCTTTTTACTATTCCTTTCTGATTTTACTTTGATGATAAAATGTATCTGGTTGTGATCGCTACTCCCCAGTGGCTCACATATCTTGACATTGTCAACTAATTCATTCTGTGAGGACAAAACTATGTCCAACACATTCTCACCCCTGGTTGGTTCTAGCACATGTTGAGAAAGGAATGTATCTTGAACTAAAACTAAAAACTTGTGGTCCTCTCTCCCCATACTCTGTAGAGATTTCCATTGTATATGCCCATGGTTAAAATCCCCCATAATAATACAGTCCCGTTTGCTTACTTCCCTTATAGCGTTTTGTATTTTTTCATTCTCTTCTATGCTTATGTTTGGACTTCGATAAACTAACCCAACTGTTAACGTTGAGTTTCCTGTAACTATGTTACACCAAACAGCTTCTTCGCAATCTGCTTCTCTTTCTAATTTTATTTCATAAGCCTGAATAGATTCTTTAATATATAAAATAACTCCACCTCCCTTTCTTCCTATTCTATCTTTTCTAAACATTACATATCCTGTCAGTCCCAATTCAGCATCTGATATATTTGTGGTTGTCCAGGATTCGGTTATACCTATTATATGAGGGTCAATATCTTCTACCATAATGTTTAGTTCATTTCTTTTGTTTACTATACTCCTTGCATTTAAACAAACACATTGTTTGAAGCTGACGATTATCTTCGTCCAGTGGACCACACCAAGATCAGGATCTGCCAGGAGCATTGTAGATTTAAGTCTGACTATCCATGCGATGAGGATATGTTTGAGCTATGCTGTATCTTGATGGAGGAGAATGGACTTGTTTTCCCAAGCAATCCGCATGAGGCTATCCATTTGTACAAAACTCTTAGAGACATCCTGAATGTAGCTCTAGTCTAAAATTACACATTTTGGTGATGGTGGCATGCAGAATTACTTCGGATATAAACCGGAGGTATTGAGTGAATTGTACAACATACACAGTACAGTGCCCAGGTAACAGACAAACTTTGGGCTAATCTGGTTAAATTTTGCGTTAGCCCAATGTTGGCACCACGACGGTCCAACGGGTGGTTGACCCGACGATGGCCCCAATTGTTATACCAGAATATGTAAATGTGTAATTACGTGTATTTGGTCAGTCGTTAAACCAACGTTGGACTAGTGTTGGAACGTTAAACTCGTTTGACTTGAACATTGTTTTGATTACACAACGTTGGCCCAACAATTATCACTCAATGTCAACGGTACAATGGCTGTCCCAAAACGGTCTTGCTATTTGGATGTATACCGTAAAATACGCATTACACTGTGCTGCCTCCAGTGCCGCCTCCAGTGCCACCTTCAGTGCCGCCTCCAGTGCCGCCTCCAGTGCCGCCTCCAGTGCCGCCTCCAGTGCCGCCTTCAGTGCCGCCTCCAGTGCTGCCTCCAGTGCTGCCTCCAGTCGTGCCTCCAGTGGTGCCTCCAGTGCCGCCTCCAGTGCCGCCTCCAGTGCCGCCTCCAGTGCTGCCTCCAGGGCTGCCTCCAGTGCTGCATCCAGTGCTGCCTCCAGTGTTGCCTCCAGTGCTGCCTCCAGTGCTGCCTCCAGTGCTGCCTCCAGTGCTGCCTCCAGAGCTGCCTCCAGTGTTGCCTCCAGTGCTGCCTCCAGTGTTGCCTCCAGTGCCGCCTCCAGTGCCGCCTCCAGTGCCGCCTCCGGTGCCGCCTCCGGTGCCGCCTCCGGTGCCGCCTCCAGTGCCGCCTCCGGTGCCGCCTCCTGTGCCGCCTCCGGTGCCGCCTCCGGTGCCGCCTCCGGTGCCGCCTCCGGTGCCGCCTCCGGTGCCGCCTCCGGTGCCGCCTCCAGTGCCGCCTCCAGTGCCGCCACCAGTGCCGCCTCCAGTGCCGCCTCCAGTGCCGGCTCCAGTGCCGCCTCCAGTGCCGCCTCCAGTGCCGCCTCCAGTGCCGCCACCAGTGCCGCCTCCAGTGCCGCCTCCAGTGCCGCCTCCAGTGCTGCCTCCAGGGCTGGCTCCAGTGCTGCCTCCAGTGTTTCCTCCAGTGCCGCCTCCAGTGCCGCCTCCAGTGCTGCCTCCAGTGCTGCCTCCAGTGCTGCCTCCAGTACTGCCTCCAGTGTTGCCTCCAGTGCCGCCTCCAGTGCCGCCTCCAGTGCTGCCTCCAGTGCTGCCAGAACTCCTAACTTAAACCGTGGCGTAACTTGCCGTAAGGCTACGACCCCACTATTGCCGATAGGCAGTGCAGTGATCGTACGCCTTGTCCTTATTTAGCTGGGCTACACCTACACACTCACGAACTATCATAATGGACATATGGTGTGCCTTACGAATTATACCACACTTATACTAGAACATGCATTTCTTCAAAATATTTTTTACAAATGACCTCGGTCTCTCCTAATAAAGTTAAATTTCACGCTATGCGCAATATGGACCTATTGACAGCAAACGTCGAAAACAACGCTTGAAGATTGTCAGCAAAATAACAAACGGATAGCCGTGAGACTGTAATACTTTATTTTTTGTGAACTACAAAAAAACACAACGATTAAAGTCAATGTCATTAGCTCCGAATAATGTCAGTAGTATTAGTTCTGGACCGTATATCGTATAACATGATCAAGAAACACATTAATGCGAAATGTCTCTTGTAGTGTATGTGCGAGTAGCGTTGTAGCTATCGCATTTGCATAATCTTGTGTCTTTAATCGATAACCGCTGGGCACTCACTGCCATTCTTTTGAGTAATGATATTAGTAATATTTCTTGAATATGGTGTTGTTAATATCAAGCCGGTCGCTATAATGATGCCGACTTTCTTTTGTTTCATTGATATGTAAATTCCATCATCTCACGAATGTTATTTTGTTGATGGTGGGCAAATGCGACCAAACTAATGATTCCCTTATATCTGCGCAGCACTTGTTCATATTCCAGCTTAATTGTATTAACAAATCCAGACGACAAGGTTCAAAGTGGCAATCAGTCGCCTGCTGCAAAAATAGACAACAAAACAAAAATGAACAGTTTGGTGTGCAAAAATGTATAAATACTGTTCGGTGCACTTACTTCATTGCTCAGCCTAGAGTATATAGACCAATAGGAAACGCATTAGTTCGCAATTATTTACTGCACACGACACACGTGATTTCCCAGCCATTTACGTAATTGGGACAAGGCAGTGAATACTCGCACCTTGCCTCGGTGTTGTAGAACAGAACCTTTGCCAGTCGCTCCACCTTGTATAACTTCCGGTGCGTTATCTACACAGATGTAAGTTGATCGGCCTGCGTGTTCACAATGTTCCGCCATCACGTAACCCGAGTATTCTTTCGTCCATCCGGCCGGACAAGTGAGTTTGGCTTGAATCATCAGTTTTGTTGGTCGGTTGGTCGCATGGCATACTGCACACGGTACGTCGTTATTGTACAAGGAGTGCGCGTTAGCTTTGGAGAAAGGGTCGTTTGACTGTGTTTTGTATTCAGCACCGTATATGTAACCGCCGGACTGGTGGCCTGCCATCGTTTTCCCCCACTCAGGTTCTCTGGGCATGCACAGGTAATTAGAGGCACCACCGCTGTGGGTATAATATGACCCAGCGACAACACCTGCAATAATCATAATATATACATATGTATATATATATATATATATGTGTGTGTGTGTGTGTGTGTGTGTGTGTGTGTATATATATATATGTATGTATATATATATATATACATATATACATATATATATATATATATATATTATGTTGAAGATTTTTGCCGCATTCTCCCTGTCAATATATACATATTTATATATACAGGTGTATATATATATATATATAATGTATATATATATAAATATATATAATGTATATGCAGACATATATATATATACATATATGACATATATATATATATATATATATATATATATATACTCATAACGGCAGCATAGGTAGACCAAATACGCATATTGCGCCACTTTAGGCAAACCGCTGTTTTGGCCTGTTTGCCTACAGTTTTGACCCCTGGTTGCGTGGATAATACGTTTTCATTTAAACTTCGAACTGGTAATATAACCACAAATATAATTATACGTAAAATTATTTGCACCCAAAATGTTGTATATCCTAACTCTCATAATGGATCGGTCTGCCTATGCTGCTTTTAGGATTATATATATAATTATATTATATATATATATATATATATATATATGTGTGTGTGTGTGTGTGTGTGTGTGTGTGTGTGTGTGTGTGTGTGTGTGTGTGTGTGTGTGTGTGTGTGTGTGTGTGTGTGTGTGTGTGTATATACATAATCCTAATATTACTAGTACTTTTATATTAATAGGCTAGCAACTCGATAAGTTTACGTTTCTCTGGTAGATGCCTGGCCTGTCTTGCATTATCATTGTATTGCATTGTATATCATGTGTATGAGGAAAATAAATTTACGTATTTACTTACTTAGCTTGACACGTGTAATATTAGTGACAGTTAAAATTCTTTAAAATGCGCTAAGTTGTAGCACCCATTGATGTCGATAGTAATGCAATAGTAATAATAACAATTGTAACGTTTTATTTGATTGATTTGTGATTTTCCTATATAAAAATATAATACGTGCATTTGCATGGTCATGTTTTTTTAATCGACTTACCATCTACATATAATCCAGCTAGCGGGTAGGTTAACGTTTCCTTCTTAGACGGTTTGAATCTCAAGCACCAAACTTCCAGGGATTAATCTACGATCCCTAGAATAGGACGAATGCCTGTATATTTTCAAAATACTCCACATATGTGAAGATTGTAGGCTTTTATGGAGTCAATCAGTTAGTTCTTTAATGGTTCGGACGTAAAACGTAATGTGCGCGTAATGCGTAAAACATAACCTAACAATTGCACTTAACATGGAGTAGACGCAGACGCAATACTGCTTATGTCTATATTCATGCCAATAACACAACAATATGATTATTATTTAACAATTCTAAACTACCACGACTAAGGCCTATCGGTGGACGTGAACTTCACATTATCTCCTACCTTAGTCATTTTGAACAAACAACGAGTATCTGCGAGCGCGTTATGGTGATTATGTAACGATGTTGTGTGTTTTCTAACATTTGGTAAATATTTCTTTCACGACTGTCTTCTACCAAAACATCCCGTCAGGTGACTGACATTTTTGCTAGTAACTGTAGTGTGGTGAAGTCTCAACAAACTCAGAATGTTAGATCCTAGAGGATCCCGATTTATTTTAAATTCCTATAGTTATTTGTCTTAATTGTGACCGATTACGAATAATTAAAAGAACCGTTTCAATAGTAAGAAATCTGATTTCACTGGGTCTCAACTTAACAAATACGATCTCCTTAGAAACTGACACGGTATTTTAGGTGTAAATACGTCCAACAAAGTCTAATTGTTGTAAGCATATGTGCACAGCAGGAATAAGCAAACACAAATACCACCATCTATTTGGCTGCACATCTACTGATTGTACTTGTTATAATTGACAGTGCTGATACATGGCAAACTGACTTGTATTATGAGGTCAAACGTAGGCACTTTTAAAACGTTTTGTAATATTACGAATTTTCATGCCCTTACCATTTTAAGTGTTACGGCACACAAACTAGATATAAAATCTACGTGTATTAAACAGTGCAATGTAGCCATTGAAACAAATATGGATACATCTTGTTTTGGAAATCCGTTGTGCCTTGTATGTTTACTCCCTAATTAATTATATCCCGTTCAAACAAGAGTCTATTCGACAAAGAATCCTACACTTAAATAATGCTATCGTAACTGACTAATATATAATTATATGGGCAAACCAAACGAATCCCATTGGATCGTTTCTAAATTACTGGCAGGACACTCTTACCTATCGTTGCTGTAATCTCTTCGAATTTTCCATCCAGACGTTTCATAGCCTGTCTCAGATCAGGTATTGCAGCAACGACCTTGTTGAGCAAAGTGAGCTGTGCCTGTAGACGGTTGACGACGGTTCTCAGTTCCACGACGTCCCGCATACGCTGACTGACACAGACGTCACGGAAGGTGTAGGTGCACAGCCCGTCCCTAGAGACGTCTCCTTTGACGAGATCGCCGAAGGTGCCGCCGATAAACACGACGACGAGAAACGCCAGTTGACCATAGGCGGTCTGCATCGTTACACGTGAGCGACAGTTGCTGCCTCTTCGTTTGGACTTGGAAATGGTCATTAGTGACGTCCACCTTGCTTATAAAACAATTTTACTGAATAAATAACTACACTTGCCTCGCATGAGGCTGTCTACCGTTAAGGGTTGCAGTCCCAATAGCTGTATGGATATAACCAATACAATGTATGTACATTTATAAAGGACCCAGTGTGCCCGAGGATACAGTGTATATACGATAATAATAATTTGCATGGACCAGTGTCACCATTTTATACCCGGCTTACTTATCAATTGTGCTAAGAAATAATTTCTTATTGCAGCACACCCAATTCAAGGAATTGTATTTAACAAACATCAATTTGTATATATATATATATATACATATATATATATATATATATATATAGTCTTTTTGGCAAACTGTAAAATGTGTGTCTTTGGGCTGTAATATTCTCTAGACACCACACAACTGACCACACAACCTTGCTTTTAAAGTGCTGGACAAATGCAGTCAACATTTATTGTAAGTACATATACACAATCTACAATAAATGGTTCAATAGTGTTCGAGAAGTAGGCTCTCAAAGATGAGGAGTACCCCAAAAAGGCGAATCTTTTTGAAATGTTCGATTTCGTTACAACACTGATTATAACTATCCACTATATCCAACTATCCATGGCTTTAGAACCTGTCATGCATTGTACTGCAGGAGTGGAAGGACCTGTCATGCATTGTTCTGCAGGAGTGGAAGGATCTGTCATGCATTGTACTGCAGGAGTGGAAGGACCTGTCATGCATTGTACTGCAGGAGTGGAAGGACCTGTCATGCATTGTACTGCAGGAGTGGAAGGACCTGTCAGGCATTGTACTGCAGGAGTGGAAGGACCTGTCATGCATTGTACTGCAGGAGTGGAAGGACCTGTCATGCATTGTACTGCAGGAGTGGAAGGACCTGTCATGCATTGTACTGCAGGAGTGGAAGGACCTGTCATGCATTGTACTGCAGGAGTGGAAGGACTTGTCATGCATTGTACTGCAGGAGTGGAAGGACCTGTCATGCATTGTACTGCAGGAGTGGAAGGACCTGTCATGCATTGTACTGCAGGAGTGGAAGGACCTGTCATGCATTGTACTGCAGGAGTGGAAGGACGCGTTCGAGGAGTATGAGCTGATGATCACCATGGATGTGACATAGCTGGTGTTGTTGGAACCAGAAAGAGGGTTTGACCAGCATGTTGAATGTGAAGGAGAACAAACATGCGGGTGGCTTCGTGTCGTACATTGGTAGAAGCCGGAATGGTTACCGACGATGTGCGTTTGCATGTAGGGATGCGTCGAATTAGGTATACAAGATGTGAATGCACGGAGGAAGGCACCGGTGCCGTGACCAACAGGTATCAATGAAGCAATATGAGTAGGAAGTCATAAGATTTTGAATAAAATCAGCAAATCTATATTGGCTGCTGGTGACACTGGCGTTGATAAATCAGCAACAGCCATGGCGGCACATTTGTGAGAACAGCTAAATTCGGAGAATTACAATGGTAAACTTGGTAGATTACTTGGCGGAATTGACACAGTTTGGCCCAGAAAGGAGAACAATAAGAAGCCAGTTCCTGCATGTAACTCTATATGATGGAAATGCTGTGCGGATCCAGGCAGGTTGACAGGAGAACGGAGGAGATGAATTAATGAGGCAGCAGGAAAGACCACGTAGAGTAGGCGTCGGAACGTGGCGAATATAGGAGGGGAGGGAGGTTGAGGTTCACCAAAACCCTTCACATGCACCCCCACATTTGGGGCCCACCACCAACTCCAACTAAACCAGCATTGCATACATATTGCAAGGTTAAACATATCTTCTGCAGCCCACCCAAAAATTGCCCCACGGTCCCGATGTCTACGCATATTCAACGGAAAGACAATATATATATATATATATTTATATATATATACTCATTCATAATATGACAACAGCAGCCTGAAATCTGGTATTGTTGGGGCTACAAATATGTTGCCGGGCCCGCAACATTTTCAGGCCAAGTGCCGGACACAATGGACAGAAAGCGAGGCGTGCTAAAGGGTGATGTACGAGGTGTTTCCTATTCAACCTTAGTTATTTTCCAAAGTGTCTATATTTACATGTTTGTGCCAATCGTAGAAAGCAATGAAGTTACTGCGCAACAAGTTGACGTTTGACATATGAGTGCCACGCTGTGCGAGGTTCTTTCAGAATTTGCAATTTTTGAAAACTGTACAAAAGATAAGAAGAGTTCGTTCTTTTGAAAGGTTCTCAATGCGCCAATATTTCGATTCGTGAAATACGTTTTTCCAGCCGGGATGTTATTCTTAGTTTTCTTATTTCCATAACACTCCACATGTCAAACAGAGTAACGTGTACGTTGTATCGGCAACAGTGTGAAGTGTTAGGGCATTCAAACAAAGCCATGATGGTCTTCGGAACTAGAGGTTATACCTCACTATGTTTTGCCTTTACAAATTATCTGAAGAATAGACTGAAATGAATGGAACAAATGGAAATATAAGATTATAAAACATCCACGATTTCACATATATGTAGGTGTCAGTCAGAGACATGACCACACGCACACACACACACACACACACACACACACACACACACACACACACACACACACACACACACACACACACACACACACACACACACACACACACACACACACACACATACACACACACACACACACACACACACACACACACACACACACACACACACACACACACACACACACACACACACACACACACACACACACACACACACACACACACACACACACACACACACCAACCCACCCATCCACCCACACAAACATACCCACCCACCACCAGAGATCCCACATGTTAATTAACGCGACAAACGAAAACGATTCGTTAAATCTAGTTGTTTCTTGTTTTCTCTAAATAAAGACATTAATGCAATATTCGGCAGCGGTCAGAGGCGTAGTTAATATAAACACACGCGCGTGCGCACACATACACACACAAACACACACACACACACACACACACGCACGCACGCACGCACGCACGCACACACACACACACACACGCATGCATGCACGCGCACGGAGTAATTTATACCGACAGCTTGCAGATTTTGTTTCATACATGAAATTATATTAACATCAGTGATTTGTAAATTATTAGAAAGACTAATTAAAGATCACATGGTGGATTTTCTTGTTAAACAAAACTTGATAAACCCATCTCAATTTTAAAGCGAGATCATGCTTAACAAATATGTTATGTTTTTTTGAAGACATCACTAAGTGAGTAGATGAGGGATCACCAGTCGATATCGTCTACTTAGATTTTCAAAAAGCTTTCGACAAAGTACCACATCAAAGATTACTGCTTAAACTAAAGGCCCATGGCATAGGAAATGGTATAATAAACTGGATAGAACAATGGCTGATTGACAGAAGACAACGTGTAGTAGTTGATGGGGAGGCTTCAAACTGGAAATCGGTATTGAGTGGGGTACCACAGGGATCAGTATTAGGTCCTATATTATTCTTAATATATATCAACGATTTGGATGATGAAATAACAAGCAAGGTGTTGAAATTTGCGGAAGGATTAACAGTGATGGAGATAGACAGCATTTACAAGATTATCTTGACAGGTTGATCAAATGGTCTGAAAAGTGGCAAATGCTGTTCAATTTTGGGAAATGTAAATGCCTCCACACAGGACATGGGAACGAAGAGGTAGAATATACAATGGGGGTACTGTACTAAGTACTACTGTAAAAGAAAAGGACTTATGGTTAACCATTAGTGCTGATATGAAGGTTTCAGAGCAGTGCGGAATTGCAGCTTCAAAGGGAAATCAAATCCTTGGATTAATTAGGCGAAACATAACGTATAAGGAAAAAGAGCTAATACTACCGCTGTACAAAACAATAGTTAGGCCTCATTTAGAATATTGTATTCAAGCGTGGAGGCCATATCGCAGGAAGGACATATATATGCTAGAAAGGGTGCAGAGGAGAGCAACTAAAATGATACCAAAACTGAGGGATCTTAGTTTCGAAATACGCCTAAAAAAATGCGGTTTAACTAGAGACCAGGAGATTGAGAGGAGATCAGATAGAAGTGTTTAAAATATGGAAGGGTTATGAAAATATTGATAGAAATATTTTTTTCTCAGTTAAGAAAGATAGAAGGACTAGAGGACATGAACTTGCATTAGCAAAGGAGCAGAGTAGATTGGATATAAGAAAGTTTTCATTTTCACAAAGGACTGTAAATGAATAGAACAGATTACCTGCTGATTGTGTGGGTGCTAATAGCGTGAATATGTTTAAAAATAAAATCGACACATACCTCAGACGGGCGGGATACACATAGATAAAAGGGTCGGACTCTCTATAAGCCAAAGGGCTTCCTTGTCCACCTGCCACCTAGAGTTAATTCTCTGGGTGGCAATCTTGTTAAATCTTGTTAAATATTACACAAACTCTACTCCATGGTAAAACATCAGACAACCACTGGGAGACACCTACAACGCTTTCTAAACATAGCAGTTAACTTCGTTGGCTCAGAATTTGTTTTTATTTTAGTGTGGCATTCAATGTCTTGTATCTTTCATGAAATTTATGTATTTATTTTGACCCGAAGCATTGACAATTTTACACCAGTATACAATAAATAAAACGTCTTTGTTGTGCTAGTTGCTTGAGGTTGAACGAGACACACCTTCCTACCAAATACGACTGACATACATCAACAGTCTACTTGTGGGTGTCATGCTCTACCATCAGTCACCAGCAGGTAAAAACAAAGGTACCTATAAGTGAATAACAACACAACTGTAGCATATATACTCCCACGGATACGAACTCAGCTGAAGAGTTACACTGTATATTTTGTATATAGACTCGAACCGGACAACATGACGGCGGGAGTCTTAGGGTAGACATTCAATTAAGAAGAATCGTTTGTTGAAAGTAATTATTGTTTCATGATGGCGCAGAGCGTCTACAATGTAATAAGTGCAAATATTTAAAAACTCCCTTATTTAACCTGATTTAAATACATGGACCAAATAGACGCCTCGCTGAGCCACTGGATTTTTCCTGTCCATCGTGTTTTCCCCTGTTACCGATGTTTTTGTCCTTTAAAGAGTTGCCTGACGGGTGGAAGATACTTTCTCTTGAAACCATCGGTGTATTCTGACTGTGATGATTTACGAGATAAATATTCATGGGTGTTACCTTCTCTCTGATCTGGCTGTTTTTCCATGTCCTGGTAACACCAGTAATATCCTGCAGGCAAAGCATCTCAAAATTGGTGAACGAAGTACCCACGTTTCTACATCATAGATTGCTGTTGTGAATGGGGCGTTCAGGATGAGTTGCATGTACCATTTCTTCTATAGTAATAATAATAACAACAACAACAATATTAATATAAATTGTTATTAACGAAATGGTACATTAAATATAGTGTTTATTATAAATTACCCGGCATTGCCAGGGGAAAAGGCAGTCTTATGTACCAGGCACCCCAAACCCATTCCAAATCTTTCCAGCCTAACCGCATTAATAAATTAATTTATTACAGCTATTACAGCTACAGGCAGAGGGTGGATGCTGGGTTGACATTTCTGCCCTATACGTGCAAAACTATCGGAGATGTTGGTGCACAAACAAACATAGAACGAATTTTTTATAACATAGAAGATACGTCGTGATTTTAGCTATCCAATATAACTTTTGGCACTCACTTTTTATAATATACTAACTTGACGGGCGAAAATTTCGACGCTAAATGATTCATAGCTCCATCTGTAGGAAATATATAAAATGCGAAAGAGGGTGCTACTTGTAAGCGTGCGGACGTGACCAGCGACAAGTAAGTAACTTTAAGTAAGTAAGGAAATAAGCAACTTTATTTACAACATAACAACATAACATACAGTTAACATATACATGTCATACAAATGGAAATGTGTTACATTGCATGGATGTCACTTGGCTAACAGCCGTCTTCCAGTGACACCATTTGATTACCATTACTGCATGATTACAATCATAACAATCATCAAAATCATGGTAAACAACTCACTCAAAGTCATCACCAGCCCACCTCCGTACTATATAATATTAAACCGGAGTATTGTTTAACATATAGTATGTTCGGTTGCTGTTAATATATGACAACGAACTGAGAAGTATGATCCATTGAAGTATATGTAAGTGAATAGAGACGCGATCCAAACATTTGTACTTGGTTAACAAAGTAGTGTAAGAACGGTAATAGACTTACAGACAAAGGTAGAGTTTCATTTAATCAGTTTAATTACATTCTGAACATCTAGGATTTAAACAATTCACTTGACGAAGATATGCATTTCAGTAGAAGTCACACAACGTGCGTCTAAACTTTAAACTTCTCTGTGTTTAGTGTTTCTTATTGTTTCGTCTATATTGTTCCAGATTCTTGTGAAATTATGTTTAGGTAGCTTAGACGAAAAATAATTCTAGGTGTCTCTTTAACAAGAAGGTTGCATTGTCTGGTTATTGTTATACTTTTGACTAGAGTTTTTTTGATCGCAAAAATTGTAAATTACTTGAAAGTCATACATATATAGTGAGACCTATATACATCTGACATTTTTAGTATTTTGTCAGACTTAAATAAATGATCAGTATGACTCCTATATTCTTTTTATAAATTATTCTTATTCTATGGATAAATTCTTACCTACTAAAATAATTCAATATAATAAACACAAACACAAAAAATCATGTTGGATTACACAAGGTATCATTAGATCTATAAAATGTTGAGATAAATTGCATTCAAAGCTTAAACATACTCATATACGTACAGCAGAATATGTTTCGCTCAATACACATTTTCATACATATAATAAAATTCTTAAAAGAAATATTAGATTAGCCAAACAAGCATATTATCAATCCAGTTTTGAAAGAAATAAGCACGATATTAAAAAAACGTGGTCTATGATTAAAGAAATTATTCAAAAAAGACAGGGAAAGAAACATTTCCTGATTTCTTTCAAATTGATGGGAAAATATTAATTGACAAGACTATTGTTGCAAATAAATTTAATTCATTTTTCATCAATATTGGTTCTACACTTGCATCACAAATAACAAATACAGGAGATAACTCTTACAAAGACTATTTAACAGAGAGACGTATACAGACTTTCAACTTTAAGCCAATAGACAATAGTACAACGATTAGCATAATTGATAACTTACATCCAAAATCTAGCTGTGGTAAAGATGGTCTATCAACCAAACTACAAAAGCTAATAAAACATGAAATAAGTGAAGCAGTCACTCTAATCATTAACCAATCAATAACAGCTGGCGTATTTCCAGATAAATAAAAAATTGCTAAAGTTATTCCACTTTTTAAAAATGGTGATGAGACAATCTTTGATAATTATCGTCCAATTTCTATCTTACCAGCTATTTCCAAGATATTTGAAAGATTTATGTTTAATCAAATACACGAACATTTCAATTCTAATAACTTATACTGTGAGAATCAATACGGGTTTAGGGAAAACCATTCTACAGAACTTGCCACTTTATAAATAATAGACAGAGTTGTCCAACAACTTGACCAATCAGCAACCCCAATAAACATATACCTAGACCTCTCTAAAGCCTTTGACACAATTGATCATAACATATTATTACAAAAACTAAATTATTATGGAATAAATTGTGCAGCACTAGATCTATGTAAAAACTACTTACACAAACGTAAGCAATATGTTGAAATTGGCGCTTACAAGTTAAAAGAAGCTGCCATAAACACTGGTGTCCCACAAAGGTCTATTTTAGGACCCCTTCTATTTATCATATATATTAATGACATAATATTTTCAAGTAATCATTTTAAATTCATAATGTATGCAGACGACACCACTCTTTTTAGTACATTGAATAAATTCCAATCTCCGGATGGCCAAGTCCAAAATCAAAATATAAATAAAGAATTAGCAAATATATGCAGGTGGCTAAAGGCAAACAAACTTTCTCTTAATATTAAAAAAACAAAATTCATGGTATTTCACATGCCCAAAAAGGAAATCGAACTTCCTAAAATAGAAATTGATGGAACAAATATTGAATGTGTACATGATTTAAATTTTTTAGGTATCACCATAAACCAACACCTAAATTGGGACAGCCATATAAACAAAACAGCGAATAAAATAAATAAAATAATTGGAATCTTAAATAAACTTAAACTTGTGTTACCTAAGAATATATTATCTATAGTGTATAATTCGCTCATTCTTCCCAAGATTAATTATGGCATATTGGTGTGGGGTTATCAAGCCCATCGCATCTTTAAACTTCAAAAGAAAGCAGTGCGAATAGTTACTTCAAGTAAATACAATTCTCACACAGATCCCATCTTCAAAGAATGTAAATTTCTTAAGCTGGATGGCATCTATAGACTCCAACAGCTCAAATTTTATTACAAATTGATCAACAAGGTTATACCAGAATATTTCAGTCGTATTCCATACACATATAACTTTGCAATTCACCAATACAACACACGTGGTAAAAACAACTTATTTATTCCCAGAGTTAATCATCAACATGCAAAAAAGTACATCAGACACAACATTATACAAACTGTTAACAATACTCCAAACATCATCCTTGATAAAATGTATGCACATAGTTTATATGGTTTTTCCACTTATACAAAAAATTACTTTATCAAGAACTATGAATCGTGTTGTCATATTTCTAACTGTTACATCTGTCGTTCTTAAACTAGACATGACTTTACATTTGTTTAAACTAATTTCAGTATTATATTATACTATAATATACCATACTAAACATACTATGTTTACACATATATGTATGCATATATAGTTAATCACGTGATAATCATATAATTATGTTACATCAGTGGGGTGGCTCCCATGATAGCGGCATATAATTGTCTTAATGGGAGCCACCCTGACCTTACAATGAATTTTATATTGTAGTTTATGTACTTATGATGGTCAAAATAAATACTGTCTGTCTGTCTGTTAAAGCACGTTTTTTTGAAAATTTCTATTTTCTTTGTTTTTCCATTGCCCCATGCTTGTATACCATATGTTATGTGACTGTGAATTAAAGCGTAATATAATGATTTTAATGATTTATATGGTAAGAACTATTTCACTCTATTTATTGCAAAAATAGCTCAAGATATTGTGGAACTAATTATGTTAATGTGTTCTTTCCATGTTAGATGCTTATCTATATACAATCCCAGGAATTTAACAGGTGCATGTTAAGCGCTGAGGATTTTCAAATGTCAATAACATAAAAACTGTTCACAATTTCTGCATAGACCCAGCGACGTATTTGTAGATGGCATAATTTATCTTTACGATAATATAGAAAACATTAAATTCAGCAGCTTGAACTCCACGTACAGCCTTTTGTAATACTGAGCCTCCCAAGCCACCCCGGACGAATTTCGAAAATGTCTATCTACGAACCATCTCGATGCGTGATGCCCGATGCGCGATGCGATGCGCGATGCGATGCGCGATGCGATACGCAATGCGTGATGCGATACGCGATGCGATGCGCGATGCGCGATGCGATACGCGATGCGATGCGCGATGCGCGATGCGCGATGCGCGATGCGATGCTATAAATTGTAAAGATGCCGTAATGAGCATGCGTACGCCGAAAATGAGACTTAGGCAGCCATTTGTATTTTATTAAACGCATTCCTTTTTGTGTTCAAAGCTTGTGATGATGGCTGATGATGTATACGGTTACACATATTATTATGTTTGTTCTGCACAAAGAATTTGTGTTTCGTACTTCTAAATGTTATGACGAAAGTCTGGGGCAAAAATCTCTTTTAACATGACACACATATATATATATATATATACCTCTTCTACCGCTCTAATTGTATTTGTTAAATTGTTTCCGTCTGGATATCATTGGTAGAAAATATAAAACTTATTTTGTATACATCGAATGAGACGACAACTTGAAGCTGTTTTTTAACCTTTAGCTTATAGGAAATGCCGTTCCTTTGTGTCCAAATTTATATTTTTAAAATATTATAAATAGCTACACAATATATTTGTCGGTTTAATACGAACATGTACATTTGTTTAAATGATCGAAAGAACTTAATTTAGACGTCATTTGCGTCACATGTTTTTTTCCTGTGTACCGTGTAATTGTTTCTTTTTCGTTAATTGAATCGAATTGCTGAGGCACCGTTTACCAAAACGTAGTTACGCTGCAGTTTAACTGCCTGTCAATCGCAGCGGTGTACTGGTCTGGAAGGTGGTTCCGGTCTGAGAGTAAGTTCCGGTTCCGTTTTGCGTAGTGCGCATGCTCGCGCAAGCGCAGTACATCAAAATCGACCAACTGTGAGCAACGTGACCTCAGGTGACCGATCAACTTTGACCCCGTGCCAGAAGTATGCGGCGACTGAGTTACATCGCTGTGAGCAACGTGACCTCAGGTGACCGATCAACTTTGACCCTTGCTCGACGCACTCGGTGACTGAGATATACAATTAATCATTTTTCGTTTGCTGTAGCGACCGTTACTCCACCGACCTATTTGCCCCCTACGTTGCTGAACAGGATCGTACATCTGCGTGTGACCACTGTCTACAGGCACAGTAGTTAGTATCAGCTAGTTCACATATCTTTTGTTGAGAAAATACCTGTGATGCAGCGGGAGAAAATAGGAGATGAGTACCGACGGTACATGGCATGCATAATGCATTACCTAGTCACCAAAAAGCACCTGGTGTGTGAAAAGCGAATGCGCAATGCTGTCTTGAAAGCTACGCAGCATGGCAAATATCAATCAAGTAGACGGTGAGTAGACAGTCCAGCCCCAGAGCCAGGCTAATAGTCTGTAGCATAGCGTATAGTATACTATGCCATAAGTCAGTCTATTAATATGGGTCTCTTAAATGATATAGGTGTCAGAATAGGGGCCTAATTTGTTGACCGAAGTATAACTATGAAACGATGGCTGGACGCAATGACGTGGCTATTATTAGTATTAACATAGCTGCTCTGCAGGCCCACCGTTTATTACCTAGAATGGTTATTATTCTTATCTTTCTGTGGGTTGTACCTCTTGATTTCCTGAACCATAAATAAATATTCCTTTGACAAAACAGACACCCATGACAGACATTACAGGTTGGTGGTTACTTTTTGACAAATATTAATAAAAATTGCACTCAACCTAATATGTCAAATGGCTTCAGTCTTATATGACGAAATGTACTGTTAGTTTGTCACTACTTTGTGTCACAAAAAATTACATTCCATGCCCATGGGAGCCAAACCTTAATACACTGGCCTCCACGATAAGTGCTACTTGAAATTGGTAAATTGTGGATTATATTTTGTGAATATTCTTTCAGCTGAAATTATTAACGCTATTAAACAATCGTTTTACCTAACAATGTATAGGCCTAGCCTAGGGGCCTACCACTAAAATGTACACCAACCTAAATACCAATGTATTTGACCATATATAGTGCAATTAATGAATTAAATAGATTAATAAATCATGGACAGTCACTCGCTATTAGTATTGCATTTAGCACAGGTACTTACATTGTTATTGTCACATTGTACTGTACTGTATTTGTGTATGAATAAAGTGATATTTCCTTTCTCAGAAGTAGACACAGTGACACATAAGCTTATTGACAGTGTGTGGGAATACTGTTACATGACAGTAAGGAATTTACTAATTAATTGTATCATACTGACTTGGTAGACTTTGTAGTGCTAAATTGTTTCAAGTGAATTATGACATTCTCTGCATAGTTTGCTCAGGCCCTTATCACTAGAATTTAGACCCCTACTGCCCTAGACTATGGCAGTGCAGCATCAGGTAACTTGTGTTGGTAATTTCATCCATCATTTATGTAGTAAGCTTTACTGATAATTGTAACAAGTGAACAATACTATTTTGCAGCATCTGCAAATTTTGTAAATGGCCTTTATTAAGTTGTCTGTTTTTAGTTGAAACTTGAAACAGTGGTTTCCTTTTTAACATTGTTTATTTTAAATTAAGAGTACACCTGTAGATGCTAATGTCTCGGTATCTGTTGGTGGTTCAAATCCGCCAGGTAAATGCACAAACCTTTGTGCACAATTACCCCTGGCATGGGCTTATTGACCGATACATTGCATCTGCGAGTACGATTATGTTGATATTTAATTAAAATGACTTTCAATGATGCAACAGTTGAAGCATCAGATATAGTCCATTGAAAAAAACAACTGATTTACCCCATACCTTCATTGTCCACCTAACAAGATTGCCACACAGAGAATTAACTCTAGATGGCAGGTGGACAAGGAAGCCTTTTGGCTTATTGAGAGTCCAACCCTTTTTATCCAACCCTTCTGCATCCTGCCCTTCTGAGGTGTGTCGATTGTATGTTTACACATATTCACGCAGTAAACACCCACACAATCAGTAGATAATCTGTTCTATTCATTTACAGTCCTTTGTGAAAAGTAGAACATTCTTATACCTAATCTACACTCCTCCTTTACTAATATAACTTCATGTCCTCTAGTACTTCTATCCTTCCTAACTCACAAAAAAGTATTTCTATCAATATTTTCATAACCATTCAGTATTTTAAACACTTCTATCTCATCTCCTCTCAATCTCCTGGACTCTAGTGGTGTTAAACCATCTTATTTTAGGTGTATTTCATAACTAAGATCCCTCAGTTTTTGTATAATTTTAATCGCTCTCCTCTGTACTGTTTCTAGCATATCTATGTCCTTCCTGCGATATGGCCTCCACGCTTGTACACAATATTCTAATTGAGGCATAACTACTGTTTTGTACAATTTATCTTTTTTTTCCTTATACACAATATTTCACCTAATTAATCCAAGGATTTTATTTCCCTTTGTAGCTGCAATTCCGCACTACTTAGAAACCTTAATCTCAGCACTAGTGGTTAACCCAAAGTCCTTTTCTTTTACAGTTGTACTTAATACAGTACCCCCCATTTATATTGTACATCTTCGTTCCCATGTCCTGTGCGGAGGCATATACATTTCAAAAAAATTAACCTCATTTGCCCCTTTTCAAACCATTTGATCAACCTGTCAAGATCATCTTGTAAATGCTGTCTATCTACATAACGTTTAATCCTTCTGAACACTTTTGTATCATCTCAAAAATTTCAACACCTTTCTTGTTATATCATCGTCCAAATCGTTGATATATATTAAGAATAATATAGGTCCCAGTACTGATTCCAGTGGTACTCCACTCAAAACTGATTTCCAGTTTGAAGCCTCCCCATCAACTACTATCCGTTGTCTTCTGTCAATCAGCCATTTTTTTATCCAGTTAATTATACCATTTCCTATGCCATGGACCTATAGTTTAAGTAGTAATCGTTGATGTGGCACTTTGTCGAAAGCTTTCTGAAAATCTAAATACATGATATGTACTGGTGATGTCTCCCATATATAAATATATGGAGTATCTTGAAACGACCCTATTGTGGGGGTCGTATATTAATTCCTAAATGTTTGGTGCTCCAGGTTCAAGCTGTAAGATGAAAACTACCCACATGCATAATATGCTAGCTTGATTCTAAGTCAATGTTATGTCTCAGGTGGTTTTCACAGGCCTGTTGTCATTAGATGTAAATTCTAAGTGCACACTAGTAGCAGCCAGTGACCCAACTGACATGAAAGCAATTAGTTAGGTTCAGGCAATTGTTTGCACAATCTCAAATCTCCAGCCATGGACAGTCAGTTACTGAGCTGGGTGAAGTGTGAATGTCCAGTGGGTGATAAGGCACTTCAGGGCTGGGTTAAAATGTGAAAGTGAACACAATCCAGCTATACACTATTTAACTTAAATTCTCATATTGTACTTTCAAGTTTTATATAAGTTTGTACAATGTCATTGTGCTTTATTAGCTTGCTTGGCCTATTACAGACATTAGTTCCAGTTAGCCTCTTTAGCGAATAATGTGTTCCTTTTGTCTTAAAATTAATCGTTAGGTGAGTTCAAGTTGATTTCTAATTTAATTGAAGTTAGTTTAATTGGAATGTTAATTAAATGAAAGTTATTTGTTAATTTTATTTTATTGAAAAACATTGGGAGGTTAATTTAATTTAATTGACCTGATAAATGTATGATATTAATTAATTTAACTGGAAAATATATGAGTTGATGTATTTTAAATAATTTTCAAAGTTAGTTTACCATGCCTGCTCTCAATATTCTTTGATGTTTCCTGCACTAAATAAGTTTAGGTATGCAAGCATGCCAAATTGTTTTATGTGAAGGAATCTTCATAGTATATCGAGTTACTTTGTTGTAATAAAAGTGATTGATCATAGTATATTTTATACTCGGTATTTAATTATTGTGTTGTGTTATATTTTATAAATACCATAATGTGGTGTCTTGGCATCCATATTGTTTAACAAATAAGATAATTATACGTAAAAAAATGTAAATTCTTATATAGCACAGTATCCAGTCTTTAGGACTGCTCGATGCGTTTTACACTTTACTCCCTGGCAGACCTGTTCAATCGAACACCATCTCGACTTCTCTTGGAAGTATTCAGCCATGCTGTGATTAATGCGTGAAGACTATTCATACAAAAATATCCACCACTGTCTATAGCCAGGTACTCAGTCATACAGCTGAGTGAACTGAAGCAATGCAGAATAACAGAACTTTCCAAAAATTTGATACCGCTGCATAGGATTCGAATCTGCTTCCTCTCAGCCACAGTTGTGGTGTGTTCACAATGGTGGTGAGCATCATTTGAGAGACAATTAGGTCTTACCATTAAATGTAATTTAGGATATATTAAGACAATAAATTCTTGCCAATTTAAAAAAAACCCCAGCAAATGTGCCAATCCTCCACATGGTGCTATATACACAGAGACACAATAGTCTGTGTCCTGGCATATTCCTACGTGACATTTGCTATGTTATATATTTGAACAGTTTTTCGCAATGCTGGTTACATAAAACGTCCCTCACTGATGTAGGGATGAAAACTTCACATGATACACCCTAATTGCCAGCTCGCTTACAGTAACATTGAGCATGTTATCACACTACCAAGTACCAAGTAGGTTTTTATAAATATTATACTTCACAGAATTAGCAAAGGAAAATTGTGACCTGTACCTATGTATGTTATTAAGGGATGATATGTTTTCAGATGAGTCTATTATTTATGTAAGGAAATGTTAACATTAATGTGTATCTGTATTCCAGTATGCAAAGGCCATCAGCGTTGGAGTACCACCTCACAAGATACGCCAGTGCCATGTCGATGCTTTCAGAACGGCAGTATTAGCAGAGTTCCTGCAATACAAGAAACTGTAATGGCACATGCAGTCACTGAATATATACTTTAGTTTGTAATCTTACTAATTTAATCCCACCTCATCCTATTATGTGATGGCTCTTAGTGTAATTTATTATTTAAATGAGTTTATTCATTATATATGTTTTAGGTATAATGCCCTTATATTTAAATTGTTTTTTAATTCAATGTACGATTCTTAGTTGTATTGTTTTTATGATATTTAACTTAATATTTTAATGATCTAACTATACAGGTTTGGTATTATGATTGTATTGTAAAGCACCATAGAGCACTGTGTGATTATGGCGCTATAAAAATATC
>CM034536.1:66307143-66580358 GCA_020002185.1 Paraescarpia echinospica
GGTAAATTAATTATACGCACCTCATTATATTTATTATAATTCAATGATATGTTGTTTTTGAGTATTGTCGCGATAGGGCGTACTACTAGAAGTTGATAGATCTATATGTATAATATTATATAACATACTTGAAAGAAGAATAGGTGAACTGCATTCACCAAAAAATCCTAAATTACTGACGTTTTGCTTGTAACACACAACTAGTTTGTTAATCAAAAGCGAAACTAGTGCTTAACTATTTAACAAATTGTAATCCTAGTTGTAGGCCAGCTAAGCAGACGCCTGAAACAATATACCCACACCCAATTTGTTAGGGTAATTATCCCATCCACTACTCCACTACAGGGGTGAAAAGCGCCCTCATGGGAGAGAGCTAATTAAGACACTCATTGATGTCAGAGGAGTGGCAAAGCCAATAAACATACCTCTGCAATCAGATATAGGACCAGAGCAAGTCTGGAAACAATAAAGAAGGAAGAAGTCATTCCACCAACTTGGGTAATGTCTTTTGGGAGGGGATAGTCATGCAGTAATAGTTTACCTCACTGGGCAACATCTCAAGATTTCAGTTATGTTGGAAGTACATTATTATTTAAACAGACACTGCGGATTTCAACATTCACATATTTCGAAACGGTGTTTCGAAACGGTGAGCACAATGTCAATGCTCGGCAGTTATAACGGTAAAATATAGCCTAAAACGAATTAGAATATACAGCTGTATAGATATATATACTATAAAAAGTATATACATATACTATATATATATGTATATATATACATATACTAATGTCCAACTGATATTTGTGGACATTTAGACCACTAACGACACAGTTCTGAGGGATATGGTGCCGGCAACGTTGATACTAATATAAGGGCCAGAATTGGATGTACGAATGGTGGAAGCTATATATGAAAGAACGAAAGAAAGAGTAGTAGTGGTCCTAAGATGTCGGATGAGTTTATGTATATATATATATATATATATATATACATGTATTATATATACATACATACATACATACATACACATGTTAATACGACCGTCCAACGACACCGACTATCCGGCAACAATTTGAAAATTACGTTTATATAATTTATATAGATTATATTATAGCTGCATCAAGAGGCGTGACATTGTAGCTATATGCAATATTTGTAAGCGAGGGATGAATTGTCCTATGTTAAGGTATATAGAAGCGGACCAATTCTGGGAAATAAATCTAAAATGAGACGAGCGAAACATCAAAATAGGGCCTATTCATTAATGCATACATATAAACTATATTGAATCATGTTTGTAACTTCCTACCTGGTGACTTCCGTGCGGTGTCCTAATAGCTGCGAAGACGTACGTGTCCGGCCGTTGTGAACCGTCCGCGGTATATCAGTGGTATGCCAACGAATTTATTGCACCTCAACATTTCAAACAGGCTAGATCTGTAAGCCACGCTGAACATGATTGGTCACCGATAAGAGACCCTGCCTATCGACTGTCATTTTGGAACATTTTGTGGAGAAAGGGTGGATACATTTAAGGGTGGTGACGTGTACATGGAAATCATATTTTGGACAAATTTAAATAAATCTGGTTGTTAAATTTTTTTACGTCGGATAAAAAGTACCAATTTGCTTTTTTTTCGTTAAAAAAAATTATAATTTGAAAAGTGTATTTGTTGTGATCATAGTTATTGGGTTGTTGATGCACCTCTTTCTAATGAACCTTTTGTTATCATTCGGCCAATACATGGATGAGTTTTTTTAACATTGTACCAATTACAAAAAAACGGACGAGATTGCATTCCATGGTCCATAGTTTGAACCCAATCCGTGGCGGGATGTATCTTGACATGTCCATTGTCTCGCTGAAGTTTTGAAGTTTGTGGACATATATAATACTTTATGTCAATATAACTATATTTTAGTGATTTTTTAAACATTACATATATACTTAAAAACGTGTGTTCTTTTTGGTAAAAGTTCAGGGAATGTTACAAAGAGTTCATTATTCTTATTTGTATATTGCCATAATCTACTCCTCTACAAAAGTTGAATATATTCTTTCAGATATTTGTGAATCTTTTGGATGTGTGAAATTTTCCCTTTTTGCAGAACGTCTGTGACTACGCGTATTTCCCATTTAAAAAAAACAATGAAAAGTTATGTCGTGTCTTTTTTACACAAGTCTACTACTAAAATGTAGACCAACCATGCTTTTAGTCAATTTCACACATAAATCTTAATGCAGTTTTATGTCCATTCTTATAAGAGCATGCGAAGTGTCCCAAAAACGCCGTCACGGACATTCCGCCATGTTACATGTTCGCAAATCGCAACGCCGGCTCATATAAAGCATTAGATGACAAAGTACGGGTGAGGTACACGCATCCAGTCGGTGGAAAACTAAACGTATTCAACTGGCCATCAACCGAGGACATTGACGACACTGCCGTCGATGACATCTTCATGCCTTGGATTCCTGTACCGTGTGTGTGTGGAGGACGCAACCGCTCCCAGTGCATACTGCATGAAGGTCTACGGGATGAGATCAGTGCGGCCCACAACCAGTTTTTGAATTTGAGTTTGCATGCAGGGATTGACAGGTTGACAACATCTATAAATGTAGAACGTCCATGACATCAAACTTTCTTCGTTAAATGAGTATACACCTTTACCTTGGATTTATGTTTTTGTTGTGTGTGTATTATTGGTGCGTAAGAAGGTCGTTGTTCTATATTGTGGAACTAATGCAGATTGCTAGGCAACGTTAACTAGTTCAATAAAATTGGAAGTGTTCTTCCATTTCGCTATAGAATCTAATGGTTGACGCATAAACATATGAACGTAATGTAGCCTGTATAATTAGGAGCATGTAGTTTTTTGGCTAGCAAACGCATTCGTATCATTATATATAAAAAACAGTTATACATATATTAGGCTATGTGACTGACGGAATAATTATGTTTACTGCGTAGTCTTCGAAAAAGATCATAAATCGGAACGTTCGTGGCGGTTGTGTATTTTTCTACGTTAAACGCACAAATAATCTTGTAAATATGGGAGTAATATTATATTACGTCGTCGTATCCATACATGTACTCGCTTGGTAATTAACTGTTGGAAATTGTCTTGAAACATTTTAATAATGTGAATTTTGGCCATTTATACATTTATTGATAGGTGTCTTGACTCTCTCAGTCACACATTAACTAAGCTTAATCCTTTTTAAAAGTCAATTATAACATTCTTAAGCCAGGCATGTACTTTTATGCAAAGCAAATATTTGATGGCATGGGGCGTATATAATGTGACATACCAACCCATCAGTCGCATTCACAAACAACGTCACGTCCGTGACGAAAATATGCTAGTTGGATACGTGGTTGACACAACATACATATTTGCTTCCGCAAGACCAAACTTGAATATGTTATAAATAGGCATGTTAAGTAACTGAACAAATATTGCTTATTTTACACTTTTGAAATGTATCGATAACTGTAAATGAAATTTTGAATGCCAAAATGTTCTTGATTTATTGCCATGAATCAAATTCATAGATTAAATCCAACCAGAATTAAAGATAAATGATAAGTGACAATGCTCTCAAAATGTACAATATATACATGCAACACGTGTTCCACGCAACACATTTAAGAAAATATTATAATATGGAAACACATTCATCAGTAAAACGTGTGTTCGATGTGGTAAAGTCAAATAGTCACGGACGTACTGGTTGCTTTTGGGTATCATCTTTTAAACTCGTGTAAATCTCTAAGACATGATCCGATTTACGAACGGCTTGAAGGTCTGTACGCTACAATATATTATTCAAGAACGGGTCACTATGAAATATAACGCACACGAAGGTTGATGTTAAGGACCAATTGTTTTGGCAATTGGAACAGTGTTAAAAAAAACTCACCCATATACAGACTAGTCTGTTAACAGAACGTTGTGGAGCGCTGGAAACAACTAAAATTAGAACATCATGAACAGCTTCGATATCGTATGACGGTTGTTTTGTGACAACATTTGGCCCACGTGTAAACAAAGTTTTGCGGTACCCTCTCCTATTACTTTTGGTGTAAATAGTTTTGCACGTGATGTTTTTCTCTAACATTATTGTAATATCCAAAATCATTCATTATATTATATCACGGCTATTCTCAACTAAGTTATTGTTTCACAAAAAAACGCTGTGGTTTATCCACATCAATTAATTTTAGCGTGTGCATTTACTAGCTGGACAATGCGTGCCACAGTCGCTAGGAACGCATTATGGGTTGCTGAGCGTAACTCTCTGCAGCCGGCACTAATGCCCAAATCCAAATTAAATCAATTAACTAATTACCCTAAACTATCATATGCTATGGCAATGAATGAGGACAGGCACGCGCTGGATAAGCACAGAAAGGACGACGGTTGTAAACAACACACGTCGACGCAAACAGTAACTGATGCAAAAGTGCCAGAATGCCCGTGCTCCTCTCAACCAGAGCTATGGAACGCCTTGTACGAATGTGAGAAGCGCAGTGGAGGCAGTCATTTAATTAGATTGACCATGATTTAATAATAAAGACTGTATTGCTCGCGTTCTTGGTGGGTAAATAAATGCTTGCGAATATAATTATGGTCACGGTAATTGGCAGTACCACAATTAAAATAAATTATTTGATCACTTAGGTATCTATATTAATAGAACATTTGAAACGACTTTATTTTATTTTCTGCATATTTACCAAGTATGTATGAGTATGTTCAAGGTATATTATTAGTTATCAACAAACTGTGATGAATATCGGTTCATTTTGCATAGTTACTTAAATGGCAACACAATATTGTATATATATATATATATATATATATATATATACATTGCATACGGTTATGTGCGTTGAACACACAGACCGCATTCTCATAAACCAAGGTTAATATCCAAGAAACCTTATATCGTTTTGACAATAAACCTACAATAATTTATAACGTTTTGGAATAAACTAAAATCGTAATGTAATATATATATATATATATATATTACATTACGATTTTAGTATATATATATATATTACATTACGATTTTAGTTTATTCCAAAACGTTATAAATTATTGTAGGTTTATTGTCAAAACGATATAGGTTTCTTGGATATTAACCTTGGTTTATGAGAATGTGGTCTGTGTGTTCAACGCACATAACCGTATGCAATGTATGTAGCGTAACAAATCAAACGTATTGCTTATAATGAAAGGAATATAAATTTCGACAAAACAGTACGGTTTTACAATAAAGGGTGGACACCGAGACACGCACAAAATTGCACATAATCGTGACTAATATAGTATTCGACTAATACCTAATTAGCCCATATGTCGATTATTGCTGATCTGATGAACTGTTGATCTCCACGCCCATCAACGTAGCCTCGGCAGCCGCTTAAGTTACGCCTGAATTCACGTGAATACTCCTTCCCTTAGAACCGTACCAGTTTCCTTGGTTCCACACGTGAATGAACCCGTGAATTCACGTGATTACTCGTTCCACTAGAACCGTACCAATTTCCCCAGTTCCACACGTGAATGAACCCGTGAATTCACGTGATTACTCGTTCCGCTTGAACCGTACCAGTTTCCCCAGTTTCACACGTGAATGAACCCGTGAATTCACGTGATTACTCGTTCCCCTGGAACCGTACCAGTTTCCCCAGTTTCACACGTGAATGAACCCGTCAATTCACGTGATTACTCTTTCCGCTAGAACCGTACTAGTTTCCCCAGTTTCACACGTGAGTTAACCCATGAATTCACGTGATTACTCGTTCACCTGGAACCGTACCAGTTTCCCCAGTTTCACACGTGAATGAACCCGTGAATCCACGTGATTACTCGTTCCCCTGGAACCGTACCAGTTTCCCCAGTTTCACACGTGAATGAACCCTGAATTCACGTGAATTTTCGTTCCCCTGGAACCGTGCCAGTTTCCCCTGTTTCACACGTGAATTAATCCGTGAATTCACGTGAAGATACGTACCGGTGAAGCCGTAGTAGTTCTGTACCAGTACGACACGTGTCAAACTGGTTCAAAACTCGTGAAAATAGGCAGAACACGTGTATTCACATGAACGCACGTGGAGCCGTACCAGTTATGAAACAGTTTCACACGTGACAAACTGGTTCAAAACTGGTTCCTTGTTTACTGGGTATATATATATATATTTACTCGGTATAATATATAATATACATGTATATATATATATATATATATATATTGAAGATTATAGACCAGTCATTGTTGAATGTATTGTTGTTCAAGGTGTTGCAGCCGGGTCGCACTATACGCACATACGCACATACGCACATACGCACAACGGTGGTGGTTCAAACTACCTGTGTATGCTCAGAGACCCTGAATTGGGACCGAAGACGACTGCAGGCTTCCAATCCGGAGGCCATTTGTACGGTGCCGAGTACGAAGTACAGTCTTCATTCTCCAAAGCGAACACGCAGTCCTTGCTTGACAACGACGTTCCGTGTGTCGTGTGTCATGTGACCAACCGACCGACGAAACTCATGATTCCGGCAAAATTAGCGTGCCCAGACGGCTGGACAAAGGAGTACTCTGGCTACTTGGTGGCTGAGCATTACTCGCACAAACGAACAGCCTCCGTTTGTATGGACAATGCCCGGAAGTTATCGAAGGCGGAGGGCTGAAAAAAGATGGCGTCCTGTTCTACAACACAGAGGCTACGTGCGGTGGTGGACCGCTGCCGTGTCCTAATTATGTAGGGGGGTGGGAAATAACTTGTGTCGTGTGTATACAATAAAGCGTGGTTTTACTTGCCCTGACTGGCGTTTGAACATGTCTAACAGGTAGACCTGATTGGTAGTTTAATATTATTAGTCTTTTCGTTGTTGTTGCTGTTGTAGTAGTTGTATTGATAATTATCATGGTCCACGGAAGTCTACATTGTTGGCAAAGGCAACGCTTGACGGAGGTCACGCGCAAATACTCGATTGTGTCGTAGGCAGACCGCGTGTACATCAGTTTTAGGCAAAGACCGTGTACAAGACGGTCCAGCGCGCGTTGATCCCATTGTTAACAAAAAGTACGTCAATGGAGCGGTTAGTCCGCCATTCTGGAGGCGCGCCAAGCTAGAACATACGTCAGCCTCCCAAATGGCGGACAAAAGCTTGTATTGTAGCCTGCCATGATCTCGCTCAGTGACGCCTCCTGTCTAAATATAGGCTGCTTGATTGTAAATTGGACATATCGTATTATCGTGCATACTGCCTGTTTACAATCACAACCCTAGTAAACTATTGCTTTAAATGTTACCCTGCTAAGACAAACGAACCATCTGTATTGTAACATACTTGTTGTTTCTGCGAAACGTATGATGAGACATATTTCAGCAAGCACTTGTTAATACCGTTTTAGTTGCAACTGCGATTAACCATATGCATGTCATCTCCATCCCAATTGTGCCAGATGTGTGTATGTCTTTCCCCACCAGTCGGCAGATACGCCTACGTACCGAGTGACAGGCTGACCTTGTACTTCGCACTTTGTTGACAACGCTTTTTCTGACAGCTCCAACTGTGAACTACATATCCTGGTCCATATTCCGACTTCTTGTACCGCGACAGTACTTGGCCTGTTACCTGCAGTACAACCACTTTATACATGGCAGATCACTTTCACATAATTATATAGGAACTTCGATTTTATGACGTGCAGCAAACGTCGGTACTGATATTGCATTCGCTCCTGCAGTGACAACGTAAAGGTTGAGATAAGACTGGATATGTATATGCTACATTTTAGCATACTTGCATGTGCCGTGTATTTGACAAAAGGACAAAGTACAAGGTTGGACAACGGCTGCGTGTACACGTTCAACGTTTCGGCAAACGAATGCAGCCAGATACCAAGCCCCAGCGTAGACAGTTATTGAAGAGCTCTGTGATCGCATTGCAGGCTCAAGTCAGTCAGCTAGTAAGTGACATAAGAGCCGTGCAAGAACGTAATAACAACCTGCAAAATGTCAACAAGAAGCTTGTCAGTGATTTGGGAAATTTGCAGACCACACTTGCTACCTTTACTACAGGTAATAAAATTATTGTGTAACATATGTGACATGTATATGTAATTAATTGTCCGTCTCAAATTGGGCCGTTGCCTGTTGGATGCGGCGGCGCCAAAGTAGACGGTCCGCAGACATGTCCTTCCTAGAGTTTATGTAGTTTTGGCCTTTCTTCATGTAATATTTCGCAGTGTCTTTAACTGACTTCTTCTGGCCACCGAGTGTTCTCGGACCATGCGCCAGCTGGGAGAACAGTAGTTGTCGGGGAAGGCGTCTATGCGTATGTTTACTGCTGTTGTGAGAACTATGTAAGTTCATAGGACGCAAATAGCAATATGAAAACTGAAATAATGACCTAATCCAGAATTGCTGCAGTGTCGCTTAACAGTGCGACGTGAAAACTGTATAATTAGACAATCATAATTAGAGTACTGTTATTAAACAGCGCCGTAGCGTAGTCTGGAAGAATCGCTGTCACTAGATGTAGTTCCATAACAGACAGTAAATAAGTGCAGTGCTATGTTTTATTCAACGCTGCACCGAAGTATTCATCTGTTACATAGTTCATCATAATACAGATGTTTGACGAAACATCTAGTCGATATTTATCACCGAACGCGAAATGTTTATAAAAAGTACCCGAACACGTGGAAGTCAAGGAACATATACAGTGTACACCGCAGACGTTAGTTCTGTATAGGCCGAAAATGCAATCGCCCAACTAGAAACATTACTCCACTACAATTATATCGATTTACTTGCATCGCAACGTGTGATAACAATGTAACATTAATAACTCTACATTCGTTGTAAATCACTATTCCTGTGGCACGTCTCCGTTGCTTTATGGCTGCGGTTCTTAACCTTGTTGGGTGCGTCCCATATTCCGGTCGCATAACTGGCTTGGCGACCCATAGCTTCATGAGATAACTGACAAAATGATAAAATAAATAGACATACTATAAATAAATGAGTAATATTAGAATATTGATTAAACGTGCTTGCTGATCCCTGAGCTAGGAAACACCAAAACAGCAATGTTCATTGGTTTTTCGAGTAAAATGACACTTCCTGCAATCCTAAAGAAAATATTGCTAACGGGGTCGGGGATATCGTTCGATTTCAAAAATGTGACGATAATAAGGCACACAATCCAGTAGACGCCTGCACATTCTGGTTAAAGCTTCATTTGTCTGCGAAAGTGTATTTTGAACGCTTCGATATGAAGTGAATCGAAAACGGCATCGATTTTCGTTCAGTGTGCGCAAGATACATTTTCGGAGGTAGTCAACAAAGTATGGCTTGCCCATACCAGAAGTAAGCAAAACCATTAATGGATGACACAGGTTGTGTGAATTCGAAATGGTGTGTCATATTATTATTTAACATGTAAATCAAATGAAGGCTCGAACTATATGTGCTTACCAAGAGACCCCGAATGCGGCCCGAAAACGACGGCAGGCTTCCTGTGGGGCGTCCATCTGTACGGAGCTGCATATCGAACCATCCCATCAAACGACCCTTTCTCCAAAGCTAACGCCAGGTCATTTTACCTCAACGACGTCCCGTGTACCGTCTGCCTTGTGCCCAGACGACCAACGAAACTCAAGTTTCCTGCCAAACTGACGTGTCCCGGCGGGTGGACTAAAGAATTCTCGGGATACCTGATGGCAGAGCGTTACACGCACAAAGGACGAACGACCTTCGTGTGCATGGACAATGCCCCGGAAGTTATTCAAGGTGGGGCAAGTAATAAAGCAGGGATACTTTTTTACAACACGGAGGCAAAGTGCGGATCACTTCCTTGTCCGAATTACGTAGAAGACTGGGACATCACGTGTGTCATGTGTACCACATAATGTAGCAATGGACAAGTACTCGGTCGCACATGCGATATCAGTAGGGCACAAATGTGTATTTAGGGTCATAGAAAGGAGGGCAAAAGGGGTCAGTCACAGTCCCTATTAGTTGGCCAACCTAAACTGTAGCTGCGCTGCAGTTTATGTAGTAGAACGTAAAAACAGCAATGCCTTTGGGGACCAAGGCCCAATGACCCACGTAACACGTTAATTGGTTGGACAGGTTAGCTTATTGAGCAGTTAAATGGCAACAGTATTGTTGCTACTAACAGTGTGCGTGTGTGTGTGTGTGTGTGTGTGTGTGTGCGTGTGTGCGTGTGCGTGTGCGTGTGCGTGTGCGTGTGCGTGTGTGTCTGTGTGTGTGTGTGTGTGTGTGTGTGTGTGTGTGTGTGTGTGTGTGTGTGTGTGTGTGTGTGTGTGTGTGTGTGTGTGTGTGTGTGTGTGTGCGCGTGTGTGTCCAGAAAGCAACATATTGTATATTTACTCTACACCGCCAACTACTATGGCCACTTAGAATAATAGTTGTGTAGCTTCAGTGTACTATGCTTTGCCAAAACAGTCCAAAATAAAACATTATGTTCAAAACAGTAACATCGTCTTTACACCACGGAATAACTGATATGGCAGCGTTTATATGTGGTGTTCCGTTTATATACAGTATAATGTTCAATATCGTCATTTAACTCGCGCAGGATAAGAAATGACACATATCCCTACACTGTACTGTAGATTGCCAATTGGTGATTGAGAAAAGCTGCATATATCAAAATAACTTAATGGTTGCCATAACTGTGTTTGGTTCGCAGTGTTGCTATTATTGCTATTAGACGTATCATAATAAAACATCGCCTGGTTCAATACAAATCATATACAACCTGCACATAAGTTACTACATCACTGATAGCACTTGCGTAACAAGCATAAATTATGAATTGATGTTATCGTGTTTCCAGCAGCGGTGATTTATGTGATTTTCTGTGCGGTCATTGCACCTTGACGTCCTCCCGTTTGCTGACGACTCGGCCGTGTACCCAAGCATATGGACTCTTTATTAATTTACTCGAACAATCCTGCTTGGACTTTACACCGTGGGTATCACTAAAGCATTATATGTGGCTATGTTTCGTATGACCCACCATTTTAGATCTCATCCTTTTTTCAGAGCCTGTCAAAATAACAAAATGTGGTCTATGAGACTTTGCTATAATTAACTACCAATTATTGTACATGCAAGGAAATAATTCATGTTAATCAACACAACGATGTGACATTGATATGGTTCAAAAACTACAGTAAGGAGATTGTTGATTGAAGCAAAAATACACGAATTAAACTGGCAGGGTGTATTAGATATTAACTTTGTACACGAGGGTTTTTATCATTTTAAATCAATGTTGATGGCCGTTATTGATTGCATTGCCCTCTTGAAGTGTGTCTGTATTAAACAGCGTGCCGCCCCCTGGACGACCGGTGATATATTGCATCTGATTCATGAAAGCTAAATTCAGAAAGACCGCACACCACACATCACATTTGGCATATAAAATACATTTATCTTCGGTATAAGGTCCAATATAAAAAACAGGCGAAACAAGGTTGGTGAATAAAAACAACAACCGAAAGAAATTATGGCAAATGCTAAAAAGCCTCATAACAGAGAACAAATTCTTGAGATCCTACGCAAATTAAACTAGAGCAAGACGAGAATGGCTTGCTCGAGTTGAACATGCTGTTTTGGCAAAACTGTGAAACGAGGAACAAGGGAAGGTGAAGAAGACAGAGGGAAGGAGGAAAAGTGCTCGGCAGCGGAAAGGTAAACGGATCAGTGGGACAGATTGCCATGTGGTCAGACTGTAGAGAATGAGGAGAGAAGCGATAGAGATAAGACGGTAAAGAGATACATACTACAGAGGCAGTTGGTAAGACTTTAAAACAAAAAACTGAGAAGACAACAGAAGGAATAAGATAAAGTGTTCAGCAAAAGAAAAGTAAACAGGTCGGTGTTGAGGAGCTGCAACAGAAGGAAGGCAAGAGTTATGCAGATGCTGTAGTTAAGGGGAAAGAGAGGAAACTGCGAGTAGTCATGGGGGATTCTATCGTGAATAAGGTGGACAAGACAATGGACAAGGGGAGGATATTACAGTATGTCTACCAGGGGCGAAGATAGGGGAAGTCACAGAACGAGAAGGTCAGGTGATGGCAGATCTATTTTTATGCAAGTGGGCACCAATAATGCACAGGTAGGTACGGGTTCCATCGTTGGTAAGTATAGGAGACTGGTTTGCACACTGAAAGAAGCACGCATTGGACATATCGTATTATCGTGCATACTGCCTGATGTCTATCGCACCACAATTGTGTCTATTGCACCACAATTGTTCACACACATCGAAACATATTCACGGGCGAATCCAGGGAGGGTAGTCTAGGGTGCTCTCAAACCTCCACCATTGGCGGAGTGGAGTGTTTTCGTCGCTGCTTCGCCGTAACTTCGGCTAAACGGGAGCAGAGTTCAAAGATCTAAGGGGGACACGTAACGGGGGTCGATTCAAAAAGATCTGGGGGCACGTCAAATTCCAAAGGGCTATTCTCAAACTAGACACGTCAGAACTGCGGTCGCGTTATGCATGAAAACACATCACCGAGAAAGAGAACTGGAGCTCATGTGCACATGCCAGTCCAGTACTTTGTCACAGTGTCTCGTGCTGGGCATTAACGTCTTCAGTCAGTGCGCATTACACTCAACCTAACTGACACACGGGCGTAAGTGGTAAATGGTTTGATAAACTAATGCGATATAGCCATTTGTCAATTCTTCTACTGTTGCTGCGTCGCCGTCGGACATGCGCATAATCATGGGCATTTTCACATCGAGCACTCCTCCAGATGTACTATCCATGTGTTTGTTAATTTTGTGACCATACTTTGAATGTGGAGCGCAGAGGCGCAGTGGCGCAGTGCCATTCCCCTGAAACGTTTTGATGAATGTTGATAGCCGTTTCCTGTTGAAAAGTTTGAATACCTGTAACGTTCCATTCCGTCTAGATAATCACACATAACATTGGTTTTATTGAACATTGAGCCTGTATGACCATAGTGTATTCACGTGCGTTTGTTCCTTAAACTATATAGAATGACAGAAAACAAGACTTAAATATGAAAGAAAATTGAATACGTATTACGTACCATTCCGACTAGACAAACATATATAAAAGTGCCAGGCGATATTGTCATACATTTTCGTTGCCGACTTAGTTGGTCTTGAGCACGCACGCATTGTCGTGCACGCCCTTTTGTGCTGTCTTTCTTCTTCTGCAAATCGCTCTTCTGTTTTGGCATAAATGAGCAGAACAATTATTTTAGTAGCTTCTATGAAAGCGACTGTAATGTCTTAATAGGATTCACCGACCCCTTTAATAGAAGTAACATGACACTTGTATATGAATGTATAATATGGACATTAATAGTTTATGTTAACTGATATTACAGTCCATACTATAAATCGGGGTCAGACTAACACTTTCATGGTCGCGTTCTTATCAATTATTATTATTATTATAAAGCATTTATAGAGCGCCGTGTGTCCGGATAACAAATATGCTCAAAGGCGCTGACAATCATACAGTATAAGTAAAATACATTAAATGACCTAAAACATATTAAAATATAAATATTAAATAGAAAGGTAAACGAATATGATTTAAAATTAGCATATAAAAATTACATAAAATGTCAGTTAGATAAACCTGAATAAAAATAACTATATACAGCTGTATATTTTACAAGAGTATCTATTATACATCAATTAAATGAATTGGCCTTTTAAATACCTAAAATAAATAATGTGCTGAAATAAAATAAATTAAATACATATAATATACTAATTTAAAAAAATAAAAAAATAAAAATAACTGCAACCTAAGTACATAACCGAATGTCAACACTTGTATCGCGATGCGTGATGAATTGCTAATTAAAGTCAAAATACTGAGGAGTCTTCATGCTTTTTTGAGGTGCAAACAGTACGTCTTGGCACAAGACAGTACGATGCAATTCTGGGAAAACCAGCAACAGTACATCGTGCAGCTCAAATCTTAGGTCCAGAAGGCCAGCTTGGACTGAGTGGAATGATGTGATTTTTGAAACTACGTTTCCGGTTACATCTATCAGACAACTACCCATGTTTCCGGCTCCAGCACATAACGGACATTTTCTCAACAGCTACAGTTTCTTGTAAAGCAGTTGAATGAGTCTCGTGTAGTACATACACTAGGTGACGCTATGTTCTCCAAATCGAAGGAGTTTCTGTGAAAACGCCACGAAGAACACATCAGCGTGGTGCTGCGCACGCGAGTCATCTTTAAAAAGGCAGATATGTGAATGTTGGCGAAAATCAAAAGTAATATATCTGAAATTGTCACACATGAAAAACTCAATTTTGACATGATCTATGTGGCTATGTGTTACTTCGTTCTTAAGATACGGGAATGACATGATCTGGCGGACGCCATCTTTAAAAATGGCGGAGATATGTATGTCGGTGAAGTTTAAAAGTAATATATTTGAAATCGCCGTATCTAAAAACCTATTTGTTCTTAAGAGACGATAATAATAGGCTTTGACCTGCGCCATCTTTAAAAATGGCGAAAATGTCAATGTCAACGAAGGTTAAATTTAACTTTTTTGAAATCGTTGTTCAAAACCTATAAAGATACATACAAATAACTGCTCGACATGACGAATTTACTAAGATATGGTGACATTTGTATGGACTCTTAAAAATGGCGGATGCTAGTATTAAAGAAGGTGAAATGTCATTGGATAGAGAATGGTTGTAAACCCCACCCTAGATATATGCACGTGCCTGATATTCCTAAAGATTTCGAAGAAAACACTAGGTGTATCGAGTTGATATTTCGGACACCATCTTGAATTCTCCGGTTAGCTCAAGGAGGATTCCTGTGGACGTTTAGTATGTTAATTCAGACACTTCCAGGGATCTGTGGTGCACTAATCAGCTCATTATGATCGACGTTTATGTTCCCATGGTACTTTGGCCTAAAACACATGGATTATAAGAAATACGGCGTGTAAGATGTTTTTTGTCCTACCTCTGTTGCTCTTCGCTAGATCTCTCTTCATGTGTTCCACATCACGTGTGAGATTTTGTGTTTCATTGGCCAGCTGCTCGTTGTCATTCACTAGCTTGTCATTGCGTTCCTTCAAGGCTGTCGTGTCACGTCTCTCATGGTGACATTACTCAGCTTCTTGTTGTCAACGTTAAGCTTGTCTTTGTATTCTCGTAGCACTCTAATCTCACTCGTCATATGACCAACTTGAGCTTGCAAAGCGATCACGGAGCTCATCAACAGGCGATCGTTGACGCTGGGGCCGTGAGTCTGGCCGCAGACGGGTGCTGGCACGTTGACCGTGCATACACACCCGGGATAGTCCATACTTGTACCTTTTCCATGTGCCAGATATTTTATCATTCTGACTAACAAAACTAGACTTCTAGTAATACCGTGACTGTGATTTTCAGTCGTATGCATGCACGAATAGTCCAGGACGTTTATGGTTTGAGATGGAACAAATTGCAACAGAAGCTATTTCAAGTACTCTGATTGCAATGAAGGTACCTATAAAACATATCAAAAGTATACAGCAAAGAAAATTGGGTAAGTGTCTCAAAACAAGGAATCAATATTACCAATTTATTCCATATTAAATACCATTGACACCTAAAACCGTGGCATTTACGCAGACAGCCCAGCACCCTGCGGAATATCTATATATCTTTGGGACGCATAATGCTTCAACAGAGCTTGTTGAAGCAGAAGGTGAGATGGTGCTTGTATGCCTTAAAAGTGACATGAACATACATTTTCTATTTTAACCACGTAAATAATATACTAACATGATGCTATTTAGACAGGTGTAATACCTGAGAGATTCCTTTGTTAATATATACAAACAGTTTAATGTGTACAAATCAGCCTATCTTACATATTTCCGAATTAAATCTCGAATGAAATAGTGTGCCTGATTGCCGCTTGGAAAAGTACTGTGACGTAATATGTGCCATAGCCTAAATCTGTCTCACCACTGGAAACATGGAAGCCACGACGTAAGATTCTTGTGATTCAGATTTGGAGAGTTGTGTCGCAAATGTGAGGACTTGTAGGATTGTTGCCGCATACAGCGATGAACCATTGGACGTCAGACGTCACTCAGGAAAGTTTATGACATATACGATGTTGGCGACGATGCAAAAAGGAACATTTTGAGATTGTCGTTGTCGCCGGTGACAAACGACAATTTACCGATCATCGAGTTATATTGGAAACGGACAAAACATTCATGCCATTATACAGAATCACACGGATTATTTTCGACATCAAATACAACGTATATACGTATAACTGTATCATAGTGAAATAGTATTAATATGATGCGCGCAACTGACAGAATTGTGCAAGCCAGCCACTCACTGATTCAGTGATTTCACTGACGCTGTCGCTGTCAATGTCATTGTCAATGAGTGATTCAGAGATTTCAGTTACTTCTGACGACAAGGCGGCTCGATTTTAGAAAACTCTAAATAATTTGGTTGGGCTGCTGCGATGAGGTCATCCAGAGATGATAAGGCGATCCCATGTTCGGTAACAGGAACCTAAATTCGTCACAATAGCCGCAATGCAACGTGGTTATCGTTCAAAATAGGTTCGTAAATGTGCTAGGTTGTTTACATGTCACATTTTAATGTGATGATTTACATAAAAAATCCAAAATATACATGATGTCAGTGCAGTTACAATTGTTTACGAACATTTCTCAAAAGACTCACACAACGATTTTGCATACAAGCTATACATCATGTTAATGTATGATGGAACAGAATTAAAGGTAATTTCAAATGTTTGTTGACTTACTTGACTACAATATTATTCATAGAACTGTGTAAACACAACAGCTGTTTAACTATACAATATATACATAAAGGTATTTTGTAATATAGTAATTCTCCTAGTTAAACAAACCATTTTTTTTAAACAAAAAGGTGAACATCCTGCATCAACAGAAAGCTAATTATAAAAATACTAACATAAATTGCTATTTTTTGACAGTTGATTTTTATTGTAAATGTGTTTCTTTCAAAATTAGATGTAGGGTATGTATCATCACAGGAGAATAGTTATAGTATATATATATATATATATTCTTGATTGTCAGTAGTATTGTATAATGATTAGTAAATGTGATATGTTTTTTAACGAATTAGCTTAAGCTACAACAGTATTGAGAAACAAAACTTAATGTTTGTAATATTGCAGTCCAATGAAGCATGCAATATTATTAGGCATGTTGTCATTTCCATTTCATTTTCTTGTTGATACATAATCACGTATGCTTGACTGCTCTCTCACAGCAAGTGTCTCCAAATTCTTATTCAGCACTAGCTGATGCACAGTGTTCTATGCTCAATGAATAATGTGAAATGGTTCAAATGTAAGAGTTGAAGACGATAGTGTTTCCTCATCCCCTGATTTGTCACCAATAGCAATACAAACCAACTGTACATCAGTATATTAAAAACATATCAACTTATCTATTTGTTGGTAATGCTAACGTCTGAGCACACTGAGGTATACTACATAATAATTGTTGTTGGATTGAAATAAGTATCCCCTTACCGTACTCTGTTGCAGTCAAGAAATACGTAATTAAAATAAATTGATCTTAATAGTATTTGATAGTTTAATTGCAGCGCAGAAAGTAACTATTCAGTGTACAGTTGAGTTGCACCTTGGCTTGTTATTTATGTAATTACGATGATGTAGTGAATATAGTCAAAACATATATTTCCATAACACTTTTACACTGAATGATGACATGCCAACCAGGTTTATTAAGAATGGTAGCTGTCAGTTCAACATAGACATTTACCGAAGGAGTCAGACGGGAACAAAACGACACAATACAAAGGTGTCACGGAATTCGCAGATGTGCGCTCCAAAAACTGAGAGTTCATTGCTGGTATTGAAATAGTCTGAGTAATTTTGTATACAGTTAACAACGTATAACATATCTATCAAGTACAACTGATAAATACAAATGAGGTGTAGCAAATATATCGCAGCTACGCCTACGTTTTGTCACTCTTCTTGGATTTGGCTTACCTCGACTCAAAACCAAGTTGCTTCGCCTTCGCAGCTCGCTTCCTTGTTTGGGGGACGTCAAACTTCGTGTCTTTTTTGTGGTTCTCTTGACAATAGTCAGGATGATGGGTAATGTCACTGGTACTTGTATTATTCGAATTCACAAACTGCTGTATCCTTCACGAAACAACTACTGTCAACATGATCACACTGACAAAGGCGTAGCAGATGCGAGTCCAACTGTCAAGTTGCGATATCGATGGCGATGAGATGGTCATCAAATTCAGTCGATTTATCTGTTTATAATCCACTCATTTCTTGTCTTTGGCATTCGATCGAAAACAAACAACTCTTCGCCGAAGCATTTCCATAGCTATCATCCAATATACAATGACTGGTTGTCATTAATCGAAGGCAACTGTGCGACAACCGCTGAATAACACGGCCAACTTCGATCAGCCGCCAGCTTCTATGGCACATATGACGTCACACTGACGGGAACTCCCGCATGCAAAATTTCAGAGGCGGTGTTTGAGGAAGCATTCTTATTTGCGTGATTTTATGAAAACTAAATATTTTTTTTGGACTACATAATTTCCTTATTTTATATATATTCTATTTACTACAGAATTTATGTCAACCTGTTCATGTCACCTTTAACAATGGAAGTCGGAAGACAGTGTGGATTCTTTGAGATACAGAAGGTTTTGTGAGAAGGTGACAGTCAAGAGTTCGCACATTCAACAAAAGACCTTTGTTTCGACATTTGCAGCAGCACGCTATCATTGCGTACGGGTGTACCAGTAGGAGCAGGAGTGGATGGGTGAAACTTCTTCACACGTTGCAGTTCGGCAAGGGGCACATGTCGAAAAAAAACAACCTTGAATATTCCCTGCACGTAGACAATGCCTTCGCACACGGTGTTCAAACTAAGTATAGATTTACGTATGGACGATGATTAGTCATGCTTTTGTCGATGGAAAAAATCAAAAGTAATCTTGGTAATATATTTGGGTTTTAAGTCTTATATTTTTTAGTTTTAAGTTTTTTGTGTGATTAATATTTACATAATATTCAGATGCGAGTTCTGGTTTCAAAAAAGAAATTTAGTCGGAGTTGTTGTGAATGTTTCAGTAATTAGCATAGCATATTACAAATTGTGATATTAATGAGTACGTAATACAGCGACTTAACTTCAATTAAGTATTTGTATGGAACGCAGGGGCATTGGACTCTCAATCGAGAGAACTCGGTTTCGAATCCTGTGCTGTCGCTGAACACTCTGTCTTCTTCCATATGTCTTCTTCTCAGTCTTCTGTTTCACAGTCTTACCAACTACCTTTGTGGTATCTACCTCTTCACCACCTGTATCGCTGTCGCATCTCTCCTCGTTCTCTACAGTCTGACCACCTGTTCATCTATCCCCACCGACCCGTTTTCTTTTCCTCTGCCGAACACTTTTCCTCCGTCCGTCTGTCTTCTTCTCATTTTCTTGTTCCATCACACCTGTCAACTTCTCTAAGTCTCCTTTCTTCAATCTCCGTGTCACAACTCTGCTCCTTCTGTGTCGTAGTATTCTCAACTCTCTCCGTGTCATCCCTCTCTGTTCTGTTTATTTCCATGTTGAGTCTCATCTCCATCTCCTTCACTATATCCTTCAACTCCTTCATCAGACATTCCACCCTCAAACACCCCATACACCAAAAAAATGAATTCGTCTTATTTGATCTCTGCCCATGATTTTGGACAGCCAGACAATGCAAAATCCACCCAGCTCTGGCAGTCGTTGCAAACTAAGTGTCGTTTTGCCCTGAGTTCCCGCTTGCAAGGTGCCATATCATAATTTATTTATATTCAAAATAGTTGTTATATAGACCTTAAAAAGACTTATCTGTGTACAATTTACACCAGATTGTTTAGGATATAGTTAGTTATATTTGTTAACACACAGTGACACACCGTGTCTTACGATGACGATGTATTCAAGTTAGGCTTAGATTCAAGGTAGTCTTTACAAAGACTGTTTCCTGTGTACTGATATACACTTTATAAGTTTGTTATTTCAGGTTTTAATTACCCTTCTAACTACATCGACTCTCTCAATTGTAGTGTCGTTCACGTTACGTTAACTTCGTCAGTGACCTACTTTGTATGCAACGTTCCGATTACATTAACGTCCCCAGTTACGCTCGCAAATCGCCTACTTTTAAACTATCCTAGATTACTCCCTCTAGCTAACTTTTAATAAAAAAAGCTTGCTTAAATATGTATCTACAACTACGTTATGTATGATATACACTCAATAATATAACTTATCTTGATCAAATATCCTTATCTTCTCGCAAGTTTGCTACACAAAATTAAAACCAATTCACCACCGGAAGTTCCCGCCAAGTTTGTGGGTACGAATTACCGTAGAATCCGAATATCCATTTCTTACAAAATTCTACTTGAAATATTTAAGTGAATTTGCACCGGAAGTTGGGCACCCTCAAATTACACCTATTTTGCGTCGCGTCCTATTCAACAGTTCAAATATTATGAGCAAAAAGAGCGCGCATCCACCACCGATACATATAAATGAGGTATCAAGTGAAAGCCAGTTTTGTCGACATGATTTCATGACCTATCAATTCTTTTCGGTTTATGTGGTAAGAACCTGGATACAACTACTGGTCCAAATGACATACCATTAACAAGTAGTCTTATTCGGCTAACAACTGGAACCAACTTCAAATTGGTTTGATATAATGGAGTCGAGAAATTGTGTTTTAGCAGAAGGGATGGCAACCGCGAAAACGCGAAAAAAATGAAAACGTGAAAATTGACACACCGTTCATGCAACAACTTGACAGCCTACACACCGTTCATGCAACAACTTGACAGCCTACACACCGTTCATGCAACAACTTGACAGCCTACACACCGTTCATGCAACAACTTGACAGCCTACACACCGTTCATGCAACAACTTGACAGCCTACACACCGTTCATGCAACAACTTGACAGCCTATACATCGAAATATCAATCGCCATTTTACCAATCATTATTGTTATGTTCTTATTTACTTGGTCCACTAACCTGAATTGTTTACCGGTAATAATAGTTATATTTAAAACTAGTTACCCCGCTTTAGCGCCGCACATTGACGTCAGTGTTGTGTGCATCAGCACAAATTTTGTTGTTCATTCTCAGGTCGGCGAGGAAAAACAGAAATATTCCTCGTAATACAGAAGGGTCTACATTTCGTGCACAACTGTTTATTATAGTTCAAAAATAGCTTTGTAATCAAATACATCAATCTTTAAGAAATGCTTACATGGCAAGAACAATTAGTTTAATATGTACGCCGACAACGCAGGCGACATTTTGAAAAGACACTAGGCTTAAATTGTCTTGCAGGTAGACAGCCGAAGGCACAATATGACTGAACTTAAGACATAATATTCTTCCTAGGTAGGCTCTTCTCTAATGAATGCTATATACTTTGTAACCCATGCGTTTTGTTAATGCAAACATGTTTTTATGTTTCAATATAATATTATGTTGACCAGTAGAACATTACTAGTACAAAGCGGACTTTAATTTTGCAACTTGGTGATAAAACGACTGATAGTGTTATATTAAGGCAGTTGACACCAATTCATGTCGGAAATTAGAGGTAGCAACAACATAAGGCAGCTTCTACGAGTTTTATACATATTATATATTGGTAAGAAACCCGAATGTGTCGTTCACATCCATCATGTGATTTGTCCTGTTTCTTATCTCCCCGTGGAGTCGATCGATGATTTGCAGCTGCTCTCGCCTCACCTCCGCATATAGTGACAAGCCAGCATCCACTGCGTTTTCTCCCGCCATTCGTCTTCTCCGCCAAACCCAAATTCTCCGCCAAATTCGGGTTTCAGTATGGAGCGCCTGATACACTCAACCAATGATGAAGATATCGACTCTGTCATTGATCGACTCACTCACACCTACGTCGATATCGCTGCTGAAGGAATGAAGGCGGAGATACGCCGTGTGCGACGGCACCTCCATTGTTACGAACGGCAAACAGGAGAGACGGGTAGAAACTGGAATGGACTCGATCTCTTTAAAGTTCGCGTCATTCAAAGTAAGAAAGGTTAGGGGGTCATGTTCTAGTTAGACTTCCTGCATGGGTGCACGAAGAAAACTGCAGTGTATTTTTGAGAAATTATTGTTTACAAAATTCACATGCTGTGACATAAGTGCATTTGAGTATGGAGGTTTTCATGTGTGATTGTAGAAGGTGTTGACTGTAAAATGGTGGATTTCTAGATTATTTGAATAAGCGGAAGGATATTTGGCAGCAATTTGCCTGTATCCTGTTTGCGGAATAATTCTTGCCGGCATTTGTAAATATTGACGGGTGTCACACATACAGGCATTTTACGAGAGCTAGAAGTATGCAATTTGTTTTAATCTATCAGCATGTCAATGCGATGATGATAACAGCAGGTGAGAAGTACAATATATTTTATATGTCACGTTTTCTTATAATCAGACAAAACGTTAACATGGTCACCTATGAGAAAACCAACAGTGTGCTGACCCCGTTAGGCTGTAGGAGAATTGACGGATCTTCTGCGCTCGAACCAATAAATCACTCCCGGTCTCAATGGCTTTATCGTTGTCGTTGCGTTCAAACACCTATGATTGGGACTACTGTGAATCAGGAGTATGGTAGGAAGCAGAACATTACTGGAAGTCATCAAGTGCTTCTGCCATTCAATCAGTTATACAGTAATGGAAGCGTTTTGAAACTGACTTGGCCACAAATATCTCACACAAGAATTGTACTACGCCCGATGGTAAACACAAAGACGCTGGTGCGTGCACATGATTAGTACGGGATACCCACATTGAGAGTAACGAGATATTGTCTGGCGGTGGTACTCCGTGTGATACTGTAGACATGCCTTACCAAAACATCGAAGGTGAAACCAATTTTCTATCAAAAGATATAATGTTGATACAAACGTTGATCCTTTTCTATGAGACTGCTTCCCAACAGGAAAATATCTTAAAGCTGATTCCGTGTGAAAGAGACCACTTCGGTGAAATTATTAATATGTCAAGACCGTTACAAATCACAAATGTGGAGTACCGGTACATGTTATGGTTGAGATGTGTTGTTCTGTCTGAAACGCCTACGTGGGCGGGTTGAAATTTATCGGTATCGGATGATCCCTTGCCAACACAGAGAATGGCCTATATGGACTACGTCAACTTATGTCGTACCCGACGAGACTGGATATTGTGGCAGAGACCTTCAGGATTTCTCAAAAGGCAGCACATGAACACCTGTTGACATGGCGTTGGAAAGGACTGTTAACGCCAATGCTGCTTTCAGGTTGACGGGATTGCATTGTGCCACCAGATGTACATAGCCAGAAGTCATTGGATGATTAGCAGGTCCGTACGAAGTTGCATAGTAGGCAGATTCTGAGACAATGTAGTGATGAAGAGCAATGACGAAGTTTAAAAGTCTGACAAACCATAACGAATCACCAAATATAACTGTTATATCCAGAAGGTGGTTGAATGTATAGAGAATATGACGAATCTTGTATCCATTGAGTCTGATGAAATTATATTCTGGTTCACAACAGGGGTGAAATTAAATGACGACATCAAAGCAGATTAGATAAGTAGAAGGGAATAGCCTGGTAGATTGATTTCTTGGCTGGTTGTTACCATAACGAATCTGGATTTGCAACAAATACAATTCCCACAAGGAGGGTGCGAATTTTGCACTAGCAGCTGTCCATGTCAAGGTTTCTGTAAAAGACTCAAAAGCTTGTCGAGTGACAAAGTATCCGAGACCTATTTTGTAGATTGCTGTGTAGATTGTTGATTCGGAGAGGGTCTTCAAGTTTCCCTTGACACTCGTGCTGTTCTATCTAGCTCAAACGTGAAACTTGAAAACCTTCTCCGAGTCAACATTCTTTAGAGTGTGTCAGAGGAAACAGAAAGGCATTGATTTTCTTCGGAAGTCTTCTCGTGCGCCACTTGGATATGGTCGTATACAGCTTCATATTTTCTATAGAAAAAGAATATGTCAGGTTTTCATCTGATTTATGAGACGTTGATAGAAGTCCGTAAGTTTGGTTTTGAAAAAGTACGAAGACCATCTTCCACATCTTACTGTTGTGCGAATGTGTGGTAACCCGTAAATCAGGTGATATGACAGTAGAAATGAAGGAGACAGGTGGTGTTGTGAGAGATGCCAGGGAGACCGTTGGGGAGACTGTGAAATAGAAGCAAAAAGGGAAAGAAATAAAGGAGACATGTGGTGAAAGAGGAAGAAGACAGAGGGAGGGAGGAAAAGACTTAGTGTTCGGCAGAGGAAAGATAAACAGGCCGGTGGGGACAGATCGCCATGTGGTCAGACTGTAGAGAATCAGGAGAGAAACGGAAGCGATACTGGTGATCAAGAGATAGATACTACAGAGGCAGTTGTTAAGACGGTGAAACAAAAGACTAAGAAGAAAGCAGATGGAAGAAGACAAGAGTGTTCAGCAAAATATACTGCAACAGAAGCAAGACAAGAGTTATGTAGATGCAGTATAGCTAATGGGAAAAAGAGAAAACTGCAAGCGGTCATGGAGGATTCTAGTATCAGGAAGTTGCATTACACAATAAACAAAGGGGATGTTATGACAGTATGTCTAACATGGGCGAAGATAGAGGATGTCACAGAACGAGTAGGTCAGGTAACGGCTACGGAGTATCTATTCTTGTGCACGTGGGCAACAATACCAGGAAGGTACGACGGCCATCGTTTGCAAGTATAGGAGACTGGCCGGCACACAGAAAGAGGCACTCATTGGACAAATCATGTTATCGAGTATACTGCCAATAATGGATGGCAGGGGACAGTACTACAAGAATTGTAATAGAATGGCCATTAACGCACTGTTACAGAAGTTGTGTATGGAGGAAGGAGTTTATCTGATGGTGTAAAATTGCACAATACTAGATGAGTAAAGGAGAATGTGTTATAATGGATGATTCTAATCAAGGACATATTCAAAGAAAATCATTATAGGGCGTTGGAGTTGATGACCAACATGTTATGCTTGTAATACAGGACTGTTTTCTTACTTCACATGTTTTTGAACCAACCAGAGGTGGGAATGTGTTGGATTTATTGTTCTCTTCTCAGAACGAATTAGTTGATAATGTGAATGTATATGTACCTTTGGGATATAATGATCATATCCAGATCCATTTGAATATATAAAAGTACACTCAGGGAATAAAAACAACGGGTGAGAAACTTCAACAAAGGCAAATATAAACAGATGAGAACATATTCAGCACACGTAGATTGAACTATCTTAATGAAGAACAAGACAGCAACAGACCGTTTTGAAAGATGAGATTGAGGACATTATTGACAGATTTGTTCGCCAAAAAAGCAAGGGAAACGATCCACAAAGATACACTTTTTAAAGGAGGCTATACTTAAGATGGCTTACAAACAAATTATGTGGGGAGTTGTATAGCGCGTATATTCTCAGGAATCTGGGCTCATAGGCGCAATGTACAAGAATCGTTAAACAAACGTAAACAGAGACGAGCTCGACGATTTAGGGTGTGAATGCAGTTTCAAACAAATAAGTCATGAGTTTGTTTATAAAAGATAGCACTAGCTTCAGATTATTAAGTTATCCATGTTTCATATGTGAACATAAAGTAGTTTTTCGTGTTTGTTATACAGGTGGGGTGGATTCAGCGGACACTGGACTGTTTGGTGAGATTCTACTGGTTCAGCCGGACGGTCAAGGTGATAGGTATTATAGAAAGAGTCTATGGCTACTACCATTGTTTATTATCTAGTCAACTGTTTTATTATCGTAGTTGCAGTTAGTGCCAAACTTGGTGAATGACATTTCAACAACATGTTGATTTTCTTACACGTTATGATTTAAAATAAATATTTTAATGAAACTTATAACGATTGCATAAATATAAGTACCCGCTGAAGTATCGTTGAACCAATCTGTCACGTGTTGCTCTGCCTGATAGAGTTGGGTCGCCTCCATTGTTGTTGCCGTCATCATTGTTGTCATCAGCTGGGTCTTCAGCAGCATCATCATCCGGCACTGGCAGTCTCAGCTTGACAGCAATGTTGTGCAGCACAATGCATGCCATGATGATCTGACATGCCTTGCTAGGCTCATACCTAACAGAAAATGCAGTTTGACACACAGAGCTGAATAAAGTCGAAATATGCTTCCAGTCACTGTTTTAATTCATAAATTCTAAAGGAAAGTGTCATAAACTTTTGTATGTACTAGGTAGAAGATTGTCTTGTCGAATGACACCTATACAACCACAACATTGTAGCCACAATAAATACAGACTAGTCAGTTAATAAAACATTGCCGAGCGCTGGAAACAACTACAAGAAGAAGAGCAACATTTGCATACTATTCGTTAATTTTGAAATATTAAACATAATTTTTTTTGGAAATGCTAGATCACAATTTTGTGTAGATATATCATACCAAGTTTTCTTTAACTTACGATATTCTCATACATTAGAGATGGTTATAAAATATCACATGCTGTAAATAAACTTACCTTAGACCTGTGTGCAGACAATGCCAGCGTTTTTTTAGGATTCCGTTGTAGCGTTCGATTATGCAACGGGTAGCAGAGTGTGAGTCATTGTAGTGTTGTTGGCTTGGGTGTGTAATGTGAATGAAAGGAGTTAGCAGCCAGTCTCGCAGCATGTAGCCGCTGTCTCCTAGGATGAAGCCTTCCAGTGGGCGGGGTAATGTCTCAAACAATGCATACACGGGACATTCTCTTAGGATGCGAGCGTCGTGAACCGACCCCGGCCATTTCACAACTCAGTTCATGATGGTAGCGTCGGCGTCGCAAATCAGTTGAACATTTATGGAATGGTCATTCTTTCGATTGACGTACTCGTGCTCGTTCACGATTTTCACATGCATGCAGTCGACACAACCAATGACGTTCGGAAAGTTCGCTACAGCATGAAACGCGACTTTCATGGCTTCCGTCTCGCGTTGTTCGTGGAAGCGAACGTACCTCGGAACAAGTCGAGCCAATGCTACAGCCACTCTGTGGACGGTTCTGCACACTGTTGCTTTGCTGATGCCGAACAAATCACCAACAACCAACTGGAAACTGCCACACGCAAAAAATCGTAGGGCGACAAGAATTTGGAGCGTTGTTGTCAGCGAGCCCTTTCGTGCAGAAATCGACACGCTGTCACCGATTAAATCAACCAAGTCCATAAAGTCATCGCGACGACACCGGTACCTTGAAAACAACTCAACGTCATCGTACATTTCGAATGGGTGTGATCTGTCTCGAAACACTCGCTCCCTTCGTAATCCTCTTCTTGCTGCGTCATTCAGTCGATGCACTTGTCGTAAAGCCACCATTTTGAAAAGCATCTAAGAACTACTTAGTGGATTTACGCCACGGGGGTAGGAGCCGTAGACTAAGTAGGGCGTTGCGCCCACTGCGTAGTCAAAGTAGACGACATGAAACGCATTATCTTCTACGGTAACTTTCTTAGCGCTATATAAATGTTCGTAGCCGCTAAGTAGGCTTCATGAAACCGGCCCCTAGTCCCTATATTTAGGAACTTGTGCAAAGCGGATGTAAACCTATTTAGGCGCCTGAATCTGCAATCGGATATCCCGAAACTTCTGCGTGTGATGTTGTTGAGGCTCTCTACCTTGCAGTTACGATGGACATGTTGCAAAGTTCCGCATTATTACCAACATTTAACCCAAAACGTTCTGTGTTCGCATTTTCAACAAAGGTGTTACTCCCAAATTCTGACAAATAACATTTTAGTTAATATTGAGGTGGGGTGGGTCTGAGCAGAAGTTTCTGCAGCACTACATTCAACACGCGCGATATGGCTTCGGAAGAGGGGGGAGGGAATGCTGTTCAACAATTTTCGGCGACGTTCACAAGTTTTCTCGATTTGCACACCCCCTTCTTCGGCCTCTCAATTAAACTTCACGCTCTACAAAAAACTTCCATTTCAAACAAAACACGGTCCAACTTCCCTAAATATTGGGGGTTAAGCCTTTCTCCATCCCCCACAAAACAATTACCCTACAAGATGTCGGTACGTCGATGCGCACACCAATGCTTAGTATCTCAATACACGCTTCCAATAATCAAAACATTTTGATTTCATACTGCATTCAAAATTAGTGTAGCTGGCATCAGCGCACTATCAGTTGTTATCGATAGATATCCTCGTCTTACGGGTATGATGACGCATCGGGACATAGCACTATTTAAGGGGACGGCTCTGTCGTAAACATATCAGACTTCAGTAGCCGGTAAACATGCTAACAGCTTACGCACACTTGGCATTTCTTATCTTCGTCTTTAGCGGCGGTGCCCTTGGGCAGCCAACGAGGGAAGACATCGCTAGCGATGGGCTGTGCACCTACATCTTCCGTGACGTCTGTGTCAGTCAGCGTATGCGGGATGTCATGGAACTGAGAGCCGCCGCCCACAGTCTACAGGCGCAGGTCACTCTCCTCAACAGGCACTGTGGAGTATTTAAACTAGATGCGTAAGGGGATACGTAGAGCCACCTCAAGTAAATGGTACCAAAAAATCTACAAGGAAAGGTTCTCCAAATATCCATAAAAATTAATTTAAATATGTATGCTTAGATGCTAGAAACCTGGTAAATATGAGAAGCGATTTAGAAATCATGGTAGTAGATATTGATGCAGATGGTGAGTGGTGCCATCTGGTGTGCATGGTCGTACTATTGACACTTCTTTCTTGGTGAGTTAAGGTTGGTGTCACAATCAGGCTATTTCCACACACGTCATTATACTTACCACTGAGGTACGCATATCGTATGTGGTTAACTCAACGAAATTGCAGTGCGATTATGATGCGTGAAATAATGGTAAAATTAGGGCGGCCAAGCACGAGAAACGTGCTCAGAAAAAATTAGTAGGCATTTTTTGTTACAAGCAGCCAACCATTTTAGATGTTCTCTATATACGTTACTGATTTTGTTATGGGTTGTTGGACTTTCTGAATTTTTATTTTTAAGTCAGCGAACGGGTTTTTATGTAAATTTTTACATAAATTTGAAATCAAAACCGTATTATGGCTCTATCAGACTATCTATGTTTCCAAAATCAGCTTAATGTTCTCTACGTAGGCACGTATTTCACAATCGGAGTTTTTGCCGGTCTGATTTGGGGTTTGGGGCCAGATATATGTCAGTTTTGTCCCGCAAAATGTAAAATGTTACCAAAATGTAGTTAAGAAACTATGTTAACGATTATTTTTCAGAATGTAATCAATGGTTTACAACTTTCCAACCACTTTCGATTTTGTCCGGTATATCAGTGGTTACAGTACGTGGCGTTTGCAAGACATAATTAGGATTTTGGGTTAATTATGGGTAATTTTTGCTTAACATCAAATTTGACACAAAATTGGTCTAAAAACTATTAAATAGTTTTTTTAATATGTTAAAAATCGCCAACTAGGCACTGGTTATGAGCAGACGTCACTGGTTACACAATAGCTTGTATGGCGGGTCAGGTTTTGGATTTTTGGTTGAAGATGGGTTATTCAACCAAATAACCACAATTGTGGTTATATGACAAATTATCCATTATATGTCAGGGTGTAGTGTTACCTGCCGATCATATCATATGGTCGGCCACATGTTTCAATGTTTACGATGCGTGAAGCCACATTGTCTCAGTGGAGGGCTGCGTGCGCACCCATTGCACCCTCTCACATACTACGGGCCTACATTGGGCTACTCCGACAGCAGCTGCGGGAGACAGTACTGCATTTGAACTCGCATCCCCATGTTACAAGCTCAATAAAGATATCTGGAATTGTAAGACATGTTCACCAAACACCAGCCTCACCCCCTATATATGATGGTTCAACTGTTTACATTGTTGTATCTGCCTGCAGCCCAGCGTTCTGGGTAGCCGGACCTCACGAATCACATCTTTCAAAAACGTTTTTATGCCGCAGAGTTATCCCTTTCCCAAAAATCCAGTCATCGTAGTTTGTTTAGATACGATGCCTGCACTACTGATGACATCTCGCTTTGATTTACCAAAATTACATTACATGCCATTTAGGTACGTCCTGGGCGATTTATTTACGATATAATTCAGTAAACGTGCACACTTCGTGAGTGCCGCATTTTGCGATGACATTTCAAGGTTATTACTTGTTGTGAAGAGTTTTATTCTTACACCGTTTGACGTTTAGCTGCTACGAATACTGCTGTGAATGTGTTAGTTCCTCGAAACGTAGATAGTCACACGGACGTGCCTGTAACTCAAAAAAGTTACTGACCCGACGTCAAATAGGTGGTCAGGTCAGCGTATAGTTTAAACACTACTATAGCCACACCTTCGCCTGGAAATGTGGACGAGCAAAATGTCATTCCAACAGACATTATGTTGGTGGTCGCCTTTCCAGCTCCTGGTGCCCCTTTCAAACATCATCATTATCAGGTTTGATTGACACCTCCAAGTGGATGTGCAACGCAACACAACTTGCAGTTGAACACCTCTATGTGGTTTTTGGCCCATCACTAGCCTTTTTTGAGAAATACAAAATTTGACAAAAAATTGGCCGAAAAGCCTACGTGATGCTTACTGCGTATGTTACCAACCTATTTGACATTTCTATACATGGGCCACTGATTACTAATGAGGTTGTGGCTGCCAATTCGTTTTATGTTAGATCAAATATGGGACATTTTGTCTAAGAAATGTTGACCAGCAAATTATTATGTAACCATTTTAAACCTCATATGACAGGATATAATCAGTACTGTAACATGCCAACCATATCAGATTGTGTTAACGTGCATTATTTGTTATAACACAGTGCGTTCACAGTATAACTGTTGGATTCTGCTATTTTTGAAGAAATCATTGACGGAAAGAACACCTTCCACTGTCACAGTAGACAGGTGATTATCTGGCAACAACGAGGATCAGTTCCTGGACGCTTTGACGATAATTGTATTGTTGGCAGACGAATAGCATTACAACACAAAACGACATATTCTAAGCTTCACATATTGCAATCTTCCTAAGTTAACCACTGGTACTTGACTATCCCCTGTATTTCACCCTGACAACAAGATAGGTGTAGAAGACTGGTTTGCAGAGAGTGATGCATGGGTGTTATTCCTTATTTCCAATGATGCAAGTTAAAATGTACCTTCTTGGTCCAGTTTCATTGAAACTTCCAACACAATTGATCCTTCTGTCACGACACTTTGTGTGCTTCCAGTTCTCCAGGCACCGGCTAATGACAATGACACAGTGACACAATGACTCCTATAATAAATCCCTTTATTAACATGTATGCAACTAGGTGTGTTACTGCAAATGTTATAAGGGTGCACGTTGCATTTGACACCTACACCAAACAGTCAGTTAAAGAAACAATCAGAGAGAAATGAATTGCCAAGAACAGGTCAATATGTAAGTTAATTCAACGTGATTGATGTCCCTTTGCCTAAACTGTGGAGATCGTTCATGTCCCTAGATGAAAACAAGTCTAACCTGGCTCATGCTCTCATCCATTACATTATGGAACACGGTAAACGCCTGATCGATGGATGTGAACCCGTCGTAGGTGGGGGGACTTGAAGACAACAAAAGCGCAAAATCAAATGTTATTTGTGCATTTACGTAAGCGCCTCATATTACATGCATATGATACAATGACAAGCACGTTCAACAAGATAGTGATAGTGCACATAGATTCATGCGTTTTCCTCTTGCTGATTCACTTTATTTGCGATAAGCAACATTTTGACGTTTGAATGGTGAGTGGTACAGCTCAGCAAAATAAATGTTACTTTTTTTGTCAGATTACCATTAAAAAATTCACAACAAGCAACGGAGAGCATTCTTGGGTTCCACGTTTTAAATTGGTAGGTTGCGACTCCACAACATCACTGGTCGGATTCAGTAAGACGACCTATTGAGTTGTACTTGGTAATGTTGGAAGAGATGGCACTACATTGAACACGTAGAAGTGTTCATCTGCAGGTGATGTGGTGTCCCATATCCGTTAGGAGGTGACCGCATCTTGTGAACGCATTATGTTATAACCATTAATAATGTAAGTGAATATGATATCGTTGGCAGGTTGTAGCGTACTGAATATGTCCTGAAATATGATGTTTAAAATGGTTATTTAATAATATTTTGGTCTTATGTTACAATTTGTAAAACCAAAATGGCCCGTATTGGAAGAAAAAATAAAAACAAATTGTCGGTTGAACCTCATTTCGTAATCAGTGACCTATGCATAAAATTATTAAACAACTTGGCGTCTTGTAGTGTACACAGTAGGTCACGTGTAGACAAAATAGCGTTTGGCCAATATTGTGTCAAATTTTATTTAAAATAAAAAATAACCCGTATCATCGCATAGAAACTTGAATTTACAGGTTGTGTGGTGGGTGCCCCATGTCTACTTGGAGGTGTTAATTATGCCGGATATGATCTGTTTGAAAGGGGGACACAGGAGCTGGATAGGCTATCACCAACAAAAGGAGCACTGGGGATACATTAAACTATTTCATATTTCAAGGCGAAGGTGTGTGTAATGGCAGATGCAAACAGCCATGCCATCGGGTTTGCGTAACAAAGTAACTATGGGGTTAGCGGAAGTTTTTTTTAAAGAGTTTCTGCAATTTCAGATGCTTTCATTGAGCTTGTAGCATACGGATACAAGTCAAAACACATGTCTGTTTCATGCAGTAGGAGTAGCTAAGGGCAGGTCCATACGCTGGGGTTGGGGCGACGGGTGCGTACGCACCCCACCCCCACTGAGGCAATTTGTTTCCAACATCGTAAACATGGAAACAAGTGGCCACAGTTATAAAATGATTGGCAAGTTGACAACAACGATTGCACAAGACAAATAGTTAGTTAATCACATTTTGGTTATTTGGTTAAGCGATCCATATTAAACCAAAATTCCAAACCTTGACCGGCAAAAAACCTACTGTGTAACCAGTGACCTATGTACAAAACCAGTACCTAGACTAAGAATAAGAATAAATAAAATAAAAAATTTCAGTTGGATTGTACATACATTCACCATAAAATCCCACAAGTATCGTGCTGTTACAAGACGACACAACATTATGTTACAATACTCATAAAACATGTTGTACTCAATAAAATTAACGCAACATTAAAGATATTGTTAAGTAAATTACACAAAATCGCCCCGCGAACGCAACTCACTCAGTATGAGGCGCTTTATATTAAAACGTGTACATTATCATTGCATTACTATCTTTCATTATAAAATAAGGTATTTTAAATACACTAAGATTAAATCGTTTAGTTTAAATATTAGAACTGACTGTTAAGTCATACACTAAAATCATTAAGTGGTCTGGCAGTGTACTAAACACCATGGACTAATGAGTTTTTGTAGTCATTTGTGTTCGCCATTGGAACGGATAACTCGTGGAATGATCTTAGTGTATACGGCACATTTCGAGTACTTGGTAGTGGCGTATACAGTTTGTGCATTCTAGTGAAATACGTTTTATACAATTCATTGCGTCTAACGTGCAGCGTTGGTAACTTTATCGTCTCCAGAATATCCTCGTACACACACAACCAGGAAATATAGTTTTGAGACACCTTTTTTTAATTATCTCGATGTTGTCCGATAAGTATTTAGGCAAGTTCGCGTGCCATACCGGGCAGGCATATTCAACTACGGGTTTAATCACAAATACATATATTCTAACAAAATTATGTTGGTTGATACGAGCACGTTTCAATTGATAGATAATATACACTATCTTTCTTGCCTTTGAAAAACTATTTCATCTACATGTGCATTCCAACTTCAATCCGATGATATACCTAAACCAATAACTTTTGCTTGATTAACTCTCTCAATATGTGTCCCATTTATATCAATATACGGCAGAGATTTTACAATGTTCTATCTTTACTGAAACATAAAACCACTTCTTTTGGCTTACTCGTGTTGATGTGCATGTCATTATTACTAGACCATCGCTCAATAATGGTGGCAGAATCCTGTATAACATATATCATACTTTGATTGCATTTTTCAAATATGCCGTCAACACATTTAAACATAGGACAAGATGTTTGCAAATCTTGATATGAACCACAAAATGTTGTGGTCCTGACAAAGTTCCCTGAGGAACGCCCCCATTAAGGTAGCCTGGCCTTGACACAGCGTCGACGATTTTTACTCTGTGTTCAAGGTCTAGTAGAACCGCCGCCACCCATAGGATTAGGTGTGCTGGTAGTTCCATTGCAATCAGTTTCTGCATTAGTATGTCATGGTTAATTAGACCAAATGCTTTGCTGTAGTCGAGAAATAACACTCTTACAAAATTGCATGTTACATCGGTGGTTTCATGCCATTTGTGAAGCATTCCAACAAGAGCGTCCGTGGTACCAGTCCCTAACATACCTCCAAACTGCTTGTCATCTATTTGTGGTTTAACATAAACATCGACCCACTTTAGCACTAGAGACTCAAAAACCTTAGCCAGAATTGGTGTAAGCGATATAGGTCTAATGTCATTTTCAACTGTCACTGGAGGGTATTTCTTCGACAACTGAATAACAGTTGCTGATTTCCACAATTTTGGCAATACACCTTCCCTGGGCGAGCTGTTGAATATTGCAGTGTCGCAAGAAGGTGCGAACAATTTATCAAAGCCAGTGGTATATTATCTGGACCCGTGGCTTTGTTCACTTTGACCTTACTAAGTACCATCTCAGTGTCAGTCGCGCTGATGGTGACTTCAGCTGGCAGTGGTTCCTTAATGTCAAAGATCGGGTGTGAAGATTGCAATCTCGGTAAGCCTTCACTCACCGACACGAAGAACGCATTCGTGGAGTTTACTTAAGCTGTCTACATCTCCACCAGTAACTTCATTTGCCAGCCCCAGCATATCGTTGCGACTGCCAGATGCGTTTCCCATTCGTGTGCTTTCATCAGTCACGTGACGACGTTTCCTCAGTTGATGCTATTTTAGATTGATGGAACTGGTGTCGTAATTTAGGTGCTGTGCGATTCACTAAATTCCGGAGTTTATTGGCCCGTTCCGTGTCACCTGCCTTGCGAGCAGTTTTGCCTCTGTCCAATAACGTGTCGGAAGCCATATGTGACCCATGGTTTGTCTGTGCTCTGACTTGACACAGTCTTCTACGGACAACACGTATCCAGTAAATGGTCCATGGTTTCTTGGAAGAGATTAAACTGTTCCTCGCACATAGGCAATGTGTACATATTATACTCCCATCTGGTCTGTGACAGGGCCGAAGTGAACAATGCTCGTTCGTTGTTACACATGCGCCTGGTAACGGTGTACTGGACCATGCCCGTGTCAAGTGTTGGGAACCACGATGGGACCAGTAAGACCATCTTGTGGTCTGATGTTCCCTATTCATCAAGCACTGTCGCATTGCCGTCCACAGGTAACAATTAGACCACATTTTGTCCAATATTGCACAATTACGTGTGGCTGTCTTAACACTTTATTAGCGGTTTGTAACATAAATAGTAGACCTCGTGTGGAAAAAATGATACCAATGATATATGTGAACAAAATGGTTGGGCAGTTGCAACCCACTGATTACTTCTAAAAAATAATGGTTAACACACACACACACACATATTTATATATTTATATATACATTATATATATATATGCTTTGTCCAAAATGTAGTTAAGTAACTATATATATATATATATATATACAGTTACTTAACTATATAGATAATATACCACTTAACTATATAGATAATATACCACTGGCTTTGATAAATTGTTCGCACCTTCTTGCGACACTGCAATATTCAACAGCTCGCCCAGGGAAGGTGTATTGCCAAAATTGTGGAAATCAGCAACTGTTATTCAGTTGTCGAAGAAATACCCTCCAGTGACAGTTCAAAATGACAAAGCATATATATATATAATGTATATATAAATATATAAATATATGTGTGTGTGTGTGTGTTAACCATTATGTTTAGGAAGTAATCAGTGGGTTGCAACTGCCCAACCATTTTGTTCACATATATCATTGGTATAATTTTTTCCACACGAGGTCTACTATTATATATATATATATATATAGTTACTTAACTACATTTTGGACAAAGCATATATATATATAATGTATATATAAATATATGTGTGTGTGTGTTAACCATTATTTTTAGGAAGTAATCAGTGGGTTGCAACTGTCCAACCATATATTATTATATATATATATATATATTTAGTTACTTAACTACATTTTGGACAAAGCATTTTGTGGACGAAAATTACCCATATCTTGCCATAAATCCATAATCTGACGGGTAAAAGCTCTGTTTGTGTAATGTGCAGCCTGTGAAGATAGATGTTAAACTGATTTGAAAATGTGTAACCTTCTTATTATGTCTTACAGAGCCTTAATATACTTTCGGTCAAATGTATGTCAGACCCGTTTTCTGACATAAAAATCTAAAAGTTCAACAACCCGTACCATAACCAATAACGTATACACAGAACATTTAAAATGACTGGCTGCTTGTAAGAACAAATGCCTACGAAAGTCACAATTCATCGCGTTGGCCGCCCGCCTATACATTGTTTCCACTTACATAACAATTACATATATATATATATATACCATATATAAGTGTCATTCTTAGTGTGTGTGTATGTGTGTCCATGCGTGTGCGTGGGTGCGCGCGTACGCTGCGCTCGTATGTGTTTGCTTGTGTGTGTGTTTACGTGTGTGTGTGTGTGTGTGTGTTGGTGTGCGTGCGTGCGTGCGTGCGTGCGTGCGTGCGTATGTATGCATGTGTGTGTATATTGGCTTGTGTGTGCATGTGTGTTGTTTTGTGTATACGTTTGTGTGTATTTGCTTGTGTGTGTTTGTGTTTATGTTATTCACTCGAGTGAACAATTACTTTCATATTAAAACGTTCGACACACATATTTCAGTTACGAAGTAATGTCATTTAAACTTACTCCTTTTAACGTTCAGAGTTAGTACTCCAGACAATACGTACGTTGACGGTCAAACTTACTTTTCAGAAACTGACACCCACAAGTCGTCTTGTGGAGGCGCTGTGTACATCCGGTGGGGACGGAAGACGTGTTCCGGAAATGGCACGAAGCTACTCTACTGGGGCAAGTATTTTAGCGATGAAGAGTTCTTTGATATTGAGAATTCGTTGTCTATCAAAAAATCTTATGAAACTTTGACGTCTGTTATAATTATGATTTCGTCCCATATGTGTTTTCGGAAACATCAAGAAGTTAAGTACGCCTATGCATTCTGTTAGCACATATTAGCACCTATTTAAATTTTTAGAGAAATGACGAAGGCAGATTAAAATAATCATAAGCACACAAGTTATACTTTAGAAGATCCGTCATAATCGGATTTATTGTTTTTCAAGGTGTTGCAGCCGGGTCGCACTATACACGCAACGGTGGAGGTTCAAACTACCTGTGCATGCCCAGAGACCCAGAATGGGGACCGAAGACGACTGCAGGCTTCCAATCCGGATGCAATTTGTACGGTGCCGAGTACGAAGTACCGTCGTCAAATGATCCATTCTCCAAAGCGAACGCGCAGTCCTTGCATGGCAACGACGTTCCGTGTGTCGTGTGTCATGTGATCAACCGACCAACGAAACTCATGATTCCGGCTAAACTGACGTGTCCAGACGGCTGGACAAAGGAGTACTCTGGGTACTTGATGGCTGAGCATTACACGCACAAACGAACAACCTACGTTTGTGTGGACAACGCCCCGCAAGTTATCGAAGGCGGAGGGCTGGACAAAGATGGTGTCCTGTTCTACAACACCGAGGCTACGTGCGGTGGTGGACCGCTGCCGTGTCCTAATTATGTAGAGGGGTGGGAAATAACTTGTGTCGTGTGTACACAATAAAGCGGGGTTTTACTAATCTTGACTGACATTTCAACATATCTAACAGGTAGACCTGATTGGTAGTTTAATTAGTCTCTTCGTTGTTGTTGTAGTTGTAGTTGTAGTAGTTGTATGGACAATTATCATGGTCTACGGAAGATACAGTCTGTATTATTAGTAATTAATTGACACACGATTGCATCATTAATTTGAAATACAAGTATGTATTTATACAATTCTAAGTAAGGCATTTCTTACAGCCGCCTAGATGCGTCTAACAATTTGTTTTATTATTCAGTTTACTTTTGTTAAATCTTGTGAGATTTATTTGTACAACAAACTAATATTTTAAACCATATGATATCGGTTTAGTTAGACATAAAATGTCAATGTAAGACATGTTTGTTACAAAATGCAACACACTGAATGTTCTTCTATATGTAGCATACGTTTAAAGGGAAAATGAAATGCAGCTGTTTCATGCTACATATTGAAATATATACTATATAAGTATACATTAATGGTAACAGAAACGTACTCATTTATAAGACAAACTGAAAAAACGATTTTGTTCGATGCCTAAATCGTCGCTATAGAGCACTGCGTATCGCCATCTTTGTTCCAAACGAGTGGTTTGATTTACTCCTATCTAATCCATGTTAAATTTCGGGTTTTTTTGGTTTACTTCATTAGTAGACATTTATGTGCGAAAACAAAGATTTGGTGCCCTATTATACACGATAGGTGTTCTATAGGTCAACAAATAATTTGTATACGCGTTCGAAATAAAAATGTGAAATTAAATGGCAACGATTTATAACCAATGAAAACGTTGTTAACGTCACACTTCCCGAACGAAGATTTTAGCTGCCAGAAGGGGGCGGTGCTTTCAAAGCAAAGGTCAGAATATTAGATGCGCGCGCATACCGGGACTATTTTTATTTTGTTGTTGACAAAGACGTCGAAGGATTTTGGTAGAGACGAGTTATTAAAAGTGATTTTTCAAACTTCCGTATCACTTTGGGAGAAAATCGATACGACAGATGAAGACTCTAGTTCGACTTGTCACTCGAAAATTACGGTTGACACACACAAAGTCAAAGGGCCTGTGCCATGCGGGTGATACGGGTTTCACCAAGTGTGCGATCCACGGTCCGATAATCATAACGTCCGGCCCCGGGTCACCGTCAGGTTCAGTTGTGAGAGTCGGACAGTGACAGTTGGTCTATCGACGACGAAGACGTTACGCGACTTAATAATGTCGCATGGTGTTTGTGTGGACACTGCGTCCCAATGTCGATGCACATCGAGTCGCTTTGCTGTAGAGAGATACCTGCCGTACGTATGACAGACCTTGCAGATGCCTGCATTACCGACTATGACTCATAGTATGAGTGACGACTTCGAAACGGTTTGCACCAACAGGGCGGTGTTGGAACTTGGAAGTCGGTCTGTTGTCATTGTATGATTTGCGTGCAGACTCGTTGATTCGACCAATAGCTAGTAGGTAAATACTACGTAGTTCAACAGGTATCAAATAATTATTCTAGCAATAACTATTTCAAACTTAAATAGAGCAATTATTCTTGTTCCCACCTCAAATGTTCAGGTTCATTCTATCTTCATAAAATACTATGTCTATGATTTTCATAAAACCATTTTTGATAATTTTCCTTATAAACTTGCTTTTATTCTTGACAGGACATCCTTTTTATACAGTTGTTTAATTCCCTATTTAAAAGTGTTCAAGCAACTTGCTTAATTTATATAAAAATGTAGACAAATTACACACTACCATGCACTAATAGATGCATAATCAGGACATTGTGCAGTGTCTTACTGATACAAAACTATTTAAGTGGAGTTTTTAATAATAAAAATGTTATATATATATATTATGTGTGTGTGTTGTCAAGACCACATCATGAAATGTAGTCTTACAATCATAATTATTACAGCCCTTCACAAACAAATGAACCAATTCACTGAATTCATGATGCGATATTGATAAAACAAATTTTTTTGAGTTTTGCCAGTATAACAATAATTAGAAGATAACGGTTGTTTAGTATCAACTAATGCAAATAAATGAACTTTCAGAACATATCGATTGATTCGATTAGCCGCATAACGTCACTTCATGTTGTGGTCAAGGGAGAGACTTGGAAAAGGCAACAGACGTGTTATACCAGCCTGCACTGTATCCAGAAGCGAATGGGGTTGATGAAAATTTCAGCTATGGACATTGCACTATACAGGTGAGTGTACAGTGAAAATAAAAACCCTGGACAAGTAAGATTAGATTGACCAAAAGGTAGAATTAATTATTCGGTGCCTTCTTATTCCATTTTTGGCAACAACAATGTGATCTGTAGTGTCTTGCATGTCCCTGTTCATAATTCGATTTGTAATACTGAAGCCAACATGAAATATATCAACAGTTTATTCATATGGAGAAACAATTCACAAATAAATAAGACTACATGGCAGACTGTGCCAATGCATTAGTCAAATTCACACACCAGTTTTCAATGTTTCTTTCAGTTGATTCGCTTCACACTGTGACACATTTTAATCTAACTGTATTACAATTTGGGTCTGTGTCAGTCCTATGCATATATAGTACATCAATAAGAACACGTTTATTGATGATATGAGCCATCATTATGATCAAATATTGTGATAAAAAAATTAATACATACAAACTATTCCATTACAGTTCCAGTTTTACATATTTGTGGGTTCCAAGTTTCTACACTAGGGGCATATGTCAAGAAAACAAGTACTTATTATTTAAGATATAAATCCAAAGCTTGTAGTACTAGTTTCAAAATGTATCAAGTGCTTCCAAATGGATTCATTTAGATTTATGGCACTATGTAAGTGTTCTTTTTATTATTAAGTACTTTTTTAGATGTTGTTTTGTGATAAAATATCACAAAACAACATCTAAAAAAGTTGGTAATACTCTTGTGCAATGAGATTGTATTTTCGAAACTGTATTCCTAACATTGTTTTGCTGTTGAGTACAGGCAGGGATTTTCAGCCATTTTAGTTTATTTCCTAATGCACTGCTGGATTTCTAAAGTGTGCAGCTTTGTCAAGCAACTGATACATTATTTTGTAACATCAAATGTCAACACTATTGATATCACAAGCCTTACCTTGTATTTGTGTTTTGGTCAATAGTGGCCAAGTGGAGTCGGGCTATGATGCCTTGACGGCTGAAGTTGGGTGCATACTTGAGGAAGAGGGCGTGTAAGCTCTCCAGTTCACCAGTGTTAACGCACTTCGTAACGCTCTCTATATCATACAGTGGGCGGCAGTCCAGTATAGCCTTCTGGACAGTGAAGGCTTCTGTACCTTCAGTGAACCATGGTGTTGTTTTTACCGCTTGTTGTGTATACGTTGCATGACTGCACTACCGGTACAACTCTGCACCCGCTGTCCATGAATGGGAATTCCTGATGTGATGGAGGAGCGAAATCCACACCTCCTTCATCAAGCGGGGATCACCATCACAAGCTGATGCGCAATACCACAGGTGGTTGGCAATTGCGCCTATCGAAGGGACAACTTCAACTTTCTGGGCAGACAACAACCTTTATTTCTTGGTAGTCCTCTTACAAAGTCTTTCTAATGCTGGGATGTCTGTCAGTGGCAAATGTGGTAATCTTCACCCCATGGTCAGTCAGGTTGTCTAAGCAGCGTTTCAAGCCCTCCACTTCCATCCAGTAACTGTTCTTGACCTCTGTGACCCGAAAAGTGTATTGATCAATGATGAGTTGGCTGTCAGTGTCCATGATGAAGGAAATGCCAAATATAGAGTTGTGTCCTGGATTGTCATATCTTGCATCGCCTGATGCGACCACACTTTGTCTGACCAGAGCTGACATGATGGCCTCTGAATGGCATGTCCTCTATCTCTGGCAGTATGTATGCCCGCTGTATGTTGTAGCACTGGCGGGGTGACAAGGCGCATAGGTTTATTAGGTTGATCAAACTGTACAATCAGGAAGAGGACGCTTGGTGTCAACAAGTTACTCTCATAAATGTTACCAATCTTGGGTTGAGAGTGCCACATGAACGAGTGGCCATCAACACATTCTGTGGTCACAACCACTGCAAATCCAGTCACTGTGATGCTAGGCTAAGTGGTTTATTACAGTTTGGTGTTTTAGCAGGTGCAGAAAAGTAAAATTATGTTTTTCTCACAAATGGCAAACTTTCTCTCTTTCCCATTAGTGTAAGAACCGCTTGAGTCATCATTAGTGATATCGCTGTCACCTGCTACAACATATTCTGCATCACTCGTTTCAATGTTTCCCTTCTCACTGTTGCAGACAGAATCGTCTGAATATGGCGATAGTGAGACTGGGACATCCGAAGGGTCGTCCACAGTGACAGAACTGCCATGGTCAGGGTCAGTCGGAGAACGCGTGCTGGACTGCGATGACAACTTTGCATGCCCATGGTCATGATGAATGTTCAATGGAAAACACTATTGTCTGTATTAACTACTGCATCGAAAGTGTCGCACTGGCGACACGACCACCTGCTTCCTTTATGTTTTGACACTACAAGTCGATGGCGTGGCAGCACTACAAGTGACATTTGTATTACCATGAGGGACAATGTCATCTCGCGTGCTAAATCCTTCGCTGGATCCTTCGATGCTTGTGCTCAGTATTAGGCCCATTGGTTGTTTGGATACTTCCGTCATATATTATGAACAAAATGAGACAATCTTGCAAGTATTCATTAAAATTGGAGCACAAGCGCGATTTACAAGTGACTTTTTCAACGTTTTCTTTTTAGTGGATATATGTGTGTTATCGTTAATTTTCATGATTAAAATGCATGTGCACTCAAATGTGTTTAACATTTGAACTTTGTAAATACAAAATATATATTTAGTAATCTTTGTGGCTTTTTCCTGTGACGTTATTTCCTTTTTTCCTTGTTAGGCTTACATTCAAAAGTCAATAAATTAAATGCAATGTCTTTGTTATTAAAAGCATACATTGGTGTTTGCAGTCATGCAATCTATATCCCAAAAAAACTTGGTATGATAGCATGCTTGCTAAACTGTCGCCTCAAAGCTGGAGCATCAATTCGGGGTCCATTGTTACAAGCCACTATTTGAGACACATAAATTAGTATTAGGCCTACATGGTGATTAACTTTACTGGACTGATGTGAACCTACTTACTATGCCAATAACTAATTATATCAGATATGACTACAGTGTTATGTTGTATGCTATTGACTGTATCGTAAACAAATATTTTTAAGGATTTAAATACTTGTAATGTCACTTATTTAATAATTCCAATAAATGCAATGCCTACAATACATGATTGACAGGGCTTGGTCCTAACTGTGACTAATGTTGACTAATATATGACGACATTATTTCGCAAAACGTTATACTGGCTACGGTAGCTGACATTTATTTTTGTAATTATTTTGAAGGTTATTTTCCCCTTATTTCCCCACCAGCAACTAACTCGATAACATAGACTCGTAGATGTAGACGTTGCGGTATTCCGACGTAGCAACACGCCGGCACAAATTGCTGTAAACTAAATCGGCGGATTACAAGCACTCATTATTCCCAATTATATCATAGTATTCACGCGTATTTGTACTTTATTACATTCACATTTCTTATTACATTTCAATTTCTCATACGTCATATTTGTATATATGCAGACTTTGAAATAGAACTGTGAGACTATATAGTAGTCGTAATGATACCTAACGGAACTCGTGAGTGCCGAGTCACCTTGGCAACAACAAGCTGGTTTCGGCTTGTCATTTCCTACGCGCCGCTTCACCCTCCAAATAAGGCAATGATGTCGAGCTTCCAGGTCGATTTCGCTTAATTTTATTTCATCGGTGCATAGTTATATGTAAACAAATCGACTGGAGATGGACCTGTGGCTTTAACCAAGAATTATGTTTTGACGTTCAATGTCTTTTTATGCTCGTCACTTTCGTATTTAGGCTTGCAATCGGCGTTCGAAAGTGACTACCGCAGACCTTTGCCAATCTTGCCGCCGGCGAACACGTCAAATTCATCTTCTATAACTTGTTTTTTTTTCTGTTTGAACCCTTCTGTGGAAGTATGTGAAAAATTGCTTACTAACATTTATAGTATATCCAGTAGCCACGCAGTGCAATAAATTGTTCTGTTTTTATGTGTTTGTATGCGTTTCGTCGGGTTTTTTGAGAGCTATGCTGCGTCGCCTATCGAATTGCTGTATACAGCTTTGGGAGACGTCTCGCCAATCAAACCGGATGTACAACCACACGCTCCTGGAGCATGATGGCGGCGCCCTGTGCCGATAGTAGCTACGTTTGAAAAAAATATTTAAAATATACCGTGACGCTGTAGTTGTCAAATCATGGTGACTTGTACTGTAAATGGTATGTTCTTATGTTTGGGCTGTGGTTGTTCAATCATTTCATTCCCTCTTTAATATGTACAAGTACGTAATTACAGTTGTATTTTGGTTCACGACATACGGTAAATTGTTTGATATTTACTTGTTCATTTTGACATGAATGACAGTGAGCTAATATCAGTGTATTTCATCGCTTCTAATTTTTCGGTGCATTCCGTATTCACAGTCAGGCGTTTTTTCCAGTCATTAAATTAAATCACACTAGAACCAGTGTTTATTGCTATCCAGCATCTGTAATCCAGAGTCGTCCTCAAGCCACTCATCTGCCTCTCTTTAGACACGTGTTTGCTATCCATGTCAACTCGCGTGAATGTGTTATTATTAGAAGGAATACTTATTGCTAAATAATTACGAAATGCAAGTCGCTGAACCCTATTATAGAGAACATTGCAATTACCAATTGTATACGACAACATTGCGCTGTAGGTAGACATCAGCCTTGTCTACTTTAGAAAAAGCGCAGCTAAAATGCCAAATACGGTGTATTCAACATATCTAACCCAATCTGGTAATGCACCTTTATTAAAACACAATTTGACTAAGCGCACAATGTTATATTACAGCCAAGCACAGATGAAATGCCAAGAAAGTTAAAAATGGTGTCGCATAAGTGTGTTTCGTCTACAATCATAACCCTGGTAAAAATATTATTTTAAGTTTTAGCCTGGTGAGACAAACGAACCATCTGTATTATAACATAATTGTTTTTGATACGATATTTATGAGATGTATTTTAGCATGCACACGTTAATACCGTTTTAGGTGCAACTGTAATTAACCTTTTGTTGCAACTAGTTTGAGGTATACCCATTTTTCTCACAGAATGCCTGGACTAGTTTGCATCCGACCAGCTAGTAAGAGCTCTCAACTATACCCAGTTTTCACTTATATTACCACCACACCAAGTCCATTGGCGGTACGTGTTTGATAGCCGCCTTGTTTTCTTCCGGTTAGTAAGGACACCTCTTCTACCACCTGGATCGTTGTAACGCCTTTTGTTTCGTCTGGATCGTCTTAGCGCCTCTTTTCTCGTCTGGGTCGTTGGAACGCCTCTTCTTTCGTTTGGGTCGTCAGGAACGCCTCTTTTTCAGACTAGGTCGTCGGAACGCTTCTTCCTTCGTCTGGGTCGTCGGGAACGCTAGTCGTGTACGGCTTCGTGTACGTATCTTTCGGCTGTGAAACACACTTTGTGGTTCATATCAATGATTTGCAAAAAGATTGTCCTATATATAAATGTGTTGACGATTGCACCATATTTGAAAAATGCAATAAAAGTATGATATATGTTATACTGGATTCTGCCAACATTATTGAGAGATGGTCTAGTAATAATGACATGCGCACCAATACGAGTTAGCCCAAAGAAATGGTTATATGTTTCGGTAAAGATAGAACATTTGTAGAATCTCTGCTGTATATTGATATAAATGTGACATATTGATAGAGTTACTCAATCAAAAGTTATCGGTGTAACTATATAATCGGATTTAAGTTGGAATGCACATGTAGATGAAATAGTTTCAAAGGCAGTAAAGAGAGTGTATATGATCTATCAGTTGAAACGCGTTGGTATCAACCAATAATTTGGTTAAAATATAATATGTATCTGTGATTATATCAGTAGTTGAATATGCCTGCCCGGTATGGCACACGAACTTGCCTAAATACTTATCAGACAACATCGAGATAATTCAAAAAAGGTGTTTCAAAATAATATTTCCTGCTTGTGTGTGTACGAGGATATTCTTGAGATGGTAAACTTACCAACGCTGCACGATAGACGCAATGAATTCTGTAAAACGTATTTCGCTACTACCAAGTACTCGAAATGTGCTATATACACTAAGATCATTCAACGAGTTAGCCGTCCCAATGGCCACGCCCAATTCCACTTTTTCTTGACACCTTTGTTAAAGTCCTTCACGCAGCATTTGTCTTGCCGTACAACAAATCATCGATTAGCCATTGCGTACATCTCCACAAAATAGATCGTCGTTTCCTATTGGTCCAATGCTTTTGTGCGCGCGCTTCGAAAGCGCTGAAGCGAACAGCTGACAGAACTAAGGGTTTTACTTCGCAGATTCACATGTTCTGTTTGGTTCTGTTTCTAACCGCCAGGCAGCGCCATTAACACTTGGTGACACCCGGTGGACAGTTGGTTAACTAAATCCGTAGAAACATCGTCAGTGTATTGTCCAGGACATCATATGCCCTACCCCCAACAGTCATTTTTCTCCCCGGATTTACACAATTCACAAAAGTGATCTTTGGTGCAATATATCATCCCTGGCATATACATCTCCATTCTTATTCCAACCATTATGTTGTAACTGTGGCAGAACGCATACTACTCATTCAAAAATTATGATCTGAGCCTTCATAATAGCAGGTGGATTCACGATGCAGTGCCCATTGAAGTTGTGAACTTTCTGCGGTAGGTAGAATGCTGAGTTTTACGATGATGCTTGGTGTCGTCAGTCGACCGTGACCACTGTCTCTGTCGCGGCTTGGTGGACAGCAGTGATCGGTGCCAGAATTGAACATTCTTCTGTCATTGCCCTGTAATTACGCAATCCACCGACCAAAGCAACGCAACACAGCGACCAGCTAGACAGTATCAACAACTGTGTAGTGACAGACTGCGACACTCCCTCGTCACAGTCTATCAGACATGGGTCAATCTAGGGAGTCATTGACGGCGACAGAAAAAGAAGTCGATTTCTCGTCTGGTCTTTTTGAGGCACTGTGCGACCCCAAGGTCGCAAATAAGCTCAAGGAAATCCTGGTCAACGAACTGAGACAGGAATTTGCTGACCTCAGAAGAATAGTCGGAACTAAAGACAAGCAGATCGCCGATCTCCGAGATCGTGTTGTAGACCTTGAAGAGAAGGCGGACGCCCTCAAGCAATATTCCAGGCGCAACTCTCTGCGCATTTCGGGGATTCCCGAACGGGAGGGCGAGGACGTACTCGAGGAGACACTAAGTGTGATGAATTCGGCGCTTCTACCACCACTGACGGTGGAGGAAGTAGACCGCATACATCGTGTTGGCCCAAAGCTCCCAGGTAAGACACGTCCGATCCTCATCAAGTTCGCGACATATCGAACGAGACGCCGTGTCTTCGTGACACGGACACACATTAAATACGAACAATCAGCCCCAGGACCGTCAGCCACACCGACATCCCACCTGGTATACATTAACGACGACCTCACGAAGCAAAGATCCCACGTACTTTACGAGTGCCGCAATGCCAAAAAGACCGGCAAACTAAACGACGTTTGGACTGTTGACGGAAATATCCTGATACGGGACACTTCTAACCGGGTCGTCCAAATTAAGAACCGATCGGAACTCGCCAAACTGGCTGTCTAACGTTGGACTCGCTGTATGCCATTAATAGTATGACATTTGTCATAATTTACACAACGTGTATATGTATTTGTCTATCGTGCAGCACATACACTACCGATGGAGATCATGATTCTATTACTCTTAATACAAATGGGTGAAATTAACATACATGTGTGTTGATAGTAATGAAATCCACCTTGCTTTATTCCTACGAGTTACGTACTATGAATTACTCACTAATTCTTTTAGCACTCTTTGAATCACAGCAAGAACATATGTTTACACCGATTGATAATGGATAGAGATAAAGGCTTCTGCCAAATATGTAAAAAGAGAGTGCATAGTTGCTCCACTGTACTACAATGCATTACTTGTAAAGGGTATTATCATGTTAATTGTATCACAGTATTGAACAAACAAAATATTCGAGATTACTGTGAGTATTGGTATTGCATAAAATGTATGTCTAACATTTTTCCATACAATCATCTCGACAATAACTGTGAATTTATAGATGTCATATCTGAAAGTTGGATGCATGTTAATATTTCCTTCTCATTCCAAGAACTAGAAAAGAAAGCTTTCATACCGTTTGAAATCAACAGTGAGTCGGATACAGACATCCTATTTAACTCTGATCCAGATACAAATTACTATTGTGAATTCACTCAAAACATGAATAAGTGTAATTACCACGTAGAAGATACCTTTAATAAGTCATGCATACAAATTGGTGTAACAGATACCACATTCTCAGTTGTTTATGTCAATATCAGAAGTCTGCCTCGCCACCACCAACAATTTGAAAATTATTTGCCAATCTCAATCACTCTTTTTCAAAAATTGGATTCTCTGAAACGTGGCTACATGAAAGTAATGTTGATACTTATAACATTGCAGGTTACCATATAGTAAATAACTACAGAAACAATAAAAACGGTGGTGGCGTGGCGGTCTGCGTATAAGATTCGCTTCTCTACAAACGAAGAGAAGATTTAGATAACAGTAATGAAGATATAAAGTGTGTATTTATTGAGTTGGACAAAGGTATATTTACATATAAAAGGAACGTTATTATAGGAGTTGTGTACAGGCCGCCAGACAAAGACATAAATGTATTCACCTCAATCTTGCATGCTATTTTTAAAAATATCCATATAGAGAATTGCCTGTGTTAACTCATGGGTGATTTCAATATCAATTTGCTAAATGTGGATAAACATGTACCTAGCTCAGAATTTCTTGAATGTATGTGTACCATGTCATATATTCCTTTCATTAGCAAGTCTACTAGAGTAACTGCTACTTCTGCCACACTTATTGACAACATTTTTACTAATAACCCAACTATAAATAGCTCAGAAACCTGTTCTGGTATACTATAAACAGATATATCAGATAATTTTCCTGTCTTCTATGTCGATAACAATAGTTGTTCAACTTATGTAAACACACAACTAAGAGGTTTTATACCGATCAGAACATAGCAAAAATTACAAGTCTAACTAATGCCGACTGGTCTCTTGTTACTTCTGAGCTTGATGACCCAAATAATGCATATGCTACTTTCTATTCACAGTTTGGTAAGCATTATCTTAACTGCTTTCCTGAAGTAAAGATTAAACAAAAATACAGTAATAGGAAACCATGGCTATCACATGAGCTGAGGACCTCCATAAAATTTAAAAATAAATTATTCGCCTACTACAAAAAGCACCTACCCTTACTAATGAAACTAACTATAAAGCATACCGCAATAAGCTTAACTCAATTTTAAGAAGAGCAGAAAGAAATCACTATCAACAGTTATTAAAGCAAAATCAATCAAATCTTCTCAAATCATGGCAACTTATTAAGCAAATAATCAATAAAAATTAAAAACCTCCCCAATCTCCGAAGATAACTATTAATAATCAATTAATAACCGATAAAAAGGTAACTGCCAATTACTTCAATAACTATTATGTTAAGGTTGGACCATCGTTGGCTGAAAAGATTACCAAAGATGCTATTGACCCGTCAATATATATTAAGCATCGAAACTTCCATACAATATTTATCTCCCCAGTTGAACTGAATGAAGTAGAAACTATAGTCAAAGATCTAAAAATATCAAGCGCTGGTTGGGACTTAATAACTCCACATATTGTTAAAGTAACATATCACACTTTCCTACTTCCTTTAACACATGTTATTAACTTGTCGTTAACTAAAGGTATTTTTCCAGACGACCTGAAAAGAGCAAAAGTGATCCCGATATACAAAGGCGGTGACAAGACACTCGTAAACAATTACCGTCCAATATCGATTTTGCCAGTTTTTTCTAAAGTTCTAGAAAAAATAATGCACAACAGATTAATCGTTCATAAACAAACATATCATCTTATATGATTACCAGTTTGGATTTAGGAAGAAGCATTCTGCAAACATGACTCTTGTGCAACTAGTAGACAAAATTTCCACTGCTATAAATAATGGTGACTACTTACTGGGGAGTTTTTCTTGACTTCAGTAAAGCTTTCGATACAGCTGACCTTAAAATGTTACTTAATAAACTAGAACATTATGGCATTAGAGGAAGAGCACTTGTCTGGCTGGAAAGTTATTTGTCTAATAGAACGCAGTATGTTTTATTTGATGGAGTAAAATCGAACATTCAGTCTATATGCTGTGGTGTCCCACAGGGATCAATAATAGGCCCACTGTTATTCTTAATCTATATTAACGACATTGTTAATGTATCAGATATCCTATTTCCTATTGTATTTGCTGATGATACAAATGTTTTTGTCAATGGTAACAGTCTTAGCGAGCCAGAAACTGTGATGAATCATGAACTGCAAAAATTAGTTATTTGGTTAAATAAAGAGTAATAAACTATCTTTAATTATCAGTAAAACACATTTTATTGTCTTCAAGTCAGTAAATAAAAAGGTATCCAAACCAATTGCCATCCTCTTTGATGGACTACAAATTACTTAAGTAGAAAACACAAAATTCTTAGGAATTTTAATCGATGCTAATTTGTCCTGGACTTTTCATATACAGTATATAAAATCTAAAATAGCCAAAGCCGTTGGAATTATAAGTAAAGCTAGAAAAACCCTGAGTAGATTATCCCTTGTAATATTATACTATACATTTTTATATCCACATATAACGTATTGTGTCGAAGTGTGGGGAGGAGCATATAACACACATCTTAGTTCTTTATTCAAATTACAAAAGTATGCAATTCGGTTAATTATGTCAGCTCCATACAGAGCGCACACATACCAACTCTTGAAGAAGCTGTCCATTTTACCAATAAGAAAAATCTACGAATACACGGTCGTGCTGTTTATGCACAAAATCGTTAAGAATATGTTTCCGTCAGTTATGACAAGGATGTTCATTAGAAATAACGAACTACAAGAACATAGGACACGCAACGCAGAATTGTGTGCGATTTCAAAAAGTAATGTATTACATAAAACCATTAGATATCGCGGTACGCAAATGGCTTAAGAAGACCGGAGCCTTACCTCGGGTATGTCGTTCGCCAAGCCGTGTGCATCATAGTGCTGTGGTGATGCATTGTCCCTCACGACTAAGGGTGTATTTGTTTGTCAATTTAATTGAACAAACAAGCGTTCCAAGTTCGTCATGAATATATATATATATGTTTTATTAATCAGTAGAAACTTCAGACACGATGTCCGTACATATTTTACACATTCATGTGCGCCGACAGTACAACTCTATTTTATATTTAAAGTGTCCGTGGTTTTTGAAGATCGAAAGATAAAGCAATATATAAACCACCGTGGTTTATATTTGCCGAAATTTTGAGAAGTGTAAACTGTGGGAAACATTTTCCTAGTTTTCCCGTGGAGAGCGTCAACCGTCTCTCCTTATGTGTGTCAATTTCCGCCCTCCCCGTAATTCCAAAAATAGTTCCCTTTTAAACAAACTGGTTTGGCCTCAAGCCAAATCCGGGAATTGTCTTTAAACCGTAAGGGATCGAAACGCATAGTATGAAATTTGTAGAATTATGGCTCTACGCATGCGTGTTTTTATGTCGTCATGCTATGGGGATGAGGGTGCTCACTCACGTGAGGGGGTCTACATTTATTTGCATAATTTCATCTTTCCAGTTCGATTTTAAAACCAGGACATGGTCACGAAGTGAATCTAAGGTCAGGCCAATGGCTGTACCAAATTCCAGTCATGACTCTTAACTGTCAACTACATTCTGTTCCGGTAGACACCAAGAACTACGCATACTGACGCGAAAATAAACAAATCGATCAAATCAAACCTTGTTGCTTTAGAAACGCGCTCACAGTGACGGCGACCATATGCTTGCCTTGTGCAGCATTCTTTTATTATAATGCTTTTTATATAATGCGTATCTGGATTTTCTGATCTAGTCTTTCTCTGATAAATAATAATAATAGTAATTAACTAAATTAGCTACTGCAGGTGTGTTACAACCTATTCTACACATATACACTTGTATATGATATCTTCTGACATCCACGATGCACATCGTTCGAATTGGTTGACCTGGTATTTGCTTTCTGACAGTGTGTCATTCGGTAAGAACCTTTCCGAGGTCAAGCTGGACAGTCTCTGAACATTGTATGTAGACATCGACGCGTACTTTTAAATATTTCAATGTCAAATTGAGGAATATATGAAGTGTCTGTGAAAATACCACCGTATATCGCCCAGTGAATGGTGATTTCGCAATCATACGAGTGGCCTGTGACGTAGGCTACCGCCACGCTTGGGTGACTACTGCTGTGACTTGCCGGCCGTCACGCATCAGTGCTGCATGGTGTATTGACGATGAACTTAACGCGAGCTAAGCGTGTCACCCCTCTGCGCGGGCCACCTAGTGGCAGGCGAGGCGGGCTGACTACGAGACGCTCGGTGGAAACACTGTTCACGGCGAGCGACACAACGGCAGAAAGCGACAATTGTCTTGACGAACTAGAACTCACCGTCACTGACGCCATGTTGGCTAACTTGACACTTTTGCCGGCTCAAACATCAACACAGCTCTCTGTGATAGCGGATCCTCCTACTAATCATGGAGCAAAGGCAAAGGGAAGAGCAAAAAAGGCAAAATCATCGTTCTGCATCCCACAGTGCAGACACAAAGGCAAAGAAACCGACAGCATGGTACAATGCCACCTGTGCCAACTGTGGGTGCATTACGAATGCGTTGGAGAACAGCCAGAGGAGATTATTGGCTTGTGGAGCTGCCATGCATGCAGAAAACTGCCTAGTGTTGTCCTGCAACTGGTTAACACTGTATCAAAACGTCAATACTACAGTTAAATGACAACAATGCGGAATTAATTCAACTGGTGAAGAAGCAGTCCGACACAAATGATGCCATCAGGAATGAAAACACTGCTCTAATCGAGCAAGTTGCAACTCTACGAGATGAAATAAACCATAACAACGATATTAGAATGGTATATGACAAGCTTGACAGACTATCATCGGACGTGGCAAGCTTAAAACAGGCGCCTACTGAGCGGAAATCCTTCGCCGCAGTGACAAGTGAGAAACCACGCAGTGTGGTCATGGTTGATAACCAGATTGGACGTGACATTCACAAGGTCACCACAGCGGACAACGAACAGGTGGCCTTGCACAAGGCATACAGAGCTACTCCAAAAGATCTACTAGTAGCTGTCCAGTGGGGCGAGGCGTGCAAAGAGGCGGATGAACTAACTATCGTGTGTGGCAATGCAGTCATGGAAGACTCGGATATAGAGGAAGTGAAGCAAGATTTCAGCGACCTCATCACCACAGCAACAGAGAACATCAACCGAGTGACGATTAGCAGTGTCTTGCCCGACACAACAGGGACACAAGAAGAAAATATTAAGGAAATTAACAGTTTCCTGAGAGATAAGTGTAGTGACACGGGGGCCCGGTTCGTTGACAACGATCAAAAATTCCTGTTTCGTGATGGATCCTGCGACACGTCCGCATTCCAGAGTGACGGTATCAGTCTTACTGCGTTCGGGATGAACAAGCTGATGAGCAACCTGTCACTAATACTCCGTAACCTTCGAGAAGGCGGAGCGCAGCGGGGATCCTGTTCGCAGAAGAGTTGCAATGAGTCGAAATCAACTGGTAACAGGTCGACGAAACAGCGACGCAGCGCGCCATCTGGACATCCATTGTCAAAAGGGAGCCGCTATACGCCGAGAGCGACTGGGAAACGACCACCGAAACAGGATCGAGGTACGCACGCTATTCGCCCTTCTAATGCGGATGACCGTGCAAGTGCTAGCTACGTGCGTATTGCTGGCCAGTGTAACAAGTGTGGGGAGACAAATCACGTCACCCAGACTTGTCGACATGAGAATGCTGTGTCGTGCTTTGTATGTGGTCAAAAGGGCCACAAAAGCAAACATCATACGAAAAGGGACTAGGTAAGCTGCCGAAATAACACGGCCATGCCATGTACGGAATACGGAGCTTTCAATATTCGACCTATAATCACCCGTAGCCGTAGCATACCACAACATAGAACAACAGGTGCTAGAATGCTAGAATGCAGCCAATTTAGTCACGCTTGCGATCAATCCACGGTGGGGCTTACCAACGATTCTGTGTCTCAACGCTCGGTCACTAAGTATTGAGAAATCAGATGAATTGCTCGCGGTAGCACGCACGAACAACGTGGGTTGCGTGTGTGTCACAGAAACCTGGTTCAAGAGTTACATGTCAACGGAATATGTCGGTTTGGCAGGCTTCAGTTGTGAACGAAAGGACCGCGTGGATAAAGGAGGCGGGGGAGTGGCGTGTTATGTGGCCGAGACCATTGCGTATGACCGGTTACATGATATTGAAGATGCTGAACACGAAGTGATATGGATTAAAATGAAGCCTAAGAAACTACCAAGAAAATACTCGTGCATTATTTTAGCGTGCATCTACCACCCACCTGGTGCTGACAATGGCTCTATGCGAGAGTACCTGATAACTAGTCTGGACACAGTTTTGCGACGTAGCCCAGATTGTGGTGTCATTATCAGTGGTGATTTTAATCAATTCAAGGACACGTTTTTACGGACACATTATGGATACGAGCAGCTTGTTAAGACAGCCACGCGTAATTGTGCAATTTTGGATAAAATGTGGTCTAACATGTCACCTGTGTACGGCTATCCGACAGTGCTTGATGAATTGGGAACATCAGATCACAAGATGGTCTTATTGGTGCCACCGTGGTTCCCAACACTTGACACGGGTATGGTCCAGTACACCGTTACCAGGCGCATGGGTAACAACGGACGAGCATTGTTCACTTCGGCTCTGTCACAGACCAGATGGGAGTTTATGTACACATTGCCTACGTGCGAGGAACAGTTCAATCTATTCCAAGAAACCATGGACCATTTACTGGATACGTGCTGTCCGTACAAGACTGTGTCACGTCAGAGTACAGACAAACCGTGGGTCACAGATAGATTCCAACACCTCATTAGACAGAGGCAACGTGCTCGCAAAGCAGGTGATACGGAACGGGCCAATAAACTCCGGAACTTAGTGAATCGCACAGCACCTAAATTACGACACCAGTTCTACCAATCTAAAATAGCATCAATTGAGGAAACATCGTCACGCGACTGGTGGAAGCACATGAAGTCACTCATGGGAAAAGCATCTGGCAGTCGCAACGAGATGCTGGGGCAGGCAAATAAAATTACTGGTGGAGATATAGTCAGCTTAGTCAACTCCATGAATGCGTTCTTCGTGTCAGTGAGTGAAGATTTACCGAGATTGCAGACTTCCCACCCGATCTTTGACATTAAGGAACCACTGCCAGATGAATTCACCATCAGCGTGACTGACACTAAGTTGGCACTTAGTAAGGTCAAAGTGAACAAAGCCACGGGTCCGGACAATATACCACCATGGGCTTTGAAAAACTGTTCGCACCTTCTTGCAGCACCGGTCACTGCAATATTCAACAGCTCGCTCAGGGAAGGTGTATTGCCAAAATTGTGGAAATCAGCAACCGTTATTCCGTTGTCGAAGAAACACCCTCCAGTGACAGTTGAAAATGACATTAGACCTATATCGCTTACACCAATTCTGGCTAAGGTTTTTGAATCTCTAGTGCTAAAGTGGGTCGATGTTTATGTTAAACCACAAATAGACGACAAGCAGTTTGGGGGTATGTTAGGGACTGGTACCACGGACGCCCTTGTTGGAATGCTTCACAAATGGTACGAAACCACCGATGTAAAGGGCAATTTTGTAAGAGTGCTATTTCTCGATTACAGTAAAGCATTTGATCTAATTAACCATGATATACTAATACAGAAACTGATTGCAATGGAAGTACCACCACACTTGGTCCGATGGATGGCAGCGTTTCTACTAGACCGCGAACAGAGAGTAAAAATCGGCGACGCGGTGTCAAAGCCAGGCTACCCTAATGGGGGCGTTCCCCAGGGAACTTTGTCAGGACCAAAACACTTTGTGGTTCATATCAATGATTTGCAAACATCTTGTCCTATGTTTAAATATGTTGACGATTGCACCATATTTGAAATATGCAATCAAAGTATGATATCTGTTATACAGGATTCTGCCAACATTATTGAGCGATGGTCTAGTAATAATGACATGCGCATCAATACGAGTAAGACAAAAGAAATGGTTATATGTTTCGGTAAAGATAGAACATTTGTAGAATCTCTGCCGTATATTGATATAAATGGGACAGATATTGAGAGAGTTACTCAAGCAAAAGTTCTCGGCGTAACTATATCATCGGATTTAAGTTGGAATGCACACGGAGATGAAATAGTATCAAAGGCAAGAAAGAGAGTGTATATGATCTATCAGTTGAAACGTGCTGGTATCAACCAAAATGACTTGGTTAGAATATATGTATCTGTGATTAGACCAGTAGTTGAATATGCCTGCCCGGTATGGCACACGAACTTGCCTAAATATTTATCGGACAACATCGAGATAATTCAAAAAAGGTGTCTCAAAACTATATTTCCTGGTTGTGTGTACGAGGATATTCTGGAGATGGTAAACTTACCAACGCTGCATGATAGACGCAATGAATTGTGTAAAACGTATTTCGCTAGAATGAAGCATAGTGACCACAAACTGAATACGCTACTACCAAATATTCGAAATGTGCCGTATGCACTAAGTTCATTCAATGAGTTACCCGTCCCAATGGCGAACACAAATCGCTACAAAAACTCATTAATTCCATGGTGCTTAGTACACTGCCATAACACTTAATGATTTTAGTGTATGTCTCAACAGTCAATTTTAATATTTAAACTATATGATTTAATTTTAGTGTATTTAAAGTATCTTATTTTTTAATGAAAGATAGTAATGCAATGTACATGTTTTAATATAAAGCGCCTCATACTGAGTTTGTTGCGTCACGGGGCGATTTTGTGTAATTTACTTAACAGTATCTTTGGTGTTGCGTTATTTTATTTAGTACATGTTTTATGAGTATTGTAACATAATGTTGTGTCGTATTGTAACTTGTAACATTATGACATTTGTGTGATTTGGGGCTTTTATGGTGAATGTATGTACAATCCAACTGAAAAGTTGCAAATAATAATAAATTTATTCTTATCTTATCTTGTCACGTGATCAAACAATTACATTTACATGCAGTGGCGCCACCTACCGGAGTTTACGGTGGAACTAATGAATACACCCAAAAACGAGTAAATATCTTGTACATTTTAATCGATAAAAGACAATAAATGTAATTGTCGATCACGTGACAAGTGTATATGTGTAGAATAGGTGTTGTAGATATGCGATGTGAAGTTTGGTGACTTAAGTGACAATTATTATGTTTTTCTCGAGGTGCGGGTTTAAACTGCAAAAGTACCGGCATTTATTACAGTAGCCGAGTAGGCCTACATGTAATTCCTGCCTAAGCACGCTTTGTGTAGACCGTTTCAGTTACCAACCAAACATTAAATTGTAAACCATAAATAATTCTTACGAAGGCCTAATATGTATGGCAACCTGGCCATTACCAATTAAACTTAAAGTCTAGGCAAAACGTCCAGTAATCACATAATCGGCATAACTAATAAGCCATAAATTGGCATAATGCCCGTGATTAATATAATAATAATGATAGTATGCCGATTGCTGAACGTCCCACATAATCATCATAATTGACGCATTCTATACTTGGCACGCTCACTTTTCGAATAAGAACGGAACGAGCTATCGAAGGTAGCATTACATGATTTACTAAAACATAAACTAACATATTTCACAAACTGGCATATTTCACAAACCGTTTCCCCCCATTTCCTTTCGTTAACCCGCTAACGGCGCACGTAAATGGGTGACGTCATGTGCATGAACAGTCGGGCATTTAGCGTGTGCTGGGCCGACATTGTGGAACTCTCTGCCTCTGGAACTACGCGCGATTGAGAACATTAGACAGTTTGGAAAATTATTGAAGACATTTCTGTTCTCAAACTATAATATAATCAGACATCATTTAACCTTTGTATTATTCATGCATATAATTTTAATGAAGTTTTAGTCTTATTTATTTCAGAATCACATTTTAGTGTATAATCTAGTGTATGTTAGTTAATGTTATTTAGGCTTTTATTTATGTAATTCTTTTTAAAGATATTATGATATATCGTGTCAAATGCCTTAGAGAGATCCAGGAATACACCTACAGTGTGTTTTTGTCGTCAATGTTACCTGGTATGTTTTCAACCAAATCAATTAATGCCATATCTGTAGAATAATTTTTCCTGAATCCATATTGCTTTTTAGATATAATAGTATGTTTGGTTAAAAAGCTGTAAAGCCTATTGTACATTAGGCGTTCAGGTATTTTTTAGAAGCATGGGAGGATTGAAATTGGTCTGTAATATTTGAACTGTTCGGGTTTTTATACAGTGGTATGACTTGCTATTTTAAGTTTCTGTGGAACAATGCCAGTCTGCCATGACTTATTGAAAATGTATGTGAGTTGGTTTACAATGTGTATAATTTGTTGCAAAATGTGTGTATCAATATTATCAAGCCACTTGACTTGGATGAATTTATTGATCTTACGATATTAGTTATTTCATAACCCTGCCTACTTGTCCTATGCAAACTTTGCGCTATTGAACCGACCCCGGTACACATTAGGGGGCGAGCGATAGTGTAGTGTTAGCACATCCGCCTGACATGCCGGCGACCCGAGTTCAATACCCGGACCGGGCAGGTATGGTATACCAGGTGTAAAAACCTGGCTTTCAACATTGGGGACTGTGTATCCCTCGTGACTCGGAGATCACGTTAATGTCGGTCCCGTCTCAATTTGGGACGTAAAAGAACCACCGAGGACGACAAGTACCCTGGCAGTGACCACCCTCAGTGCTAGCATAGAAAGGTCGGCTTGGCGATAATGTCCTGAAAAAGGCTGACTAGTTGAATGAGACCTCATGACATAAGATCATAACATTGTAACCACACAATATACAGACTAGTCAGTTAATAGAACGTTGCCGAGTGCTGGAAACAACTAGAAGACATCAGTACGGGGTAACTATAGCCATTCACAATAATGGTCCTCGTTTAATTCTCAATCCTTAGCATTGTCTTTGCAACTGGCCGTTGCCGTTGTCTAGCAACCGATAGTCTACGAAGACGAAATCGCGCACAGGCCTCTGTCTGCTTTGGGCTTCCACCGACGGGCAAAGGTGAACTTCTTCACACTTTGTCCTATTCCAGTGGTTTATCCTCCGAATATCGGCGAGAATACCAGCTGGCGGTGACAAAGGTAAGCTTCATTGACAATTACTGCTGTATTTAGGGAGTCGCCGTTTTATTATTGTGGCTGTAAATATCGGCAACTATATTGCAATAAACAGCAGTCGGCATGATGTTGATGTTTTCCACGTTACATGGATTACACCACGTTAACTGGGCTTGTGCACTAGATTATTATTGTACGACAGTGCATGGCATTAATTAAGTTATCCTAAAGTGAACTCCGGGACTTAGCCATAGGTACAATATGATCATGGTGAAAGATTACCATGCCATTCGATTTTATACAAACACTGAATCACTGCCGTTATAAAGTACAGTAAGCCACTGTTTGTCCGCACGAAATTACCAATGCATTATGACGCCATACATGATTGCAACAAACTAATCAATTAATACATCTCACATTATTAAATTAATTATATTAGTATTTTTAAAAGTATTTTATAGTTTCTAATCTGGACGAACACAACTGTTTTTAACATTTTACCTACACTTTCTCTTTAACTTAATGGTTTATTTAGCAATTTTGTTACCTTCATTTCAGTGGGAAACCCTCTGCACAGCCAAGAAAAACAGGAACAAAACTTGATCAGTGTCTCCCATAACCTGAATGCACACCACTAACTGTTAGTAAATGAGACATTTCTCAAGCACATTTGTTGAACACATTTGGAAATTTTTTAAAGTTTTAACCTCAGTAAAACCGGGCTCATTTTCCATGAAATGTGGTCAAAACCTGGTCAAAACATAATTTAGTCATAATTGTGTGCAATATTTATGTAATTAATTTTTAATCACTATAAAAACAATGCAAGTGTCAAATATATGTTCAGTATGAATAAGAAACAAGATATCTTGAGGTATTATTGCTCATTGTATTAAAATCAAGCTCATGCAAAAAGTAGACTGTAATTTTCAACAATACATGTAAACATGTCAGAAGTAATCAATGTAAAGCATAAAAACTAAAAAGTATTTCATGGTCCATGCTCTGTTGTTGGTCCTGTTTTATTCTTTAGATTAATCAATTGAATTTGTGTTTTCAAAAGATAGCTATGTTCTCATGATTGATGATCAATTTACAGATACATGAAACAGTTACCCTTACTGTATATATATCATTTTTAATTAACTAGTTTTAGTTTTTGGGGTAATATTCTCAGTGACATATTAGTGCGATGTAGTTGATATTTTATTTGACGTAAGTGTATTCATTATTAAAATCGTACAATATTGCATAACAATTTAAAATTTAAATCACCTCGACTCTTTCACCACGCCAAGAGGCTAACGCCAATACAATTGCCAGGTGGCGTGCACATGATGTGTTATGTTTGTTGTTTTCACTATTAAGCATACATTTATATCCATGCCCAAATTGTGTGTTATATTAGCACAACAGAAACTTTTCTATATATTCAGATCCAAAATACAATAATTTTCATTAGCATGACACTGCGAAAATTTACACCAGACAACGTATTCGAACTTGGCATAGCCAGGCCATTTCTGTAGCGTAGATTTAGGGTCAAGCTGCAGTCTGTGTGAATTATTCAAGAACACGGCCACCTTTTTTCTGACCCTGATTTGTGACCACAGCAAAGTGGGTACTAAGTTGCAAAATTGTGAAACAATTTGGGGTAATAGTAATTTGTAATAGGTGATATATACCTTTCTTTCTGTGTTAGTAATAGTACTAGATGAGGCTTTTTTTTAAAGTAATAGTAATTGATCCGAAAGTAATGGATAGTAGTCTATTACTTTTTTATTACATCTGGTGCAACAAATGTAGAAACGTTGGGTTTGTTTGCACTTTATTCCAACTGCTGGCATGTTACCCATCCTGTGTGGTAACAGCAAGGTAGCTGTAAGCAATGTACAGACAGTTGCTGAGCCTTTATTCAAACAACAGGAAAAGATAAGTGGGCTGGTTATCTGATGGTTTCAGCAAATATCTGCTCATTGAAACAATGCAGGACAGGCCTGATGCCAGACTGGCATGTCAGTTACTAATTGTTGGAATGCTCCATTGAAAAGACTAATGATGGCTTCAATACATTCCTAACATGCAAGTGCGCACGCGCGCGCACACACACACACACACACACACAAAGCGGCTGCATCTTGGTGTTGATTTCAAAGGAAGTTCACCACACCCTGTTAAAAAAACTAAAAAACTTATTAAAGATAGTTTTTGAGCCACACAGGCAAACTGCCACACAACACAATTTTTGTTCATATTTGGACAAATCTGCTCTTGGATCTTCAAATGGTGTACAAATGTATTTTTAAGGATAGCCGCTGGTCCTAAAATAACTACAGGCCATATCTTGGTGAAAACTCATCATATCTTCATAAAATTTGAGGATTATATTAGTTGAGTGAAGGTTGTTGAACGTGTGAAAAATTGCAGCATTTATGTGCCTATAAGTTGCAGTGATTTATGTGCCTGTAAGTTGCAGTGATTTATGTGCCTATAAGTTGCAGTGATTTATGTGCCTATAAGTTGCAGTGATTTATGTGCCTATAGACATGAGCACCACAAAAAAAATAGTCAGAGTAAGTGAGCAAATACCATCATACTATTGCAATAACCTGTTTGTTTGAATGTTACTTTGCACAGTATGGTGGTTTGGGGCTCTAACTTCACATGTTTTATGACCACGGTGAATTGTGCCGTTCAAGTGAATTGTTTTAAATTCTCCAATTGGTTGACCCTTGTTTACAAACCCTTAAAATAAAGCTATGACATCCAAAATAGCTCATTACACCTGGAACATTCCACAGAATAACTTGTGACAATTATTTAGTTGTAAATCCAGGTTGTGGTGAGGGGCCAATGCTGCCACCTCACGGCGCCTGGAAAATCGTAGCTAATATTTTACAAAGAACATTAATTAGTATGTTCAGAAGTCAATTTCCCAGTAGCAAATGTCCAGGAAATTTAAATGTCCAAGAAATTCAGGTGTCATTAGTTGAAGTCTTGTCTTTGAAAGTGTACTGGCTTTATGCTATCATAGAAATTGTTTGTTACCAAGAATTATCCTGTAAGATGCCACCTGTCAGACCCATTATTTGAACAACTGATGTTTCTCCCATGCAACTCACATTATTGAGTGGAGGCTCAGGTTGAAGACAAATCAACAATTTGCTGTACGGGTGTACACAGTCGGTTGCCATAAGCAACTAGAATGTAATTTCTGTTGAATGTGTTTTTATTTCAAGTATTCGTGGTTCCATATCGTGGACACATTAGGATGTAGATACTGGTTTCTGATAATTTACTGTCAGAATGACAAGTGTGATAAGCAACTGGATTTGCAGACAGAGTTGTAGCATGCTGATAGTTGTATCACAGTGATTATGAACAGGAATGATTAAATAAAAGTTTTTCCCCTTGGTATTGACACAGAAAACTGATAACCCTTTTTCAGACATATCAACAAATAGTTAGTTGACATTCAGCAACAGTAATAATGCTGCAGCAATATGATTTAATAATATATTGCCACCTAGAGTTAATTCTCTGGGTGGCAATCTTGTTAAATGTTGAAATATCTTCAGTAGTTTTTAGTCCTTTGGCCGAAGGTCCAAGGGACTATTGCCATTACTCTGTGTCCACCGTCTGCCGTTAGCTGCCATATCTCAGAAACCGTTCAGCAACTTTTTCTCTAATTTTGCATAGACATCTTAGGGCACTGCCACTATGCACGAGAAATCTGTATTTGATTGAATAATTTTAAGGGCTCCCTAGGACCTCCACGGACCCCAAAACTGGTAAAAATGTAACATTTTGCCTATTTTTTCAAAAACTGTTCAGCAACTTTTTTTCTAATTTTGCATAGATGTATCTTAGGGTGCTGCCACTATATACAAGAAATCTGTATTTGATTGAATCATTCTAAGGGCACCTAAGGGGCCCCCAAAGTGCAAAAGTTTTACATTATCTAGTGATGTGGTTTTGAGAAGGGCCCTTGAGACCACCCCCAACAGTAGATTTTGTTTAATGTGCCAGAAAGCCAGCAGCATGACTAAACTCTGCAGCCTAATGCTATCAGTCCATTGAGACCTTGACTAATCTTTAATTGGTCACAGGGCCCAGGCAGAGTAGACACACTTGACCCCTGTTAGACTGAACAGATGCCTAAAACTTTTTAACTGTATCTTCAAAACTATTGATTTTCTATAATTGCAAGTTGTGTTTATTTTGATGTTCATTTAATTATTATAAAATGGTGTGACTGTGGTGTCTATTGGTTAAAGATGTATTGTCTATAGAAACCTGTAGGTGACAAACATAGAAAATTAATATTCTGAGCAACTATAAAGTGAAATATCCTACACTTTATTGATATTAAATGCATTCTACTCTTCTGTTTACGCTTGCCATGCCTTGTGTAGACATGGTACTGTGTAAATCAGTTGTATCAATATAGACTAATAATTACAAATTCACAATATAGTTGACACCTGAAACAACCAAATGTCAACCATTAGAAGAGTTGACATAGTTCCGCTATACACAAGCAAGAAATCTGTATTTGATTGAATCATTCTAGTGTCATCAGCATATAGTAGAACATACATTTTCTACATCATCATACCCTAAGGTTGTTGTAAATTTCACCAGCTGCCATGTCAAGTCCATTATAATTGTGACTAATAGTGTTCAAAATTATTGCAGGCAGGTCAAAGGGAATCCATAATTTCCCTGAATAAAACATCATCCCACTCAGCCATGTCATCACCTGTGTGCTGGACTATCAAATTGCAATGGAGTCATGCTTGGTGTCATCATCTTGTTGCAGCCCTTATGTGGCTCCTTTACTCCAGCAAAGAGGAGTAGAATCAGCTTTGATGTCCAAAATGAGCTCAGAGAAACCTTGAGCATGTAGCCACAGCTGGAAGCAGGCCCTTGTAATATTTACCTAGGTGGCTTGGCTTAGCTGGACAGCAAATCAGGACCAACACTTGTGTTCCACTTATTTACACCATCCTGTTTCCTTTTGGACATCAAAGCTGTTTCTGTTTGCCTTTACTTGGAGGGCTTGATTGATTTCACGATGGCCCAAAAGAAAAAAGGAACATCAATTAAATATCGCAAGCTGTGTAGTGTATTATTTAATATTATTGTTAACTCTAGGTTTGTATTGTTCACGAGAGTACCAACTAGAGAACGTCAACGTAACCATTCATAATACTGAAGCTCCACCTAATGAGTATCCAAGTCATGAAACTCTCCATAACGGCAACCTGCCTATAACGGTAATTTTGCGCAGTCCCGACGATGACCGTTATGGACAGGTGTTACTGTAGTAGGAAGAGTGGAGGGTGGCTGGGTATGGGTGCCCCTCCCATTAGTTTGACTTTTTTTATTTAGAACACTTGAAAAACATGCAATATGGCGACACTTATAATCTGGTTTTCAGCCAATTATATATATATATATATTTAAGTTGTAAACGTACTCATTCAGTGGGCAATTTATAGAAATACCAGTGGCCAATGATTAAGGGAACTGTTGATCGTAGGTTGGCATTTGTTAGCAAAAATATTTGAAAAGTTGCAGTTTGGTGACACCAATATGCTACTTACAATTATTTAGTTGTAGATTTATTCAGGTTTGATGACCAAACAGGGAGGGCCTCAATGGCATAGATAGGGGGTGTTAGTCAGAGGCTCGTCTTAGTCCAAGTTTTTATTCTTTGCTTTATTCTCTGTGCACTGCCTGGAGGCTTGAATGATGGGAATAAAACAATGGAAGTCTTGATCAGATCACGTTAGATGGTTGCTTTATTTTATTATGGAAGGCTTTTTTCTGGGGGGGATTTTTTTCTGTGGGGGGGATTATTCCAGGTTTTTTTTCTCCATGGGTGCTTATTTCAGTACACCAAAAATTTCCAATTGGGGAGGGCTTGTATCTGTACACATTTTTTTAAAATAAATAAAATGGTCTGGTCCCCTGGACCCCTCCTGTGGATCTGCCCCGTTGGTGCATTGCCGAATGAGTTACCCAATTTGTCATTGAATTCTTGCCTATTCTTTGGACAAAACATCAACATTTGTAACTCACTAACTGCGTAAAAAGAGAAAATGTGTATGATTTACACAAAACCAGACAACTCAAAGAGGACTGCTTAAAACAAAATATAAAATATTGTCAAGAGAGCAGCCATAGTGTGACCAACTAAACACACTTATGTCAACTAGTTGAAACTAGTTTATGTAACTAAACACCTGCTGAGTTCTGAGATGTCCCCCAAACGTTGACCTTCAGCAAGAAGCTGATGCTATGAGGAGCAACAGTGATTGATTACTCCCTGTCTGATGTCAGCTCTTTAACTCTAATGCTGCACTTGCTACTTATAGACCTGCATTATCCAGTTGATGTTAGATTTATGAAGACAACCCCACTTAATTTATTTACCTTATATAATAAACACAATTTTTTTGTTGATTTTGATTGACTGATTGTCTTATGCAATATAAAAAATGTGTGTACATACATAAAATATAAATACAGAGTACATTATATATATATATATATATATATATATGAATGACACAAGAAAGTGCAAGCATGTGTTTCCATTATGGTCCTATAAAAGTAGACATATTCCCCATTGACACATTCCATGTACAGATCCCCTATCTTTAGTGTAGCACCAGGTTGACATATTATTCTATGTTGACAGAGTCCATGTCCTTAAAGTGCTTAAATTGCAGTAAGTTGACAATGACATACTCCGTAACTAACCTGGAGTAATCATGCTGCACCTTACTGACACATTCAACTAACTGGCAGTGACCCTTATTGCATCTTACTGACACATATAACTAGATTAATCCAAAAACATCACTTAATTGGTCAGTAATTTTCTCAGCAGCATTCCACTGGCATTTCTCCAACATTGTGGCATTGCAACAGTGCCTCATTGACAAACCTGCATTCTTACGTCACAAACCAGTTCATTGACATTGTAACACGCACTAACTTGTCATATCCGTACCAGCATACCACATCCAGATTAAACCGGCTTAGTGACTGATTTACCCTGCTTTAAGCCTGCTTGCTGGCTATGGTTCAGTGCTGTGGTTTGAGTGGTTCTGTTATTTTATGAGGCTACTGATGATGGTGAATGATGATAATGACTGCTTAATTAATTTAGTGGCAGCCTAATTGAGTACATAATCTGTGTATGGAAGGTGTACAAGTTTCAAAGGGTGCAGACTTGGGGTTGATTCCACATCAGTGATGCAGATTAAAACTAACTTTTTTGATTCCGATTCCAACCACACTAGTAATTCTGATTCCAATTACAAAACCTCTTGTATTCCTATTCTGCCCACCCTTTTCTGATTAAGGCATTTAAAAAATCTGATTCCCTTAAGTAATATCGCTATATAATTTAAATACATGTACAATTTATAGGCATTAATTTTTTAAAGAAAACTTCTATGATGGATAGTTGAACCTGATAATGAAACTAGCTTCCTATCTTGTTTACTGCTAAAGCCATAAAATGAGTATATAAATTATATGGCTTTATTCAACATTTCTCAGTATAAAATGTCAGATTGTATTAACTATATGAATTTGCCTAAATAAAACCCAAAGACACAGTAAACTGGTGATTAGTTATGATGTCAAAGACAACATTTTAAAATCTAAAATATATGTAAATTGGCCTGAAAATGTACTTAGTATTTTGGCAAGTACATTTGGAAGTTAAAATTAACTTGTAGTAATACATGTGTAATGATTTCTGTTATTTTCTCCATAATGTGACTTTATATATATATATACAATGTATATATATATGCATTTTCACTGTATTTTTAAGCCCCAAAATAAAACATAAATTATTGTTAAATTTAAAACAGATTCATTCCAGTAAGCAGTTCTGATTCCACATAAGGCAATTCCGATTCAAATTCTTCCGATTCGAATTCCACTACTTTCACAATGACCAATTCCAGAATTGGAATCAAAATCAGCCTTCAATCTCGACTCTGACACAAGAATTGCCCTGGGACTGAAAGGGTGGGTGACCTTACTATGCCATACTTAATTGTGCCAAGTCATTCCTTGAAATAGTGTTGCAGTTTAAGTGGATACTTTTTACTTACTAATGTCTCTGACACATTTTATCCATTGCAGAACTGGTGATAATTTGAGCATGCATTACTTAATTTTCAGTATAACAGTATGCAAATTTGGCAGTGTCACAAAAACAAGCCATTCAAGGCAGGATTGTCTACCTAGGTAAATTTATAAATTCTACATCACACATACTGTTGGGTGGCTAATATACAAAAACAATGTATTGTACAAATAAACCACCCTGTGGATGTTTCTCAGTGTTACTTAGACTTAGACTTAGTTCCTCCTGTTCCTTTCGGGACATCGGGCGACGAGCTTTCTCCATCTACTACGGTCTTTCGCAATTTCTTTGGCCTCATTCCAGGTGATTTCCATCTCTGCCAGATCTTCTTTAAACGTCTTGCGCCAGGTCTTAGTCGGCCTTCCTCTCCTTCTATTTCCACCTTCAGGCACCCATTCCATTGCTACATGTGCTGTTCTCTCTCTTGGTAGGCGTAGGATATGTCCCGCTAGTCTTCGTCGTCGAGACTTAACTATGTGATGCAGGCTGTCCAGACCTGCCCTCCTCATCACTTCTTCATTTGTGGTGTGTTCCCTCCACGATATGCCCAGTATGAACCGGAGACATCGTCGATGAAATACGTCTAGTTTTTTTGATATCCTCGCCGTATTCTTCCACGTTTCACAGGCATATATCGCTGTTGGTATTACGATTGACATGTACAGACGTAGTTTTATGTCCTTTCTGATGGTGTTACTGGACCATATTGGACGTAGTCTTTGGAACACTGCTGATGCCTTGCCTATCCTCGCTCGTACATCTACTTCCGCGTCGCCTTTCCTAGAGATGTAGCTTCCAAGGTAAGGGAAGTTCTCGACGCATTGCAACTCTTCCTGACCGATCACAATGTGGGGGTCAGATCCATCACCAGGTGACAATGTTTTTGTCTTCCCATAGCTGATTCGTAATCCGACCATCTCTCCATTTTTGTTTAAATTATTGGTCATCTCTTGTAGGATCTCCGGCGTGTGGCTGAGCAGTGCAATATCATCGGCAAAGTCAAGGTCTGTCAACCTATTATTTATCCATTTAACACCAAAGTTCGGATCTTTCATCGTTTTCCTCATGATGAAGTCGATAACAACAACAAAGAGGAAAGGGGACAGGATGCAACCTTGACGTACACCTGTCTCTATATCGAACATGTCTGTGTAGCCATCGTTGGTCTTGATGCAGCAGTTGGTGTTTCGGTATAGCGATTTGAAAATGTCTATATATTTGCTTGGTATGCCGTATAGCTTCAGGATTTGCCACAGCGAATTTCTGTGGACACTGTCGAAAGCCTTCTTAAAGTCAATGAAATTGACTAAAAGAGGTATCTGGAACTCTCTGCTTTGTTCGATGATGTTTCGCAATGTGAAGATCTGCTCACAGCATGACCTTCCTCTTCGAAAACCAGCTTGTTCCTCCCGGAGGTGTTGGTCAACTGCTGTCTTCAGCCGGTTTAGGATCACACTGCAGAACACTTTTCCAGGTACTGACATCAATGTTATTCCTCGCCAGTTATTGCAATCGCTCAGGCACCCCTTCTTTGGTAACGTCACGATCACTCCTCGTCTCCAATCATCAGGAACTTCCTCCTCAGACCAGATCAGATTGAACAAGTAGGTTAACTCGTCTACAACCCCGTCCTTGCCATGTTTCAATAGTTCGGCCGATACTTCATCAAGGCCCGCTGCCTTGTTGTTCTTGAGGCTATCGATGGCTTTGGAAACTTCTGCCCTGGTGATGTCATTGGTGATGACATCAAGCTCTTTTATGTTTGGTTCCTGTTCGAAGTTGAAGAGTGTGGTTGGTGTTGGTTGATTTAGTACTTCTCGGAAGTGTTCAATCCACCTCGTGTCTTGTTCCTCGTTTGTTAGAAGCACTCTGCCATCTTTGTCTTTTATTGGTATGTTGGAATTGCTTTTCGCGGTAGTTAGCTCTCTCACAATCCTATACAGCGTTTTCGAGTCATTCCGTTCTGCTGCTGTTTGTGCTTCTTTACCTTTCTCTTCTAACCATTTCCTCTTATCTGTCCTACAGCTCTTTTTACTTCTTTGTCCAGTTTCCTGTATTCCTCATCTGATGATCTCCATTGTTGGATGTTTCTAGCTGCTTGATCTCTTCTGATCTTCGTATCCTTCCTTTTATCAATCAGTTTCCACGAGTCTCCAGTAATCCACTGTTCTCTGTTGGACCCTCTTCTCCTTCCTAACACTACATTCGCGCTCTCCTTTACGGCTTGAAGGAATAGCTGCCATTGTTCTTCTATGTCGGTTGAGTGTTGTAGCGCTTGGAATCTGTTCTTAGTTTCCTCGTAGAATTGTTTTGATGTGTCTGTGTTCTTTAAGTTATCTGTCGCATATGGCCTGACCGTCTTCACCGTCTTGACTCTCTTTAACTTCAAACGGATTTTACCAATCACAAGGTTGTGGTCAGAACCAACATCTGCCCCTCTGTAGGTTCGGACGTCCTGTAGAGATGTACGCCATCTACTACTAATGCAGATGTAATCAATCTCATTCGATGTATTGCCATCTGGTGAGATCCAGGTTTTCTTGTGAATGCGTTTATGTTTGAAGAAGGTATTGCCAATGCTGATACCACTGGCGGTGCTCATCGAGAGCAATCGTTCACCGTTATCATTCGTATTTCCAGCTGAACCGTGAGGTCCAACCGTAGTATGCATTTCTCTTCTGTCTCCATCCAGCTTCGCATTAAAGTCTCCTACCACCACTTTTATGTCAAAGCTTGGTATCTCATCCAGCACGTTCTGGAGTTGGTCATAAAAGTTGTCCTTTTCCTCGTCTGTGGCGACTTCGGTTGGGGCATATACTTGCACTACGGTGACTTTGACATGTCTGGTGTTGAACCTCGCTGTGATTATGCGTTCACTAACTGGCTTCCACCCTATCAGTGCTTTTGTAGTATCCTTATTCAGGATGATGCCAACTCCATGAACGTGGTGATCTTCGTTTCCGGAGTAGAGTACAGTTTTATCTCCGCTGTTGAAGCATCCTTGTCCTGTCCATCTCATCTCGCTTACGCCTAGTTCTCAGTGTTGGTGGAGATAAAAAAAGTCTAGCAGTGATTAGCAGTAAACTCAAATTAATTGTGAACCAATTTTAGGTTGTTTTGCAAGGTAATTTTTATATTTCTGCTGTGTCATTATTGACCTTGGTGTGACCATTTATGCACTGGCTTTGCATTTAGGTCAAATCATCTCTGAAAGTAAACATAAACAGTTATATTGTGTTTAATTTTCCTATTCAGTATAACCCTTGTTGCTCAGTGTTATCTGTTTTCCTTAGACTATAGGTACTTGCAAAAGTGTCAGTAACATCATGAATTTTTTACTAGATCTGCAATCAAATTATTAAATTAGTTTGCCTGATTAAATCATCTAAACTGAACAGCAGATTTGTATAACTGAGCGAATATGTCTGAGTGGAAACTTGATATGTTAAAAAATCTGAAACTAGCAGGAGAAAACAATTGAAATAAGGATAAACTTTTAATGAATATATTATAAAGAGGATAAATGTTCTCTCGTAAACATAGTTATTTTAGTTCATGAAATTTCTATAATGAACATTTTAGAGAATGATCTTCAGTTGTTTGTTTGTTGTTAGAGCAGTTCAAACGAAAACACAAAATCTCAAAAGTAGTTCAGAATAAACCATGAAATGTCAAAAGAATAGTTCGAATGTGAAAACATTAAAATGTCGGAAGACCAGTTAAGAACAAAACTTTAAAATATTAATTAAACGACTAGTTAAAACATAAAATGTCAAAAAAAGAATAGTTCAGAAATAAACAAAATGCCAAGACTAGTTCAGTAAAAATCCCATAAAAATCAAAAGAATAGTTAAGAAGAAAACATTAAAATGTGACAAGAATCGTTGTAAAGAAAACACAAAAACTATATGATTGGTTGTTTTGAGCAGTTTCCTGTCTGTCACACCTAATTACCCCCCCCCACACACACACACACACACACACACTAGCTGAAGCATCTACGTAGTGAGCCTCATAATCTGCCACAATGAACCTTCATCATTTTGTTTACATGCTGAGAATTTTGGCAACAGTACAACTTGTCTAGACAAGTCTGAGCAAACATGTCACAGTGTCCCAGATGAGTCTGCAATCTGTCATATGATTGGGCTACACAGGTCCAGTGGCTGCTGGGGCATTTGTATATGAAATAAACACCAGGGAGCACGTGGCATTGTAGAAGAACTGTCAGTCGGACTTTGTACACAGGGAATCTGACTTTGTCACTCATTGCACCGCATTCATGATCTTTGAAGGTAAGCGGTGTTTCTGGTTCATTTTCAGTTACTGTGATGTCATCATTCAGGTTTCCATACAGACAGCAGTTAATATAGTATCAGTTAATATAGTATCAGTTTCAGTGGAGGAATGAGGATAAACATGATTTTTAAAACAGTACGCGTGGTATGTTTTATCTGTGATTTGCTTTTTCATGGATTTATGTCATTGTAAATCAATGATGTAGGTATAACAGTTCATTTGTCAAACTCATAGGCCAATTCCTTGAGACTTTGGGCAGACTGGTAACTTAAACCATACATACACTAGTTGCTATCAATGTCATGTCTTTTCTTTTAACCTGACAGACAAACACACCATTACATTGTTACTATGTACAGTTGATTGAGTTGTGGGGTGCACTATATACATGTACAATACATCTATCTCAGAAGATACCTGATAAGTTATCGGTTTAGTAATCCAGGAGAATTTGTGAGAAAACTTGGTTATAATACTTTTATGTTTAAAGTGTGCGAAATGGACCCCCTACATCATGGGGTGTGGACCCACTGAAGTGCCCCTGAAGCCAAACTATGTTTGATACTCTGACCAGTGCATTCTAAGCCTCTCTACGACCCAAAATATTGGTTTGCAAGTTGGCACTTCAGAAGTTAAACAACAAATCCAGGAGACTCCTGGAAAATCTGGAATGGGTGGCAGTTATACTGACTGTGTATATGATGGGCTGTAGGGTTGTTTCATAACTGTTAATGTTGCAAGTAAATCTGGAATGGGTGGCAGTTATACTAACTATGTATATGATGGGCTGTAGTGTTGTTTCATAACTGTTAATGTTGCAAGTAAATCTGGAATGGGTGGCAGTTATACTAACTATGTATATGATGGGCTGTAGGGTTGTTTCATAACTGTTAATGTTGCAAGTAAATCTGGAATGGGTGGCAGTTATACTAACTATGTATATGATGGGCTGTAGTGTTGTTTCATAACTGTTAATGTTGCAAGTAAATCTGGAATGGGTGGCAGTTATACTAACTATGTATATGATGGGCTGTAGGGTTGTTTCATAACTGTTAAATGTTGCAAATAAATCTGGAATGGGTGGCAGTTATACTAACTATGTATATGATGGGCTGTAGGGTTGTTTCATAACTGTTAATGTGCAAGTAATCTGGAATGGGTGGTAGTTATTCTAAGATATATATGATGGGCTGTAGGTTGTTTCATACTGTTAATGTTGCAAGTAAATCTGGAATGGGTAGAGTATACTAACAATGTAGACTTGAATGAACATAATAATTTTCAGGCATTGTGGTGGTATAACGTAAAAATACTCTTATCTTAACATAATGCCCACTGGTTTTAATATCTTACATAAATAGTATGGAATGATTCTTGGAAAAAGTTGTCATAAAATAAAACACAGAACATCAAAATTGCAGAACCAATTTGAGTTATTGGGGGGTCACATGTCCCGAAGCTCTGCCTTTCAAATAAAATGTAGTTATGGCTAACCTGGTTTCCTAAAAATGGGCACCAATAACTTGGCTGATATATTGGGGGTACATGGTTAGGATGTACAGTGTTTAACCAATTGGAATATAAATTCTGCTGTAAACAATTTAAATAACCAGTTTACTAGTGTAAATCATTTCACTCCTGCCTCACCCACATTTCCAAGAAAATTTTAATTCTAACTTGAGGATTTTGGAACAGTTTCACCATATTCTCAACATTTGTGTCTGACAGTTAGTTTCCCTGTCCTATCACCCTCTCTGGCTTTATGGTAGTACCTGGTAAGTTATTTTTCCATTCAATTGTCAGTGTATTATTATTGTCAGGTTTGTATTTCCATTGCCCTTGCCTTGTCCTTCACCTCATTGTGAGACTTGTACTAGAAGGTCATCCCAGGAAGACATTGGTTGACTTGCTCTGTCATAGTTTGGAATTAGTGAGGCATATTATATTATCAATGAACAGTTTAAGGGATTACCAGTAGTTCCATTGGCAGCAGTAATGGTAAACCACAGTGTAATAAAAATCGTGACTTAAATACCTAGGCCAATTTGACCCCTTGATGGCTATCCTAGCTGCTGGATGTCACACCCATCCATTTAATCCTGTCTAGAGCACACCACTGTGCTGTTAGTAGCAGGAGTCCAGTGTCATGTCTAACTTAGTCACATCACCTCTTCCATGGCCTAGCTTCCTCTTTTTCTGTCCTTTAAACAAATTTTCTTTTTCGAATTGGAGTAACCCAGAATCAAGCACACAGTAAACCGCAGAGTGCCAAAACTGCTCGGCAGTTTTCCATAAAGTTTTGAAACAAAAGCTGTTTTCAAAAATTTACCGAGTGGTAAATTTACTCTTCAACCAGTCAGTGCTGTTATTTTGATGTGATCTTTAAGTTTAAGTTAAATTCAAGTTTAAATTTAACTTAATGACAATCTAAAGTTGCAGACACACACAGTCACACGCACAGACAAATGCACGTGCGCATGCTCACACACACACATCCTTTGGGTAACCTATCATTAAGTGCAAGGGCACTTGCAGTAAACCTATCCATATAAGACTCTTAGAGAGACTACAGCCAGTCAATGAATGACCTTGTCTTTTATCTAGTTACATTTTCTTTCTCCTTGTAAAAATATCCTGCCATGTATACAGGTAAGCCTCCTGTGTATGTCTAATTAGTAGTTATAGACTGCTGTTAGAGTTTGAGTATTAAAATTTATTGATAAAAATTCTGTCGGCAAATTGGAAGTAATTATCGATGTGGCACCATGAAAGCACTCCCACAGAGATCACTCCAAATTCATTCAGTCATTCTCAACAGGTTTTCAGGTCTCTGCTCCCAACCTAGGCTGTTCACCTACAGTTGTCAGTTTTTACTGGTCCCTAAGCTGGATAACTTTAGGTTGGTCCCATGAATGTATCACATATTGTAAACAACTTGTAACCAGAGATATAAAACAAGAAACACTTGTCATGGTGTTTGTTTACTCTTGACTGTTCTGCAGTGCTGTGTATTTTATAGTCTCATCCTGCGTAGTTGCTTACACCATTTCTGTGCTCACGTTTACAAGTTCCAGTTTAGGTAAAAATGTTAAATGTACATGTAATTATAATGGTAGTTCACACATATCATTAGTATAATATATTACACTTCTTTCTGTATGCTTGCATACAAAAACAATGTACATGGGATATGCCCATACCTATGTATGCATGTATGTGTGCATACACGTACATGCATGTACAGCTGCACATTCGTCGGCACACATGCATGCACACATGCACATACAGTGATATGCACACACACACGCACACGCACGCATGCACACACACACACACACACACACACACGCACGCAGGCACATCTATTTTGGTCTATGTTAAATGGAACACAGAACCATCTCAGATTCAGGTCAAGATGTTACCCCTGGAGTACATATGACCTCTACTTCCACACTGTGTGAAGGTTCAGCATCAACAACACCTCTTTGCAGTTGCGTCTGCAGGGGGAACTTGGTATGATTAATTACACACAAGGTTGCCTGGAAACAAGGACACAACATGGGGGAAATTTCCATGTCATAAGATAGACCAACATATTGTATGCTAGTGGCATCTCCCGGACATAAGCCCTCACTGACATTACCCCTCCTGGACATAACCCCCCTTACTGACAAACCCCTCATTGACATAACCCCTTATGAAAAAAATTACTCAGTCATATATATTGGCACGACAAAATATGTTGAATATGAGAAGTAATAATGATCCTGTGTATAACTCCATGGTTATTAACATGTCTCTAATAACAAAAATAGATAAGCGAGCGACAAAGTAACAACTCAAAACTCGTCCCCAAAACGTGTTTTTGAACGATTGCTAGTACCATTACGGTCCCAATAATCTCGATAACATTATCGTTTGAAAGCTTATGGTTTCTTCTATTCAAACATGTACATGGTTTCCTGATAATGTTAAAAACTATGACTAGTATTTTTATTACATCGGAATATTGCACAATAACTCATTCTGACGCTTGTTTCGACCCAAAAGCTATACTTGTAAACATGCTCTGAATGAATGGAAAGGGTCGGCTTGATGCGAGTGTGTGTCATAAGTGATGTCACGATACCACGTGATCGCCTAGCTCATTAAAATTAAATTTTCCGCGGGAATTGCTTCACAGATGGGTTTAAAATCGATTTTATGCTACAAATGTATTTTTCTGTATTTTTTTAATGTAACAACAAATTTTAGCTAATGCCTTATATTTATTTCCTTTAATGATCTGTAACAATGATTCACCAAAAAACATTTTATTAATAATTACAAACTCACAATATAGTCCAAAGGACTTCAGGGCCTCTTGGCCCATTTGTGTTTAATCATTAATACTTGATCTCCTGCCCTCTTAATTCACTTGGTCAAGTAACCTTCACCCTCAATGCCTCTTGTATCACCAGTGTCATATTCCTAAAATAGGCACCCATTAAGGGTCCACATGTAGATAAACTTTGACACTGGGCCTCCCAGTGCTTGCTACATTTCTGGTAACCTATTAGACCCTTGACCAGCCTGTTTGCTTGCATGAGCCACTTGCCCAGAATAGAATGCACAGTCGATTTTTCATTGGTGACCATGATAATGTTTTGACTGTTTATTATTACTAAGAAAACATGACTGTAATAAATTCTTAGACATCTTCACAGCCAGTGCGACAAGCTGAACAAGTTTTGTCAAAATCAAATACTTCCGCCAGGCCCTTAGCCAATTTTGTGAAATTTTCCAATTTCTCATTTTTATTTACCCGTTATGCTCAGGAAAGACCCCATTACACATGCATCCATTTGGCTGTTGGCATTGGAACATGGTGAATACTCAGGGGGGCTGAGACTCGGAAAACCTCCAACTCCTATCCCCTTGAGGCTCGCAAAATAGTCAAAACTGACACTACATTCCTGCACTTGCTTTCACAAACACAAACACTATTGTAAGCTTATTGTTAGGATAATAAAACCATGTTGTGGTTCAATACAAGATCATGGCATGGTATGTGAACAATAAAAATCTGGTTATCCGAAGACTAAAAGACCTGTTATTTAAAAAAAAACCTGCTGCGATTTTCCCAAAACCTCTTCCAATAACAGAACAACAGGTCTGTGGCGATAGGCTGGGTCTGTGGCGATAGGCCAGATCTGTGGCGATATGCCGGGTATGTGGTGATTGGCGGTCTCCAGCTATTTTTAAAATGCCAGCATGTCAAATATGAAGTCGTCAATATTGACAAAATTGGCACTCAGCAATTATTGAAGTACTACATGTGTATGATTGTGTTACTACAACAAGAGGAGGAATGTAAATGTAAGGCCAGTTGTCACTGTAGGAGGAAACTTAGGTGAATGATGTCCCCTGTTTGTGATTGACGTGTTTGTTTTACTAACTCCATGGATCAACATACATTTGGCAGGTGTAAACATAATCCATCTGAAATACCCCTCAACTTTTCTGAGGTGGAATTATAAACAGTATCAGCTAAATTATTATGTGTGTGGGTGTATGTGGGTGTGTGTGTGGTATGGGTGTGGGGTGCGTGTCCGTGTGTGTGTGTCCGTGTGTGTGTGTGTGTGTGTGTGCGTGCGTGCGTGCGTGAAGAGTCTTGATACATGCATATGCACACATACACACGCACGCACACCCATGCACGCATGCATGCACGCACACACACACACTTATGCATGCTTGCAGCTTACACATGTACACATACCTGTAGATTGACACACACTCGCATGCCTGCGCACATGCGCACACACCAATGTACCCTCCCAGAAGTATGCCAAACCGTTAAGAAGACTATCAGCTGAGCCAACAGCCAGGCATGGCTGTTGGCTCAGCTGGTAGCTCTCATGTACCCTGGCCTTAAGTAGGCAGTGGTCAACTTGCTGAGATTAACTTTGGCCTTCATTCTTCCCATATTGGCCCCTTGACCAACTAACCAGCCTTTTGGTAGCAGGGTGATGTGGTAGGGTTGGAGTAGGGGGTGGACAGTGGTGCTGCTAATGTCATGAATCAACATGCATTTAGCAAGTGTAAAACATAACCCCTCACATTGTTGAACTTGTTCGGATGATAAATAATGGACTAGAGCAACTCCAGGTGTGGTTTTCTGTTAATCGTTTATCTCTTAATGTAACTAAAACAAATTATATGATATTTGGAAATCGAAAGTTGACTGCTGATATTTCAATAAAAATAAATAAAGAAATAATCAATAGAGTAAATGCCATAAAATTTTTAGGTGTAATGATTGATGACAAGTTAAACTGGAAAAATCATATTTTTTCAGTACGATCTAAACTGTCAAAGAGTTGTGCTATTATGTACAGAGCCAGTTTCTTGATTAATAAGCAAGGTATGTATATTTTGTACTATTCTCTTTTCATGCCTTATGTTATGTATTGTGCAGAAGTATGGGGTAACACATATGTTACAAATGTTCAATGTTTAGTTTTATTACAGAAAAGGGTTGTAAGATTACTTAGTGGTGCCAAGAGACTTGATCATACAAATATACTATTTTACAATCTGCATATTCTTAAAGTACCAGACTTAATCAAATTAAAATCTGCTGTAATAATGTTTAAGGCATTTTACTATTTGTTACCAATGAATGTACAACAGTTGTTCAGAATATATGAATCAGTTTATTCAACCAGACATCAATGTAAGTTTACACAAAACCATGCACGTACCAGTCTGAAGAGTATGTGTATTTCTGTTAAAGGAGTAAAACTTTGGAATTCCCTGGACAGTTCATTGATTAGCTGTAGAAATGTTCACCAGTTTAAAAAGCAGTACACAGATAAAATATTGAATAGCTATGTGTTAGAGTCGTAACCAATTCTTGCAGATTACGTAACATCAATAAGACAAATTAAATGACCATTCAACTGAATGCAAACATTGCATAGTGTTGTTCAAGAAATGTTCCAGTAGTTTAGTTGTTTTTTTTTTATCTAAACTAATATGATTATACAATGGTGTTGTTGCACTTTGAATTTTTGTTCTTGCACTCTCGTTCTAAATATATTATGATGTTAAAAAGCTATTAAAAGGGTAAACATTATAAGTATTGCACTTCTTTTTACCCTTTTTTCAACAGATTGTATTTAATTATATATGCACTGTATAACTAAGTGATGTAAATATGTTGTTGAAATAAATTCATTCATTCATTCATTCATTCACATACAAAACCCTTCTGAAAAACCCCCATGGACAAAACCCCTCCCCTTTTCAGAGGTGGAATTACAAACAATTTCCGCTACATTATGATTAGTTTTCCTATTTAATAAGTATGATGTGCCAATACTTGTCACTGAATAATTTGTATTAAAGACATTGCAGAGAAAAATAGCAATCAGAGTTTTGCCCATTAGGAGTTATCCACAAAGGGTTATATATGATCAGGGGGGTAGCAAGTGTACTCAAGGGATTATGTCATTGGGAGGTTATGTCCATGAGAGATTTTGAGGTGAGAGTGTATGTCATTGTCATGAGAGGTTAAATATCTTGAGGTATGATACAGTGGAAGTAAGGATGAACCTGTAATGAATATGTCATTTATAATGAGTATAAATTATCACTCATTAAAATAATTATTCTAGTTCCTCAAATTTCTGTAATAAAAATTCTAATCAGTTGTTTTTATGCTTGTTTAATGTTAGAATAGTTCGGGAGAAAGCATTAAAATGAGGCATTATGTCCAAGAGTAATGTCCAGATGGAGTTTGATTCTAGCCTGTACAACATTTTCTATAGGCCCTATCAATGTTATGTTGCCCCTTTGGAGAGAATGGTTTCTTTATATGCTCAAACACATGGGTCTTGTAGAATTTAGACAATTTCATTATAGCTGGTACTAATGGAGAAACAGGAAATAATTTTTTAAAGAAATCCCAGTGTTTCTGCCTAAGAAATTCTGTACCTTCAGCTATCAAGCATGGGCTTATTACAGACACTCTATTACTATTACATTTTAAAGGGAGATTGTTTATTCCGCGGCTTGGAATCAGAAGGCATGGTAATTATTAACACACAGTTCGGTGAATTGCTTTTCTTGAATATATGGGGAATATTGCGATCGCTCTGAATATCAGACAGCTGAGGGTCAAACCAGTGAGTGTCCGTTACAATGCCAGTAAAGTTGTTTATAATCTCAATGTTTTGTTTCTATTCATGGACTTATATTGTGTCCATTATATGGCAAGTAAAGTTGTTTATAATCTCAATGTTTTGTTTCTATTCATGGACTTATATTGTGTCCGTTATATGGCCAGTAAAGTTGTTTATAATCTGAATGTTTTGTTTCTATTCATGGACTTATATTGTGTCCATTATATGGCCAGTAAAGTTGTTTATAATCTCAATTCATGGACTAAAAGTTAAAATAACAAGTAATGTTTCAGGCTTTTTAAACACTATTTAGTGGCAGTAAACCTTTAACAAATTAATTCTAGTCTTAAGAACATTATATTAATTAATATAAAAAAATTACTTAATATTTCTGTAGTTATTACATAAATACAAATACAGTCGAACCACGCTTTACAGTCACCTCTGTAATACAGACACATTGCAATTACAGTCACCCTGGGAGAGTCCCAAATCTGTTCCATATACTGTAAAGTATAGGAAATTAGTTCCGCAAATAAGGTCACCTCGCTAATCAGGCCACTTTTACCAAGTCCCAAAGATGGCATTAATACTAATAGTGAGGTTCCACTGTGCAACGTGGAACAAGTACTCCAATAAACTAAAAAAGTAAAGTAAAAGTAGCTCCCCAAAACAACTGAAGTAAAAGTATCCCCCTTTATTAGAGTACCCAGGTACTTTAATAAAAGTGAAAAGTACTATACAAAAATACTTAAGTAAAAAAGTACAAACGTAGCCTGCTGCCAGAGGATGTCAAGTGCCCAAGTGGACACACACACACACACACACACACACACACACACACACACACACACACACACACACACACACACACACACACACACACACACACACACACACACACACACACACACACACACACACACACACACACACACGCCTCTATAGGCCAATCCCACAACAACAGCACATATGTTGTGTCATGTCAATTACCTCTTCAATGAGCCTAGCAGAGTAGTTCTCAACAAGCAGCAAAGCATTGCTACAATCACCTCAGACAGTCTGATTAACTCCCTTAGTCATCTGGTCAAATATATAGTGACCAGGCAGCCATTAGGAACAGTTGGCTTAAGATGAAGCTGCTGGATTAAGGTCAAACATTACCCAACAATTCCTTAATGAATGAATGGGAAGCCAGTGAGACCAGTCCCCTTGGTCTTGTCTAAAAAGGAGTGTCAGTTGGGGGAACTGCCTTCTCAGGCAGCAATCACCAGTCTTGGTGTCTCCAGCTATGTACACCCTGGCAAAGCCAAGCCACAAGCAGCCCATTAAATTGAAACCCTGCCCATTATGTGTTTTATGACTGTGCCCAAGTCTTAGCCTCCTCCTCAATGGTGCACCCCAACAATTAGTAACTGGCTTCATAATGCTGCATTGTTCAACCAAACAGGTGTTTTCTGAAATATCTGACTCCATCACATTATCAACCCACTGATCTTTTCCTGTTGCTTAAATAATGAATTTGAATAATGAATATCCCCTTTCTGTACATTTACACAGGATGCCATACACTAGCAGCTAGAATGAAAAAATAAGCCATGATTTTTTTAATGTTTGCAGCAGTACATGTAATACAAAAATATATATATCCTGTAATAATAATAATATATATATAATATAATAATGTTTGTATTTCAGACAAGCATTGTGTCCATATAGAAAAACTTACATTGATAAAAACATCCATACAAAAATAATAAATAATAAAAAAATAATAAATATATCAATAAAAATAGAATATTAAAAAATTACACAAAGCCTTGACCCACTGATGCCGCAACTGTGATGTATTGTATTATCTATTATGTTAGGATAGTTTACATTTAGTGTTGAAAACGTATAATGTATTACATAAAAACTGTACATTAACTATTACAATTACATATTATCTTTACCCCACTGTTGCATGCCTGGTTCAATCATGTTTAAAATACTGCATTACGACGGATAGTGTCGCCATCTAGTGAATGCAGCATTGGTACTACGTGGTGACACCTGGCGATCATGTATGACATCCTGTTTCGTTGCCATCAGACACAAAAAAACATGCGTTGCAAATGCACGACTTAGACAGATTCTAAGAGCTAATATTGTTAAATCACAAGTTCAACGATGACTTATTATGACATGCACTGGCTCGATTAGACTGAACTGTAGAGACTTATCCCGTCTGATATAAAATAATACATTGAACATCGAATGTAAGCATCGTAGACTACAGTTGGTGACGGCTGTACAAACACCAGCGCAACTGAGGTGATATACGCCTATACTGCAACACGGTGATTCTGTCGTGATCATTAGAGGCTGGAGGGTTCACATTAGTTTCTCCAAGATGCCAAAGCCTGCGGGACGCAACAGGTTTGCTGGCCGCAGTTTAATATAATGCAAGATATATGTTTGTTTATTAATAAATTTCTGTTGTAATAATGCCAACAGCTTTTTGGCGGTGTTTTGAGCGGTAATATTTTCTATTTCGATGGCGTATTTTGTTTCTTGCAAATTCTGCTGTCCGTCATTTTGGATCTCGTTGATATTTATTTGCGGGATTATGGTAATGAGATCTTCCACCTTGAAACTTCGGAGACTAAGAAGGATAACGAAGGAAAACGATGTTGTGTTTGCCCCTGTAATCCGTTTACAAAAAAATATATTAATTTGGCATTTAAACGGGCTTACATTTGAGCACATGCAAACAATCGTATGTGGTTGTGTTAAAGTACTTTGACAGTAGATTGATGTTTAGTGCGTATACTCAGGGATAAATAAGTATGCATTTGATAACTTGAATTCAATTCTGGCGCAACGATTGATTGCACGAACGTGGATAAGGTCTGCGTACACGCACGCATGCATGCAAACGCCCTAAGAGACCCGGTCCCCTCTTTGGGCCTGCATACTGTAGTAAATAAAGCTTGAGTAACGTGTCGACTTACAATGTCGATATTGGCATTTGTCGTTCTAAGTATACCACGAATGTTTCTTTTGCCGCCAGCGACAGCGTGCAGTCGTATTCTGGGTTAATCCAGACATCATATTATTCCCGTTGCACTGCAGTGTAGCCTCAATTATCCAGGCGCCGTAAGGTGGCAGCATTGTCCCATAACGATCGCCTGGATGATTAAGCTCCAGCCAATGTTACCGGTAGGGGGCTTTACCCCAGATCCGGGTAGAGACGATGATTGGCTCTCAGGCGAACTATGAAATAACAATTAAGGATACAATTTGATCAGATAATACTATACTATAACAACTATTCATATTAAACTTATATTGAAACATGTCACACACAAAATAAACCGACATTGAACTTTTGTTCGTAGTTCAGTGCCTTTTGATCACATGCATATTCACTAGGTGGCATCTCTCGTGGCTGTGGCTGTGGAAGATTCCGTATTGACGTTCTTTGCTTATGCTCGAGCAGAAACAAAAGACTAAGTGTGAATAAGCATGATATAAATACCAAACAAGGACAAATTTAACTCAACAAAGGGCAATCGATGTCTCACGTAACGGTCGGACTGCTAACTAATATATGTAGTCGCCAAAGAACAACCAAAACGTGCTGATCTTGGTGGCTAAGTCGGTAGCGTGTCGAACAGCTATTTTTAGGGTCCTCGATTCGAATTCCGCAGAGTACTTGAAACTTTTGTTTGTGTTCATTTAGTTTAAGATTCACTTTTATTTATTCATTATTTTGTATAATGCTATTTTGGGCACTATTTCGTATTTTCATTTCGCTATCGAAAACATAAATGTAATATATAAACATTCTGGGGGATAGACGTGCTAACTGGCGAAGTCACGCAGCCAGGCGCGAATCGGTAAGCGAGACCAATAATTATTAAAACACGGCAAATCCTGACAATATGTCACATATAACTTCATAAATTTACGACGCTTTAATTCATGAGTATACCAGTTTTGCCATCTAGCGGATAAAATTCAGAAGGGCCATTCAGAGCCAGACTATTGTTCTGGCGAAGTCACGCAGCCAAGCGAGAGTCGGTTAAGCGAGACTAACTGCAGTGTGGATGTGGCTCAAAACGGCATTACGTGACACTTACGTCACTTACATGGTACTACACGTATTTCCGGTACACTGCCTGCTGCACGTCGCCACTTCTCCATGGTATCACCATTGGTAGGCAAGATCCTCATCAAAAGCAGCGGCCCTGACGCGATCGTCGGCATGACAGGGTGGTCAGAAGGGCTGACCGGTGGCGTTATGACGCCTACGTGCTCACTATTCTTCACAGGACTGTGCACAGTTAATGAATTGATCAATCTTCATGATATTTTTGATTAATAACAGTCATATATCTCTTTCCAAAAAGTGATTTAGAACACCTACTTTTATTCCAAGTTTTGACTTTCGATCGTGTGTAACTTTACACGGAGTGGCTGATTTGGGGACTTACAAAATACATTGTTTGATGACCTCGCTGTTGTAATTATACAGCTATACCTATTGGTTTCAAATAAACTGTATAAAAGCAAAACACATGATAATAACTTCACGTAGTACTTGGTGCGGTCTGGCCGGGTCTGATGTGTAAACAGATGTGTAAACAGATCAGAGCTTGGGCGTAATTAGAGTAACACATATGCGGTAGGTGGCGCCACCAGTGAAGCTATATTCGGTATCGGATACACCGTTGTGTGGAGAAACATCTCCCGCCATTTGGTTGGGCCAACTTGGACTCTATTTGATTTCGCCTTGAGTGCGTTATTTTGCGTGCTGTAGTGATCAGGTTCGTGTTCTCACTGTTCGTTGCCTTCCGCACGGCTGTTTTCGCTGGTTTTGGGGTTAGACAAAATACACGTAATCCGGTGTCTAGATCTCTTATCTTACTGGAGTGTGTGGAAATTGCTGGTTTGTCACTGGCGGCTATAGTGGTACGCAAAAAACAATGATATACAACGGTATGTAAACATCCCCAGGGTTGAATTTGGATTATCTTTACTTACCGGGTCATTATTATTATGTTCATGCCTAATTGTATCCATCCCCAAGTGTTTAATTCATCTCCCTTATTATGCATAGCTTGAAGTACAAAACACGTGCTGTTATACTGACTATTATTACTATTCGTACACAAATATCCATCACTGTCTATACCCAACTTTGTATTCTTCCAACTGAGAGAATGAACCAACGTGTCCTAGATGCCAAACGGCAGCAAGAAGAATCGAACCCGGACTCTGTAGATTGTTCTCTAACCACTGCAGGTAACTAGTACGCCACAGGTTCTCTAACCACTACGCCACTGTACCACAGGGAAGGACCGAGAACGACGGCATCTGGCGTGCGGGATGGCGACTGTCGATCGACGGGCCGTATCACAATATATATATATATTATGTTAGAAAAAAAATAGCTGAACCTTTATAACGCGATTGTATAATCGATCATTCGGAGTTTTCCGATAAACACGAACAGTTTTGAACTTGGGCAGAGTGAACCTATGTTCAAAACACTCAATACTGTGTTGAACTTACTACAACAGTCTCCTGGAAGCTGCCTTCACTGATGTTCTTACAGGATACTATCGGCACAGATGTGAGCGACTGTGGATAATTCCGCTACTTGAATAAGTGACACAGCTTGACCTGTTTAGGACCGCAATCAATGCTCCTTCGGCTAATGCTGTAGTGCGCTATTACCGACATCGTAACGCAGGCATCGAGTGGTTGCATGCGGTGTTTGGTTGTGTTTATGTTACTTATGTAATCCACTTAACGCGTAGACGCGATGGCTTCCTTCTAGCAGTTTTGGTTTGTTTTGGCGGCCTTCGCAATGAACACGCGCACCGTTGTGTTTGAGCGACCTCTTCTGCGAAGAGCGTCTGGTTTCGTCATGGCGCGTCACGTGACCAGCCACCCGAAGACGATGTTGTCTCATGATGGTGCGATGGAGGTCCGTGGGAGGGTGACAGCCGTATAGTGCCTGGCTGGTGACGTTATCGTGCCAGAATTTGGTGTTATGATAGGCGTATTCTATGAGACACCATGTGTTGGATACAGCGCGACAATATACAGGCGACTGTGTCACAACATTGGCTCGATCCACTTCGATGAGTAGCTGTAGGGGGACTCGGGGGAGGTGTGTGTGTGTGTGTGTGTGTGTGTGTGTTTGCTTGCGTGCGTGCGTGCGTGTTGTGTGTGTGTGTGTATGTGTGTGTGTGTGTGTGTGAGAGAGAGAGAGAGGGAGAGAGACAGACAGACAGACAGAGAGAGGATGCGTGGGTGTGTGCGTATGTGTGTGTGTGTTTGCGTGCGTGCATGGCGCGTGTGTGGAGGTGCGTGCTGGAGTGCGTCTGTGCGCATGTTAGGAGAAGGCACGCGTATATGTTGTTGTCAGTATAATCAGTAGGCCTTCTTTCGGATATGTTTGCAAGCTTCAAGAACTATTCGAACCTATCCATAAAGACCCGGGGAGAATTCCTATATTATATTAAATCTATAAAAAACGGACTTGTGGGTCTCAGTTTGTTTGTTGTGTCCGTCTGTGTGTTCGTCTGAGCATACTTCCGCCAGTTTCGCATGCATGGGACTGACATTTTGTATGCACCAACACATACGCAATAAAACATCTCACTATTCTAGTGCAACGTTACCCAGACCCGCCCGTATGCCTACGTGCCAATGCTTGTGGCCACGTGGGTGCTTGTTCAGTAACGCACATGACCTCGTTATCATAAATACGAAAACTCTTCCATAACCTTGCTAAATTGAAGATCTTGACCTGTTTGGTCAAGTCGTCTTCATACAATGTATCACATGTTTACACTTCACGGTATTCCTGTGACAATTTGTTTGTTTGTACTAACATAAAAATCTGTGTAAATAAGTTATTTGGAATTTGGTAAATTTAGCCAAACGAAATCGCGGCATTAAGTGCAGTGCACAGTAATAAGTGGCTATGGTTTATAGAGGTTACATACCAGATGGATTGGTCCAAAATAAATAAATGCACTTTATTAACACCAACGAAGGTGGCGTTCATTCACTCCGTCATTGGTTTACTTGTCATTAATTCTCTCTGTTTTGACGTCGAATTGTGCAGAAAGTGTGTGTATGTATGCTAGCACAACACGGTGTATACACGGACGTGATATATTTGCATTAAACTCGCTCAAGGCGAAGGATATTCCTTCTCATCACCCCCATCTTGGTTTGCACGATCAACAAATAATAACATACAGCATCTTTGTTTGCCAAATCGTCAAGAGCGTCATTATGTTGGTGCTTCTGAATGTCTTCTACTCAAACACGTCGACAGCTCCTGTCACTTTTCTCGAGTTTGTTATGGTAATTCAGTGCTATTTAACCACGAATATGCGGTTGTCTCCACACTCCAACGTTAATGCCGTGCCGCCTCTTGTGGATCATCCCGAGAAATGGCAACCAGCGTGCAGGAAGACTTCATAGAATACGGCTCAGAGCTAGAATCTGACAGTGAAGACTCTGTCGAAAATGGCATCGACATGGACTTTTCTGAAGAGCCTGTAAGTCTGCACGTTGCACAAAATTAGCAATATTGAATTTTATAAGTTTATGTAATTAATACGTTGTGCCTTTTGCTTTGAGATTTGCAAAATATATTTTTATGGGGCTTAGATGTATCATGGTTTTGGTGAATAATATGTATGCACAGCAAACGTGTTTTAATATGCAGCTGTAATCTAACAATAACCGAGCATAAGTTTGTTAGGCCATTGCTATTGTATTCCTAGACACTTTGCATCCCAAGTGTTCTTTGGATCATCTACGACATAAATCGTCACCACACAGTTACCTTTCTACAAATAGTCGAATTACAATTTTTTATTTAAGTTATTTTAATTAAGTTACATTAACGCAAACCGTCCCTACCTGATTAGTGGACTGGTTATTAAAGGGAATAAAAACACATATTGCTTGAATTCATGTTATATTACATCCTGCTATCTATTTCCATGTCCACCAAGCCAAAAAAAATCAAAAAATTCAAACCAGCACCCAATATGAATTTGGTTCGGCCCGCCAGTGGAAGCTTTTGTGCCACCCTAAACTACCCTTTCTGGACCCGCCCCTGCCAAATTCCTTTCCTGGAGCTAGGTGTATTTGTTAAAACAAATGACGTAGTTATTGTTTGAAAATGCCAAACAATTGTCGTGGGACTATTATATTTATGCACTGTTTTATTATTTAACTACCGCAAGAAGTAGACATGTACATGTATACGATGACGCCTGTTGTGTATGGAATTACCATGTCAAATATTATGTCAAGCGAGTAATTTAGGATCACGTAGTATTGGTGTTACTGTTGAAGGCGTTGTGAGACGTGTATGTATATACACTGATAACCCAGCGTGCAGTGAAATGTCCGCACAATATTTGAGTGGCGGCGCAGCAAGACGTCGGAAGCTAAACGGAATGACGATGAACCACATGGTACCAATGGCAAGAACTTTAACAATGGACCAACCGACTTCAAAGAGCACAGAACTCAGCCGCTCGCCTCATCAACCGCGTCAGATGGCGAGATCACATCACACCAGTTCTGCAATCACTGCATTGGCTGCCGATCAGAATGAGAATTACTTCAAGATATGTACTTACATATTTAAGATCATGCATGGCTTAGCCCCGAACTACCTCAACTGTGCGATAGTTCGCAACGCGCCCACACGTGCATTGCGATCGGCGAGTGACGCAACGCTTCTCGCGGTGAAGGTGTCTAAGAGAACTATTGGACGGGGCAGCTTTGCAGTGACAGGCCCACATATGTGAAATATCTTGCCAAAGTGTGTGCGATCGGTTGGAACATTGGCGGCTTTCCGGAAACAACTTAAAACCCATCTATTTCGCCTGCACTACACACCTTGATGCAAGCACTGCTGCCACATCTAAATGACACTGGTTTCTATTTTATAGGATTGATTGGTTTTTAATTTCATTGTTTGAAATTGTATTTTACATCCTAATTTATTTATTTTATTTATGTATTTTTTTATCTTAGCTTATTTATTTTATTAATTTATATTTTAGCATTTAGTCAACACGTCATTTTAATATGTGAAGCGCTTTGATTAGTATTTACTTACTTAAAAAGCGCTACATTAAAAACGGAATTATTATTATATATTATTATAAGAACTTTGGCGGCGGACGGTGATAACGCAACGTTGTCAGTGAGCATAGCCTATAGACGAAAGGACGACATTTGTCAAGTGCGTTACAACACAACCACGACCTTTTCGTGTCAGGTTCCGTTTTGTTCTGTTCTGACACGTGCATCAAAATAAATGAAATAACAATATTTAGAAGTGCACCCTGGCAAAGAAACATAAAATTGTATATTTTTGAGTAGTACAAAAAGTGTTTCAATTATTGCCTATGGTTTCCATCGTGTTGGAGGTTATGGTGGTCCGACGGCACGTTTGGTAGACTCTGGCCACAGAACCACCGTTTATGTTGAACCTTGAATTAAACCATTTAAGGTTATTTTATCAACTATGTAATGTTTGTGATCGCATTCATACCTGTTTGCGTCCGTGTGTGCGTGCGTGCGTGCATGTGTGTGTGCGTTGTTTTGTTGGGCAGATCTTAGCTATTTCACTCCGTGTACCATATACATCTACACATATCACCACTGTTTAGCAGGAACTGCAGTGGCATCAGGTACAATTATGTGTCTTTTATATCACTACAATCTATACATTGTAGTTCTTAATGTAATTAATATTATATATGGTTTATTGTTTGGAAACGTTCGAGCGTGGTTCAGCCCAAAGATACAATAGCATTAAATTAATATAAATACTAACGAAAGGATAGCATTACTGATTACTTTTACTTCATGATTAGAATGCTGCAGTGTTTGGGAAATATGTTCTTATGCTCAACCATATCCCGCGTCCCTTCCTAACTTATGTTGAACATCTTTGCTGAGTATTACATTTATATATATAGAACATTGTACTGTAAGGTTTGCTACACAATCACTTACAGCAATATTAATTATATAAATAAAGTAAGTCATGACAATACTATTTGTCAATGTATTTATCAATAACCTTTAAAGGGTCTGTCATTAATCACGTTATCTCGTCAGGGTATACTATTTGGGCCGCCTTGCGTGCGTCACTGTAATGAACAGGTACTTTGGAATTTGATCAAACTCTCGAGAGTTTCTCATAAGTGTTGACTTTTCAGATGCGGAGCTTGAAACCATTACATCAATACGGACATCTACTCTCTGGTCTGCTCAAGCAAAGGGTACAGCGTTGTATCAGTACCGGTGCCTCTTTTAAGGTATTTTTTCCATAACTTCTTATTTTTTCCATGTCGTTGTTAGTTATATTATTTCATTTTGCACTTTGTTTTATTTTATTGCATGGTTCGTTTTATGAAACTAGCATTTTGTGAATATCAGTTTTTGATTTTCATGGAATTGTTGGATTATACAGTGGATAGGAAGAACACAAGTTTTCAGGATTCTGAATGATCTTTCACGAAACGTTTTTGTGATGTCAGAATGTCCTAATAAACGTACCACCCATCCTCGCGCGCAAGGGTCGCTGCTGCTGATTACGTCAGTGCCAGCCAGCAGTACTCCCTGGCCGATCACTTTGCGAAACTCTGAATTTAAGCTCAGCCTATGAAATCGCTCACTATATCAGTGGTTGGCGGCAGGTCAGGTGGTAAAACTAATTTCAACCAACCGTGGCTCATGTTACATGCAATATTTAGGAAGTAGAAGCAATTATTCGAATACACAATACCGCTCAGCTGCTCGTGCTAATGGGCGAACGGGTCATTATATATTGGGATTCCCAGAAGTCGTTTATCCGTCTTCAAATTGGGGCGGGTATTTGCGCTGTTCTCACGGGTGATGCAGTCGCGACTGGCGAAGTCAATTACTAGTTTGACTCAGCTAACTTCAGCCCTGGCTAGCGAGGATGGTACCACCTGTTTAATTTTTTTTACAAAATGGCTCCAAAGGTTGCAACGTTTCCATCTAAAGGTTGACACCTGTTCGTTTGTGTGTTGCCTGCCCTTACCAGTTACGTAATTTTAACAATATATTTAGTGTCACACTGCTAACATTAACGCAGTCGGTAGATAATTTGTTGAGGCCAATAATCCTCTTCTGTGCCATTCAGTATGTTCTCGTATCCAGTCCACACAACCCGTTAACTTTCCATATTGTGCGTACGTGGCAATCAAGCGTAAACACTCACTGACCGAATGACAGCAACTTGATACTACACAACACCACCCAGATATCCATGTAGATAGGCTGCTCTATGTATTAATACGCTAACTTTGGAACATGGTAAACAGGGTAGCACTCGCCTGGGACCTTTGGACTCTGATCTACGTATTGGCGTTGTATTTAGAAAACGATAGTTATTTCGAATTATTTACTTATCTGCTTGCCCAATGCTATATTTTATACTAGAGGACCTTTCTATCAATTGAGAGAATTGGTTAATTAGCCACTTTCTATAACATGGAGCCAGTATGGGAACTGGTCTTAAAGGATCGAAATTGAATTTAAATTGGGTTTACTTGGCATAAATAATACAAAAATACATACATACATTTGTGATAACTTCTACCCTTGGTGTGTTCATGGGTGTGTGACAACAAGTAGTGGAGGTGTCATTGCTTTGTCTCAGTTCGACGACCTCCAAGTGCAACTATGCACCGAGGCAGAGAAGCGGGTGAAGCCGGACACCGACACGTTGGTGTTTGGACACGAGTTCACGGACCATATGCTGGAGGTCGAGTGGACGTTGGCCAACGGCTGGGGCCCACCTACCATCTGTCCCTTGCACAACATCAGTCTGCATCCCGCGGCTAAAGTGCTGCATTATGCAGTTGAGGTGAGGAGCACAATGTCATTGGTGTGTGTGTGTGTGTGTGTGTGTACGTGCGTGTGTGCGTGCGTGCGTGCGTGAACACATTGTCGAAGAAAGACGTGTTTTGCAGAAATCAAAGTTTTCGTTAACAAATTATGTTTTTGGTTGATTGATATTTCAGAATACTACAAACGATTGGTGATGTGTGTGTGAGTGTGCGCGCGCACGTGTGCGGGCGCCTGCGTGCATGCATATGTTTAATACTTGAATTCACTCTAACCTCCAGCCCGGTCCCACACGTCATACGCACAGAATGCGACACTTAGTTAAAAGACAGACTTGAACACAAGGAAAACCTGTGCTTCCCTATTTCCCCAACTTCGAGTTAACAAAGTTGTACTGTATCATATGTATGTTCGTTTATTGATAGGGATAGTCTCATCAGTTTTCAAAGTCTAAGAGAAACAGTTATGCATTTAGCATTGGTTCAACTCATTTCAGCGATTTCCCACCAACACCTCCACCACTAGGGGCGGATCCAGAAAGCGAGTCTAGGGTGGCACAAAAACCTCCACTGGTGACCAAACCAAATGATATAAAAGATTTTTCGCTGCCACGCCGCCATAACTTCAGGTTCTCGACTGGCTCGACTGTGACATCAGAAGACGGAGGTGGGGGGAGTGCTGTTGAACATTTTTCGCTGCCATATTTTCAGCTCTTTTTCAGCTTTCAGGTTCTCCACTGGCTCGCGACTGTCTAGCCTGTGATATTGAAGACGGGGGATTGCTATTGAAAAAGTGGCATATCTTCACCTGAACAGGAGCACATTTCAAACGGTCTAGGGGGACATGTACCTCCAGGCCCCCTGCATCCGCCTATGATCACTACCACTATAACTGTGTGGTATGGGATGCGAGTTTGACCATCCAACATTGCTAATAATGTAAATTTGCATTAACATGTGTTTAACTCGCCAGGTAGTGCCACTATAGCCATGTATTCCCCCCTCCCAATACGTGCTGAGGACCAAACCACATACATACTATGCTTAAAGTATATTGGGACTTTGCAGTATATATATGTCTATATTATATATATGTATATATGATATATACATACATACATAATATATATATAATACATATATTTATATACGTTGGTTTTCAGTTGTTTGAAGGTTTGAAGGCCTACAGAGGGATAGACAACAAGGTTCGCTTGTTTCGTCCAGATCAGAATATTAAACGGATGTTAACGTCTGCTGAGCGAGCCGCATTACCGGTGAGTTTAGAAACTTGGCTTGTTTAAAACTAACTTTGCAATCTTCACTAATCCAGTTTTAATAAGCACCATTGACATTCTAAATATGGTGTGACCTATACATTCATACAGGTGTATCTATAGTGACTGCAATTCGCGTAGCGTGTGACAAGTTTAATAGAACAATAGACGAACGGTAACTTACGATAATTGTAGGTTTGTTGACTTCCTATATCACAACAAACACTGTATGTTCATTTCTATAGTCTCTACATATAAACAAACACTGAATGTTCATTTGTATAGTCTCTACATATCCATGTGTGTTTTTAGTTAGATTGAATGTGCATGTACGTGCGTGCGGGCTTGCGAGCATGTGTGCGTGTGTGCGTGCGTTTGTATTTGCGACGTCATCGATCATATATGGAAATATTTGCTTGATTTGTTTCATCTAGGTATTTGATTCCGAAGAATTCCTGAAGTGCCTGAAGAAGCTGATCAGCATAGAAAAGGAGTGGGTACCTCGTTCAACCACCAGCAGCCTCTACGTCCGACCGACAATGATTGGCACCGAGGTGAGAGGTAGCAAGGCAACATGCACGATGTACAGAGGCATATCTGTAGAAAACCAATCTCTCATGCAAGAGGTGGCAGTTTCAAGAATTTGATTACCCATCATTCGGCAGGATAGTTCATATTTCTTCATACAGTTCTTATTAATATATCGAAAATTTCCAAATACCTGTAGTGACTTTCAATTAGTTCTATTGTCTAGTTCAGTTGGTGTGTGACTTCTAAAAAAATAACAATTGCAAAATGGAAACAAACTATATTCGCGTAGTTGTAAAGAAATATTTTTCACACAGTGTCCAACATACAATGATTGATTATTTTCATGCATGTCATTTTCCATAGGTGTCAAGTATGGGTTTTAACGTAAATCAAAACTAAATGTTTAGTTATTTAAGCGCCACCGAAAGTGGTGAACCGTGCTCCATGCCACGAAGCGACGCACTTCCGGAAATAAGTTCAGTAGGAAATAAGTTCATTAGGCGATGCGTCAACTTGTTCAGTAAAATTTTGTTCTGTATTTGCTGAAGCATCGACCTCATTGCGATATATGTGGTGTTGTTTAATATTGAAATGTTCGGTGTAAAGCCCACAAGTGATTTCAGCTTTCAGCAGAACATTTATCAAATATGTAAATCCTGTTTCTACTATCTAGATGATTTCTGTCGAATTCGGCGTCATTTATTTCTATCTACTGCTAAAACAATATCAGTAGCTCTAATTAGCAGCCGCCTTGACTACTGCAACTCACTCCTAAGCAATGTTGCTAAAAAGGACTTAATTTTAAGGCCCATCGTTTCTCACCATCACTGCCCCTACTTAAACAGTTACACTCGCTTCTAATTGAATATCGAATACAATTCATATTAGCCGCTATCACACACCGTGCCCTTTCTATGCAGCACCCATCCTATTTGGTTAGTCTCCTTAGTTTGTCCGATATCCCCAGGAATCTCACATCATCTGTTCCACAACGACGTTTTGTTCTTAAACCCAAACTTAACATTGGCAAACGTGCTTTTTCTGTAGCTGCGCCCAAAATCTGGAAACTTTAAAATCATCTGAAACTATAGCTACCTTTCGTAAAACAACTCAGGACTTACTTATTTTAAATTGCATTCCCACCCTAACCTTCGGCAGTACCTTGCTCTACTAATGACTTTTGTATGTCCCTGTTAACGATTTTGCCCAATGATGCTTGTATGTCGCGCCTCTGAGTTCAGATTCCTGGGGATATTGGCGCTATAGAAGTGTATTATTATTGAGTGGGAGTTGTGTGTGTGCGTGCGTGCGTGCGTGTGTGCGTGCGTAGGGATACTATCTGATACGCCATATCATGTTTCCCAGGGAAGTCTCGGCGTGGCTGTGCCCAACAGATCACTGCTATACGTCATCATGGGACCAGTGGGTGCGTATTTCCCGACAGGCATGAAGCCCGTGTCCCTCATGGCTGAGCCCAAGTACACGCGAGCGTTCGAAGGGGGCTGTGGAAACTACAAAATGGGATCGTACGTATATATATATATATACATATATATATATATATAAAGGTTTTTTGTGATACTACGTATGTGATATACATACACGTATGTTGAATTCATCAAAAGCATCAGACAATATCGTTAGGTATATGGAAAAGGTATGATGTTATGGTATTGATAATGTTAGTGTGGAAGTTGTATTATAAGCGTGTCTGTGTGTGTGCGTGCGCGCGTGTGCATGTATGCGTGCCTGCGGGGTGCGTGGTTGTGTGAGAGCATGAATGTAAACCTGTGTACTATTCTTGTTGCGGCAATGGAACCAAACATCTAGCGCCGTCTTTTATCTATTACAGCAACTACGCCCCTACGATTAACGTGCAAGTGGAGGCGCTAGAGAAGTATGGATGCCAGCAGGTATTATGGTTGTACGGGCCGGATCATCTCCTCACAGAAGTTGGCACTATGAACATATTCATGTACTGGATCAACCCACAGGGAGGTAAGATCATATTACAGTCTTTGTTTAACTGAACGTATTTGCGTAAGATTTCCAAACAGACTATTTTTCTGTAGTTTCTTTGTTATGTTATGTTATGTTTGTTATGTTATGTTATGTTTGTTATGGTATGTTATGTTTGTTATGGTATGTTATGTTTGTTATGGTATGTTATGTTTGTTATGGTATGTTATGTTATGCCAACATTATGAATGGTAGTAAATAAATGCATATATGTATTTTCATAATAAATACTTACTTCCGTTAAATAGAATTGCCTTGATATCTACAATTGTATGCTAAGATGTATGGTACTGAAGAAACATTCAAATGTTATACCTATATTGGATACGAATCGATGAAGAGGAAACTAATAATGGTATTTTGATTAACCGTTTACAACATTACATAAAGCAGAATGTATCGAGTTTACAATACCGCACGCACGCACGCACGCACGCACGCACGCACACACACACGCACGCACGCACACACACACACACACATATGTATATACTGATTAGTTTTATCTGTTGTCTTTGTGTTTCCTATATATTCTACATTCTTACAGATGTTTTATGGTAATATGCAAAGTACTGCTATTTTTTCAGAGAAAGAACTGATTACTCATCCACTCAGTGGCATAATTTTGCCCGGTGTCACCCGCAGGAGTCTCATCGAGTTGGCAAAGAAAAGGGTTGGTGTTTGTTCGTTATTCCTTCTTACGTGGCATTATATTAGCAACATCTATATCCTTGTGTTGACTATATACAAGCCATTGGATGCGTAGTCTAACTCACATATATTCATCCTGAACTTCCAAAGGTCAACTAGATAGATCGCAGAAGTGCATGTAAGCGTGCGTGCGTGTATATTGTGTTTATGTGTGCGCGCATCTGCGTGCTTGTATGTGTGTGTGTTGCGTGCGTGTGTCAAATAGTAGGACACATTATACAGGTAACATTTAGGAAATAATTGCATTGAAGACATGCTTAGACTGACAAATTGCATGTAGCAGTAGACACTCGTTGACACTAAGTAATGTCATTCCACAGCAGAAACTGTAAGAACTGAGTGAAGAACAGTAATATATATTTTTAAAGTAATTGAAAGTTTAATATAATGTCATTGAACTTTAAATATATATTAGTAAATTACCGGTGACCATTTTGGATGAATTCGCAATTTGTTATTTTATTATTAATTGTTGCGAGTTCTAGAACTAATGGTCAGTCGAGAAACAAAATATGATATGTAAAATGTGTTTGTGTGTTGTGTTAGGGAGAGTTCAAGGTAACAGAGCGACCTTTTGGCATGGCAGAGGTTGTAAAAGGGCTGAAAGAAGGCAGAGTAAGTAGACCCTGCCTTAGGTACAGTGTTTGCACCTATGCACAGACGTATACCATTTTAAAGATGGTCCTTTAACATGTAATGACAGACTACGTTCTACTATGCGTTTCTAAATTGGCGTATAACATGCACTTTCATTGGCTGTAATACACTTCGTTGGAAGCGGCATACATAGACTGTTCTTGTAATACACTTCTGCTGACGGACGGTGCTGTGACATTTCTTGTGTAAATATGTTAGCCAGAATCCTCGGTTGTTGACGGTTGATCTTGTAAAGTATTTATTGGTGTTTTGTTTTTATTGTAAAGCACTTATGTTAACTCAAGACACCTCATATCATTGTTTATCAGGTAAAGGAGATATTCGGGTCTGGCACAGCGTGTGTAGTGTGTCCAGTGCAAGAGATTGTCTACCAGGGTGAGCGACTGCAGATACCCACTATGAAAGAAGGCGCCCCTATCACCATGATGTTCTTCAAGGAATTAGCAGATATTCAGGTGTGAACCTTTCATACATAACATACACGAGTTACAATATGTTGTAGAATGGGTGAGTATTGATGTTTGCTGTTAAGTGTGTGTTTGTGCGTGTGTGTGTGTGTGTGTGTGTGCGCGCGCGTGTGAGTGTGCGTGCGTGCGTGCTTGTGTGTTGTATGCGTTGTATGAGTGTGCGTTGTATATATGGCACATATGCTCATGCATGATTGTGCGTGCGTTCGTCTGTGTACGTGGATTATGTTAGGAGCAGTATCTTATTATTTTTAAGATCTGTGCTGTTACTTATAAAGCCAGTTTATTCAAACAACCTGCACGTCTACCGGCAATGCTACTTTCAGCAAGAAAACCCAGCAGCTTCGGTCGTCTACGTCTAATTTAATTTCTGTTCCCAGAGATAAGAGAAACGTCAGAAGTAAAAATGGCTTAGCACGAACTCTTGGTGCAGCAACGAAGACGGTTTGAATGTTTGGGACATTCGTGTTGTGTCACTGACCTGGGGATGCAGAAGATGCTGACAAGTCGTATATTATGATATGTTGTAATATTGGTCACAACGGTGTATCTTATGTAGAAAATGTGACTTTGTTCTGTTGCAGTATGGCCGTACACCAAGTGACTGGGTTGTTGCAGTGGACTGAAGCTGTTGTCAAGTAACATTCTAGTGATGAACAAAGACTAGGCTTCAGCAGAGAAAGAGACAATCATCACCCCGGTGACAAGGTTAAAGAATTCAGACATATACTGACAACAACGTGTCACAGGACTTGATCCAGATGTTCTCAACATCGAGCTGATAGGGTCTAGATTATAAGAAATGCATTTTATACGGGTAGTTATTTCTTGTTGACCGTATCCGAGATATTCCATGATCATCTGTGCGTGGGAACAATATCTAATCAGTGCAATTCTGTGATATTTGGGTACAGTATTTTTGTAGACAGTATTTTTTAGAACTAGTTACTGTAACAGTAGAATTATGAACTTATGTTATTTGAGACATATCACCTGATGATAAGGGAACGGTTTTCATTTATGTTACGAACCTGTGTTTGCTATGTAACGTACGTGTTGGCATGAGATGGGTGTATAACGGGGCGTTACTGTTTTGCTTTGTAACATACGGTACTAATGAGAGTGTATCTGATATCATGTCACTTGTGTCCATGAATCGTTGCACCAACAACAAACTAAAGAAATTCAAAACCACATTGTGTTTTCTTAGACACAAGAGACTTAGACATTTTTAATAAGCGTTGCGTTAAATGGCATGTGCAGTGATTTTTATTGGTTGACCGCTAATTCTAATATTGGGTTTTGTACAATTAAATTGCAAAACATCTGAATTTATCAAAGTTCGTATAAATAAAGTTCAATGTTCATATAAATAACCATTTCATACGTTTTTGTTGCCACCAGTAATTGTATAAAACGGGAATTCTACAGACGAACAAGCCATCTGGTTTCACCTTCAAATGTGAAAATTTATTGGTCAATCTTTTAACACATTAAAACGTTTCCGATATGTAATAAAGCTAACACATTTTAATTAATCGCCAAACTGTGTATTATTTCAAAAATATTAATAGACGAAATATTGCGATAGTGACACGTTTTTATGAATATTATTGTTAATAATTAGCGCCACTGAAACAGTTTATTTCCCCCGCCATTCTACACCAATCCATCGTACGTAATGCTTAACATATCTTAGGACTTGATAACCACACCTTGTGTTTTGTATTCGTTTAACATTATGTATTTTGCATGCATTTCGGTAAGTTAATATTTCTTGTAAATATTAAACTAATGTAAGTTTGCTCGAGGTTGGGACTGAGTGGCTGTGAGATTAGTCTGGAGCATGTTGTATGACATAGTATTGCACATGGAATTGGGTGGAATTTACGAAAACGCGTTGCACATTCTCACTTACGCTTCCTTTTAGGCGTAACGGTTACATTTATTATTCGAGTTATATTATGTGTTATTATATACAGTATTATATGTATTATATTCCAGCTACACTTATAGTTGTCTACAATCACGACTAAAATGTAATATTGGTTTGTTTGATTGCATTCATATCATTTACACCAGTTATGTAGTCAAAACGATATTGATGCACTTTACCTTTGGAATTATATTAATTTTGTACAACGAATGTAGTCGTTATGCGTACGAAAATTATATGGCGAGCGTATATTTATTTACACGGCGTTGCGTATTTGTTTCGTTCTTACTTGGTACAAGCTGGTTGTCAGATTTTGTTTCATGATTATTGTATAGTAATGCAGAACTGTCGCGGTGGATGGCAATATATTTGATCAACTATGTTTCTTTCCGCATTTGAACAGTGGGGAATAGTTCCACCTAGTTGTATGCAGGCTTAGGATAGCAAGGGCTCAGCGGAGTTGTACTACCAACACTGTGAGCCACGTGTTGACGGAGATAGCTATGTCCAGCGCGGTACAGTGCAGTGCATGACCACATGGTAGATGCTGCACTGAACAGTATTCTTGGGGACTTTGTATAATACCAACCGAGGAGACCGCGGAGGATGCGTTGATCGCGATATATGTTTTGTTGGTGATACTAATAACTACTGCCACGACCGAGTGTCTTCTACATTATACGCATTATACGTGGAAGAAGCATCTTCAGCAGATGTTAGGGAAAAGTATAAAAGAAATTGAACGAAAAAAATATATTCACACAACGATACCGTTGGTGCAACATCGGAACATGGCTAATACTATTAGACGTGCAGCATTTGAATAGACACTGTAAACATGAAGCGTCGGCATACGTATAGCTACGCATACTGCTACACTGTTAATATTGCTAAATGGAAGGGGTCAGTATTAGAAGGAACCATGGTTGCGTTGCAATAGCGTCATCAAACCTTAGCAAGCAGTCACTCTTGGATAAAGATAAGTTGTCAACATCAAAGTAGAATCGGCGATTGTTGATCGCATTTTATAATGTAAAGTAATATAAATTATTTCCTCATCATCACAATACACAACATAATACCAAACAAAAGCAACACAGATGACGTATCACAAAATTATAAATTGATCTGGCTGGTAACCAGTTAAATCGCACTACATATGTAGTTATGTGCCATTCTACAGTAATACCATTTCGTAGTTCCGTTGTGTCCCATTTTGATTTTCGGCCCAAAGTTTCCATGTCCATATCGTACACGAATCCCATGAAGAGATATTTATCAGTCATAGTTTAATGCAAGTCTTCGCATCTGTTTTACTCGCGCATTCAAAGTCCGCACCACAACGTGTTCCCGGTCAGACTATCACCTTTGAATGGCGATTTAAGGGTCTAGTACACATGTCGACGATAACAGTAAACCCCGACGGAATAAGTGGAATAACATTGGGTAAAGCACACATACGGCGTTAATCCGTCGAGCGGTAACACTGCCCGAAGTTAATACCGTCGAGAATCAAAACAAAGGATATTTTCCAAAAAATGTTGACGTCAAACTGCACAAGTACCAAGGTACAGATGTCAAGGAAATTTTAAATTGCAGATCCATTGTTTTATGTTTTCTGTTTAAATTTTCCAAATTTTATTGTCATGGTAGTTAAGACGTAAGTATTTCAATTAATTTCTTTTTATTATTTTGTTGTAAATAATGGATAGCTCATCATTCAAATGTTGTACACGGAATAAAACGTTAATAATTGTATTCCATAACAACATAATACGTATCTAATACATAGTTACGTGGAAGCAAATTGAAAGTATACTGACTGAATTCGCGGCTTTTCCCTTGACCGCAAGCTATATAGCGTCAACAAACTAAATTTGAATAGGAATGTCACAATTTGCATATCATTTATTGTCGAGGATTACTGCGCTATGTGTAATAGCAAACTACCGCGCGGAGTACCGCTTTCCGTCGAGGTTTACCGTTACCAATTACATGTGTTGCCTACTAGGCCCTTTTCACACACTTGAACACATACAAAGGTGATGTATGTAAATTGTATTACAAACTATTCTATAGTGGAACTGTTTTTTTAAGTTTGTCCACGGGTTTATATATATATATATACAAGTGTATATATATACATCATAACGGATACCAAATCTCGTGGCAAATCAAAACATTCTAACGGTGCAAAATTGTGTGTGTGTTCCACCTTGTTTGTATACTTTATGCCACTAATTTCATTCGCATATTAGTACAGTAGTTTAATAAACAGAGTAGTGCATATGATCTAAACCAGTCGGCAGCTCTGTAAAAAACTGATAAGATTTACGATAATATTATTGCAATTTTGGACGGTAACATAATTTATTCTATGATAACTTGGTTAATAATCGTTAATATAACTGACCCTCAACCAGAGTCGGAGTAATCAACAATGTGTCATAAGGATGATAGTAATCTTAACATATCATTATTATTGTATTTAATTTTGTTATGTTTTCAATCTCTTCGTTCCGCTTCACACATAGTGCTAGTTGAGCCACTTGACCAGCCCTCTTTGAATTTGCTATAACTAGTTACCTATTCATGATAGATACATTTTATTTGTCACAAAATACCTACACATAATCGTAGTTTATGTAAGTAAACACAATTTTGACTTAGGAATATAATTTTCTCGTAGATATTAAAAATAAAGAAAAATGGATCAACTGACACTGCCTTCCCCAACAAACGAGTGGGACAACGCGCGAGAGTGGTTCATCTCTCCATATATGTGCTAATCCATGGAACTTATTATGCCATCGCCACTCGCCGTTCCAATCTTTCCGTCTCCTTCCCACCCGCCGGAGGCTGAAATACGTTACAATGTGATTGAATTAATAGTTCGTTTACATAAATTCTCAGGGGGTGTTGAAAGAAGAATATTTAATAGAATTACCAAAAAGGGTGATCTTCGAGAATGCAAAAAAAGGTATAGGGAAATTAGGTTTTAAACAGAATCATCCTAGAGAGGCTGAAAACAGCAGTTGACTCAAAACCGAGGGATCATGAGGCAGGCTTCCGACAGGAAAGATCATGCACTGACCATATATCAACCCTGCGCATCATAATTGAGCAGTCTATAGAATGGAACTCTCTTGTATACACAACTTTTATAGACTTTCAAAAAGCTTTCGACAGCCTAGACCATGACGCCATGTGGAAGTTGATGAGACATTACGGAATTCCAGAGATGTTCATATCCATAATCAAAAGCACGTACAAAGGGATGACCTGCAGAGTCCTGCATGAAGAAAATACCAGACAAGTTCGATATAAAGACAGGTGTGAGATAGGGATGCATCCTATCACCATTTCTCTTTCTGGTGGCTATTGACTGGACCATGAGAACAGCTACACAAGGAAGACAAAATGGCATACAGTGGACTCTGTGGGGAAAACTAGATGATCTAGACTTTGCTGATGATGTGGCACGCACAAACAATGCCATTATAACGAGTCTATAATTATGTAATAACACTTACACCGTCTATAGTAGCATTGGTAATTCAAAGTGCCTTCACAGTGCTGTGCGGTCGGATTCCGGGTTAATCCTAAAAAATTTCCTTTCACTGTAGAAGTGGGAGAAAATGGCGCTACGCGACAAACCTCTACGTCACTTCCGTCCACCACACGGCGCCACTGCTCACTGCGTAATCAATGGACGCATAACCCTACAGTCATAACTAGCAATTTTATGTTGACAATTGATATTAAATCAAGTGTCACGGTTTGACCAGGTTTCATGAATATCCAACTATGGCATGGTTCATGGTTCCTTCTAGTATCGACTAATCCGACTCTCTCTCTCTCTTTCAAAAAAACTTTCGAAAATCCAACATCGAATGTATATCTGACTGATTTCATATGAGACACCGCCAAGATCCTGCCTCGCATCGTTGACGTTTGCACATGCCTGCATAGAAACTACTCGAATATGTCATTCATGTTCCTCTTGTTACAGCTTCGCCCATGTGCATTCACACTTCTCATCAATACTTGTTCAATCATGATATCTAATTTATGAACAGTGCTTCCCAAACATATATGCCAAGAGAGACGGAGACAGAGATTCAGAGAGACAAAGAAATATATATATATATTCCGTCGTGGTGTGACAGGTCGTTTCATTAGACGCTGACATCCTGCGGTGTCTGCCTATGAGTAATATTACTTTTTTGTTCCCGGAGTTAGGACGGATACGGGAACTCGAGCTGTCTCGATTGTCGCGCCAACTCTGTGGATTTCACTTTCCGTTAGCGCTAAATTAGCAGGAAATATAGTTTAATTTGGTAGTCATTTAAACACATATATTTTAAATAGTGCCTCTCATCCTTAGCTGCGTAGCAATTCCAACCATCTGTTGACGTTCATACTGCACACGATTACGAGATGGCTTAATCCTTTGGTTTTGCTTAACTCGATTTTCGGGTATATTGGCGCAAAAGAAGTAATTTTATTTATTATTATTATCAAAACATTAACGTGGTTTAACATTATTAGTATTAGTAGTATACATTGGCCTAACGTTACTATCAGTACTACACGATTAGCGGCTCATGAGAATGGTCAAATGGGTAATTATATTTGGATTCCTGGAACTGAGGCGCGGGTCGGACGGGTGTCCATTATGAGTTTGATTCAGCTAACTTCCACATACTGCGTAGGTGATCTGCCAGGGGTAGTAGACACAGTCATAACTGCTGCATAGACGAACGGATTGGTACAACAGTTGAGGGAGACCAGAATAAAGGTATACTGATATACCTCTCTGAAATGGGATACGATACACAGCATTACGGGAAAATGTATATCTTGTTAGGAACCCAACACGCGAAGAAGCAAGCGGTTACGACTACACACGACTTGTTAACCTTCTTTGTCGCTTTCATGTTTTGCTTATAGCAGTCGCTGAGTTGATTATTTGGCAAACGCGCATCCTTATGCAGATATCACATTTGCACGGTGCTATGTTCGCTCGTTATTGAGGGCGCAATTGTTCCTTCACTCGCTGAAGGCAGTCCGGCCAGTGCCGTTGACTCGGCCTGTTCTGCGAGCATCACTCGCGTTCTCGGTGCCGTCAGTATCCGGGCATAGGAACCACAGTGCACAGCAATCGGCATGGCGCTGTTGATGAAGGTGCTAAGACCGCCCACGGCCATTGCGACCTCCCTCGACGGCCAGAAGTTCGAACGAAGACACCGACTTTGGGAAATCCGTGTCGTCGGCACCATAAATGTCGCCTGGAAGGTGACGCCAAAGAGCCAGATGACAATGATTGAGGAACGGATCTTAGTGCCTGAGAACGATGTACGGTACCAAAATGGATGCGCTATGGCCAGGTACCGTTCAATTGAGGTGGCCATCAGATTATACGTTGATGATGTAATGAGTCCCCAGAGCCGAATTTGCGTTAACCAAAGTCGACAGAACAGTTCGGCTGCTACCCCGTCCAAAAGCGCCATCAGTTCCGTCAGAAAGTAAAGACGTCAGAATGAGCACAGCGGATGTGACGGCATCGAGTACAGTCTGGTTGATGACATAGGCTGTCTTCACGTTCGGGAACATTTTGCTGTATCTGTACATAACAAACACGATAAGGACGTTTCCCACAAGACCCGTCATTCCGATACTGACTCTGATCGTTGTAAAGATGGGCGGCACATTTTCAGTCCAGTTTGCACGCGAGCCGGTTTTATTCAGTAGAACTCCGTCATATCCGAAATCTCCGACAGTGCTGTTTGTAATATTCTGTTGCCGCGTCAAATCGAAAACTACGAATGAGTTACTCTGGCTACGAGATGCCGTACAAGACGACTGCGTATCAACATTTCGACACAGCGATTGGCTTAGACGCATTACCTCGTCACATAACGTCCCGTTAGCATCATACACATTGTGTACATGCATGTACGTGTACTGAACCACATACTGTGTATATATATGTAGATGCGTACTTATGTGCGTAAATACAGTATACACAGTGTTGTTGGCTGTGGTGTAGAATCAAAAACAGATTGTTGGAATATCTATGTAATTAATGTGTGTAAGAACATTAAAAGGCGAACAACGAGGCCCGGGTACGATCAGGACAACCTCTGGGCGTCATCAGCTATTTACAAAAGTCGAATGACTAGGCCATGTCACAAGGCTCCCCCCACTAAACCTGCCCAACAAGCACTATGGTGGGCACCAGCTTGTCAGAGAAAAAGAGGATGATCATGAATGAACTGGCGCCAGACCGACGACCGCGACATACAGCTGGTCAACAAAAGGTTTGACAAGCGTCTTCATAACAAACGATACTTAATGGGCTCGTGTTTAGAGTGAACATGACTTCCTGACCCCACCGCGACCTTACTTACTAGTGTTCACCACTGGTGTTCACAGTAAACACGAGGTGATTATTTCTTGTTCTCCGTAGCACATTACTCACTGTTCGGCTTGAAAAGGTCTACAACTCTTCCTGCTGATAATAATATTATGTCTCACTAACGTTTGCAATTAATGGTAATTGTTTGTAAAACTCAATGACATACCAATAACACATTAACATTCACACACGCTATTGATTGTTTATTGTACATGTCTTTCTACTTCATAATGCGACGTTGACAGTGGGACAGGCTGCATCTACTTAAACTAGATTCGCAGGGGGGATTCCCATAGAAGCCTGAAACTGGAGGCATAGATAAAGACAGCAGAAATAAATCAACAAAGAACAGCCTAGAAAACTGTCCTGAATCAGAGTATCAATGCGTTTGTTTAAATGCAAGGAGTATAGTAAACAAAATAATTGAACTAAACATTATGGTAGAAGATATTGACCCTCATATAATAGGTATAACCGAATCATGGGCAGCCACTGATATATCAGATACCGAATTGGGACCAACAGGCTATGTAATGTTCAGGAAATATAGAATAGGAAGGAGGGGAGGTGGAGTTATTTTATATGTTAAAGAATCTATCCAGGTTTATGAAATAAAATTAGAAAGAGAAGCAGATTGCGATGAAGCTGTTTGGTGTAACATAGTTACAGGAAACTCAACGGTTAACGGTGGGGTTAGTTTATCGAAGTCCAAACATAAGCATACAAGAGAATGAGAAAGTACAAAACGCTATAAGGGAAGTTACCAAACGGGACTGTATTATTATGGGAAATTTTAACCATGGATATATACAATGGAAATCTCTACAGAGTACGGGGAGTGAGGACCACACGTTTTTAGTTTTAGTACAAGACAGTTTCCTTTCTCAACGTGTGCTAGAGCCAACCAGGGGTGAGAATATTTTAGACATAGTTTTGTCCTCACAGAATGAATTAGTTGACAATGTCAAATTATGTGAGCCATTGGGAAGTAGTGGTCACAACCAGATACATTTTACCATCAAAGTAAAATCAGAAAGAAATAATAAAAAAAGCAGTTCAGGAGATATTTCCACGAAGGAAGATATAAGGAAATGAGGAAATATTTAGCAAAGATAGACTGCAACTACACACTGAAGAATAAGACAGCAACATAATGCTGGAATATCTTCAAAAGTGAAATTGAGTGAATCGTCGATAAATTTGTTCCCTTGAAAAACAAGGGAAACTGTCCAGAAAGAAATAGTTATCGAAAGAAGCCATTAGAAAAAAATTAAATGCCAACCAATGATGTGGAAATCATATAGACGTACTGGAAATGACGAAGACTACAACATTTATAAAGAAGGACTAAACCAGGCTACAACTGAAATTCGAAATTCGAAGAGAAGCTACGAAAAAAAGTAGCTTGTACTATAAAACAAGACAACAAGAGTTTTTATGCATATGTTCGGAGCAAACAGAAAGTTCAGGATAAGGTCGGTCCTCTAGAAGATAGTGCTGGAAATGTAATATCAGAGGGATTCTTAATGGCAGAAGACCTGAATGAGTATTTTAGTTCAGTGTTCACCAGGGAAGATAATAGTTCACTGCCAGTACCAGAGGCTAAGTTCAAGGAGGCATAATCAGAGTATTTAGGACAGTTAATTGTAACCCCGGAAATGGTAGCTAAGAAAAGTAGGGTTATGAAGGATAATAAATCACCTGGCGTGGATGGGTTTTCGCCCAAACTACTATTAGAAGTTGTAGAACAAATTAGCATACCACTTGCAACAGTTTCCATCTTGTCATTAGAAGAGGGAGTGGTTCCTTTAGAATTGAAAGAAGCAAAAATTATACCGTTATTTAAAAAAAGGTTCCACAAAAAAGTCATATAACTACAGACCAGTGAGTTTAATGTCAGTGATTTGCAAATTATTAGAAAGACTAATTAGAGATCACACGGTGGATTTTCTTGTTAAACATAACTTGTTAAACCCATCGCAACATGGGTTTCTAAAAGCGAGGTCATGCTTAACAAATATGTGATGTTTTTTTGAAGATATCACTCAGTGGGTAGATGAGGGATCACCAGTAGATATCATATATTTAGATTTTCAGAAAGCTTTCGACAAAGTGCCACATCAAAGATTACTGCTTAAACTAAAGGCCCATGGCATAGGAAATGGTTTAATTAACTGGATAGAAAAAATGCTAAGTGACAGAAGACAACGTGTAGTAGTTGATGGGAGGCTTCAGGGATCAGTACTTGGACCTACATTATGTTTAATATATATCAACGATTTGGACGATGATATAACAAGCAAGGTGTTGAAATCTGCGGATGATACAAAACTGTTTAGAAGGATTAAACGTGATGGTGATAGACAGCATTTACTTTTAACTGGATTACTTTGTCGAAAGAGAATGGATCGCTACGAAAGACAAATAAAGCCAAACTCCTAAACCACATTGGAAAGAACGTGCCACGAGACGAGGCTGTTCCCAATCAGTCCGCTTGAGTGTCATTCCGAAAATGAATAGAAGCAACCAAACATTTGCTGAACTTGCAAAGTCTGCTCTTAAGCTTGTATTACACGAAGGTGCTCAGAGCCAGCGAATCGACGTGGTGTTCGATGTGTATCTTGGGACATCAATCAAGTATGCAGAGAGGAGCAACAGGGGTTCAGGAACTAATGTTAAATTTAGGACTATAGTAGCCGGCCATAAGATAAAGCTGGAACTTCCTGTCTGAAGCAGAGAACAAAACAAGTCTGATCCAGTTCTTTGTCGGAGAATGGAAATCATCGAGCAATAGAGAGATGGTAGGCAGAAAACAACTGCATGTAACATGCGGTGAGAAGTGTTGGAAGACAACCAGTGATGGTTATTGCAAAATCCATGAGCTATTCTCCTCACCAGAAGAGGCACACACACGCGGGTTATATTGCATGCAAGACACGCAGCAGATAATGGATTCCCCAAGTGTGGTCATTCTCACTGAGGACACAGATGTCTTTGTCCTAAGCTTGTAATTTGCGAAGGACACCCCCCAGCCGTCTGTACAAGCGAGGCACCAACACTAGAACGCAGTTCTTCGTTGGACGTGGCAAGACGGGACCGTTGGATAGGCTAAGGTCGAGCAGAGAGTTTCAGGAAACGTTTGCCAGTCTGGGAAAGACGTGGGACGTTTCAGCTGAACTGTTCACTGTTCTGCAGCATTTCACATGCCTTCTCTATGCACCTTCTTCCAACACAAGACAGGTGAATGCGCAGAGATATTAAATATTTCTCGCCAAACGAAGTGAAGTTGAGTCAAGCCTTCTTCCTCCATGTGAGGACAGTCTGTTTAAACATGCATTGCGTGCCAGCTATCAGGCTGGGGTATGGAGACGTAGCTTGGAGAGGAATCCTGATGTACCTGATCCAGCTGGGCACGGCTGGACAAAAGGAGATGATGGCGTTTTAAGCATAGATTGGATGCAGAGAATACCAGATGCTGTGACAGGAATGATTGCTTGCCAGTGCAGACGAGAATGCCAGCCAGAAAGCTGCATTTGTATTGAAAGTGTGTGATGTGTACAGCTATGTGCAAACTACAGAACTGGGTGAATTTGATGACACCGAACTGGAAGACTCTGTAGACAGTGATTCTGATTCTGGAGATGATTATTAGTAAGGTAATTATTACCAAGACTTGTTATCTAGTTATCCTCCTAATGAAGGTACTAACGTCAGGTAATCCTTAACGTAGGGACGCTCTGACACGAAACTCCAAGGCGCATAGGCGTTGTTAAGGTGTCGTATAGTAGTACCAATGGAAACAGTTGTAATACAAAAATATCATGTAAAGTTTTTTTATAATAACTAACTGCTTTTTATTTAGAAATAGGATGTGAAACGTAGTATGATAGTTTTTTTAAATATATGCAAATGAATATAATATAAATGTGTTAAATAAAGTATATAAAACAACATTGAAGGAGAATGAAGGACAATTGAGGAGATTGAAGGACAATTGAGGAGATTATATTTTGAATTAGATGATGGAAACCTAAATTTTCTTCAGCAAAAGGGAACAATCGGAATCGTCGGTGTCGGATGGGTCTCTCTCATTTTGCCTCTTTTTTAGCGGTGGTATGTAAAGATCTGTTGATTGGCTGCAAAGTAATTATGGGTTGTTCCCCTACCCCAAAACAGCACTTTTCTGTTAGTTTTGTAAATATGACTTACTATCGTTTGTTGTGGAAGGCACATTTTGTTAAATAATTGAAAAATGATCCCTTTCATTTATCACAGGGTGTCTATCATTCACATTCTGGGCAGTTAAGATGAAATATATAACCCATTCACGAAGTAGCAGTACAATTAATGCCAAGGTGTTAGACTTTTAGCATCTCCAAAATTTCGTTACTTTTTGACCCCCTGTGACCTAATTATTAATCCAATTTGTACATATCATATATCAGTTTGTGGAGGGGTTTAATACCAACATTTTGAGTGGTAAGTTGTGAGGCTGTTTTGATTGGTTGCAACTTTTGTTTTCTCCACCCATAAATATGTGACAAAAAATTGTCCTCGCCTCATTGTGTTTACGGAGTGATATCCACCAAAAAGCTCCCAGGTACAAAAGTCTATCACATTAATGTATTAACTACATGCATAGGGCTATTAATAAAAATACCATGAGATTTTGCCCGCCCACATGAAACCAATTACGGCTCTGGCCCATGGATGATTATATCGGCCGTCCGATATAGTGATAGGCACAGTGCCGGATTTAGGGCAGACTGGGTAGTTGCCCAAGGGCATCCACGAAATAATGCCAATGGGGCCCACCACAAAACGATCATGAGACATGGCCCCATGGCATTGGGGTTGAATAAATGCAGATGGTAATAACCCTTAGCGTGAAAACTGACGAACTAGTGGACGACGAAGGTAGATGATGTACGAGTATCATTTGTAGGTTGAAATCGATTCAAGGTTGGCGTTGGCGTCGGAGAAAGATCCAATGACGTCACTTCTGGCATAATTTCGATGGAGATGACTTGCGTTTGCTTTATAGCAGTTGCACATAATGCAGTATTAAAAAGAGCATACACAAACACGCCTCATCATATTTCGCATCAAATGATTATAATACAGGTGGTTCGTTTGTCTTAACAGTCCAAAAACTCAACACAATACTTTTAGAAAGGCTGTGATTGTAAGACTTATAACTATATAGGTTTACCATTATAAATTAATTTGTCATATTAATAATATTATTACGAAGATCACGCGTTATAGGTTTATTCATGTTCCATATATATTTATATTCGTAAAGAGGCAAGGCAAGGCAAATGTTTATGGCTATGCATCTAACAGAGTTTATACAAACGAACCATTTGCCATTACAATCACATTTTTAACTTCAGTGGTTTACAAGGGAAACCTTGATGAACACACAGCTACCAAAGTTCATGAACTACGCCATTGTTGGCAGAATATGACGTTTCTTTCTCTGGGAAGCACTCGGCCACATTACAATTAATGCGCGAATGCTATTCGTACACAAAAGGTCACCACTGTGTATAGCTATGTACTCATTTATGCAGCAGAGAGAACTGAAACAAAATAGAGTGAACGAACGTGCCTAAAGTTCGACACCGCAGCACAGTATTCGAACCCGAGTTTTGTCAATTGAGAATCCAACGCTCTATCCTCAGCGCCACTGCGCTCTACACCGCTGATGATCATATAGGTAAACAATCAATGTCACACATGTTTCGTTTGGGGCTAGATCAATTTTAAATATGTGTGATTTGATAGGTTTACTCATTTTCCGTACACAGTTTTAATAGTAAAGTGCATGACGAACTCCTACACATAAAAAGTATAAAAAAGTAAAGGTAAGTTCTTATATAGCGCAGGATCCAGTCCTCAGGACTGCTCAAAGCGCTTTACGCTTTACTCCCTGGCAGACCTGTTCAATCGAACATCACCTCGACTTCTCTGGGAAGCATCCAGCCACGCTGCTATTAATGCGCGAAGACTATTCGTACACAAATATCCACCATTGTCTATAGCCAGGTACTCATTCATACAGCTGAGTGAACTGGTGCAACGTATAGTGAACGAACTTGCCCAAGGTTCGACACCGCCGCACAGGATTCGAACCCGGGTTCTCTCGGTCGAAAGTCCGAAACTCAAGCCACTGCACCACGGCGCTACACATCTGAACTTAAGTGCGCTGTTCCACCATATCTTTTCGTTTACATTTACTCATGTGGTTTATCAGTATGGCTACATGATAGCACCACTAACTCATGTGGTTTATCAGTATGGCTACACGATAGCAGCACTAACTCATGTGGTTTATCAGTATGGCTACATGATAGCAGCACTAACTCATGTGGTTTATCAGTATGGCTACACGATAGCAGCACTAACTCATGTGGTTTAGCAGTATGGCTACATGATAGCAGCACTAACTCATGTGGTTTATCAGTATGGCTACATGATAGCAGCACTAACTCATGTGGTTTATCAGTATGGCTACACGATAGCAGCACTAACTCATGTGGTTTAGCAGTATGGCTACATGATAGCAGCACTAACTCATGTGGTTTATCAGTATGGCTACATGATAGCAGCACTAACTCATGTGGTTTATCAGTATGGCTACATGATAGCAGCACTAACTCATGTGGTTATCAGTATGGCTACACGATAGCAGCACTAACTCATGTGGTTTATCAGTATGGCTACATGATAGCAGCACTAACTCATGTGGATTATCAGTATGGCTACACGATAGCAGCACTAACTCATGTGGTTTAGCAGTATGGCTACATTATAGCAGCACTAACTCATGTGGTTTATCAGTATGGCTACATGATAGCAGCACTAACTCATGTGGGTTATCAGTATGGCTACATGATAGCAGCACTAACTCATGTGGTTTATCAGTATGGCTACATGATAGCAGCACTAACTCATGTGGGTTATCAGTATGGCTACACGATAGCAGCACTAACTCATGTGGTTTATCAGTATGGCTACATGATAGCAGCACTAACTCATGTGGATTATCAGTATGGCTACACGATAGCAGCACTAACTCATGTGGTTTAGCAGTATGGCTACATTATAGCAGCACTAACTCATGTGGTTTATCAGTATGGCTACATGATAGCAGCACTAACTCATGTGGGTTATCAGTATGGCTACATGATAGCAGCACTAACTCATGTGGGTTATCAGTATGGCTACATGATAGCAGCACTAACTCATGTTCGTGTAATTTTGATTCAAAATCATTTTACGAAGTGTTAATTCGTGTCAGAGATAAAACTATAGTTGCATAACATTACGACCTTCTGACCAGTTAATATGTCTTTTCGAGTCAAAAACCCTCGCCAGCAAGTGGAAATTCACTTAGCCTCCAAGAACAACACTGATGTGGTGTACTGATTGAGGTCCCTGGCAAAGGAAGACGAGGAGAGGACGTTGGATCATGACAACACCCAAACACGTTAGTCGTAGTTTGGAAGCAATGTTTTTTTTCTCCAAATACGTGTTAATTTAACAGCGTTGCCACATAACCATGATGTGTTCGGCATCCATTTGTATTGCTTGACGGACGTTTTGCTAGGCAACCGGTGAGGTGATGGATAGGTCAACTGTTCTGCCCATCACGTGACCGATTGGTAGTAACACAGTTCGTCAAGCCATCATCAATGGATGGGAAGACGAACACGTGGAGCGTTCACACGTTCCGTGGTAGCGTATATTCTATTACAACTGCGGCCCCACATCAGGACAAGTTGTGAAATGCATGGGGGTAACTTTGATTTAGGAGATGTCCTGCTGCACTACGTGGCATAACTTTACTTAGCTAACTGTGTAGTGGCAATACAAGGCTACTAAAGGCATGATCGTGTGTGAACGTCGTTCTTCATCAATAACTGATTGCGACTCTCTCAGAATGCAGCGTATTGACATTTTTCTTTGGTATTATGTAAACAGAATGTAATTAATTTATCGTTAAAACGATGTTGAAATGATCAAGTGATTTGTCGGGCTGTCTTGTTTGTTTTTCCATATATATAATGTTGTGGCATTGACGGGCTTTTCCCATTATTTTCAAAGATCGTCCATTATTCATGTGGGTAAATGTTCTCGGAATTATCTATTGAATTTAATCTATGACTCATAAATTCTTTCACTCATATATTAATACACAATAATTGCAAACAATTACGATAATACAAACGAGCCATGCATTCTGGGCTTCGCTGGAGCTTCAATGCCAGTATTATGATACCATAAACGTGTTTGTTATGTTTGTTAACACTAACCCATCTATGCTTTATTAAGGCGAATCATATATGTGAGTGTGACGTCATCATTAATGTTTGAATTTACAACGAATGGGACCACCGGTTATTAATAACCAGGTCGACCACTCAGCGGAATAGTAACTACTTCATATTGTCTACTGCGGTACATGGGTAGGCTTTATTTGGAATTGGAATTGGAATCATACATACAAATATAAACAATCCATAAAACAATTGACAAAATGAAATACAATTCCAAAAAACAGCGTAGCCAATTAAGGCTCTAACCAGTTTGTTTTAATTATTCCAATATAAGATGATAATGGTTAAGTAAACTAGTCGCCGTCAGCCCCAAAATAACTATTTTCAACAATGATTTCACTTGTAGTGTGTTGGTGACATTGTTATAGTAAATAGAACATATATATAAATGTAATAACAGTAATATTAGATGATAAATGTTCACATAAATAGTCTTGCGAAAACAAACATGTGGTTATGCCAAGCTTCAGTAATGATATAATACCTAAGTAGAATAACGTTATACCAAACACACATGTCAGACGTTTCGGGGTGGAATGAAATTAAACTACAACAATTGCCTTTAATGATAATATAAAACTATTTAAATTGAGTTTGTTTTGTATAACAGGTGGAATTGTATTCCAGATCATCGGACCTTTACATAGCAAACTGTTCGAAGATCTTTGAGTAGAACTGATAATAGGACGTATATTATAGGTTTGTTTTGTTTTATAAAAGTGAATTTCATATTTAAATGTAAAAATATCCGATAATGAATGTGGCAGACTGCCGTGGACATAATTTTATATACATTTTCCAACTTCAATTTCATAAATATCATGCAATTTTATTAAATCTAAACATGTAAAGGGGGAATGTGAATGTTCCCAATAGTTTGTTTTAAGAATGGAACGAACTATTTTGTTTGCATAATGAATATTTTTTCGATATGAGTTTTGTATGTGGATCCCCGCAAAATGAATCCGTATGTCACGTAGGGGTAAACTAAAGTGTAATAAATTGTGCAGCTACTGGAAGGTAGCGGTTAACTTTATTAATTATGTATAAAGCACAGTTAGCGTATTATTGCATCATCATTTATATGTTCTTGCCAATCAAGTCTGCCATCTATATGAAGGCCTAGAAACGTTATACATTTTGTTCAGTGAATTATATTATTACCTATCGCTAATAATAATTCTTCGTTCTAGGCAGGACGAGATCTAGAAAATAACATGCATTTTATCTTAGAAATGTTTAAAGATAGTTTACTGGCATGAAACCAGTCAGCTAATATTTCAAGTTCATTATTCATATCTTTATATATTTCATTAGTTTGTTTTCCAGTTTTGTATATAGTAGGGTCATCAGCAAACAATATTATTTTGCACATTATTTCCACAGAATGGAAGGTCATTAATATATAAAATAAACAAAAGCCGACCGAGGATAGACCCCCTGTGGGACACCATGTGTGACATCCTGCTGAAGTGAGTCACTAGAACTGTACTTAACATACTGTTTCCTGTTTGAAAGGTAACTCTTAAACCATTTGAGTGGAGTACCCCTTATACACATCGGAATATAATTAAAACACACATTAATTTTCGATAAAAAACACACACAATATATTAGAAAAAAAACAAAGATATTGTTAAAGGCTCTTAAGCCTACCCCTGTCTAAATCAGCTTATCTGCTACAATTCACTTTCCTCCTGGTGACTTGGCTATTTACTGCATACAGCGCATGTGATGTCCAAACCTGCTTTGTAGTTGGGACACGGCAATGATCCGCATTTCGCCTCAACGTTGTAAAAAAGGGTCGCATATTCGTCGGCACTTCCGCCTTTGGTAACTTCCGGGGCATTATCCATATAGATGTACGTTTTTGTACTTGCATGTCCGACACGTTCTGCCATCAGGTAGCCAGAATACTTCTTGGTCCATCCGGCTGGACACGTCAACTTGGCAGGAATCATGAGTTTCGTTAGTCGGCTGGTCAAAAGGCACGCGGCATATGGAACGTTGTTGTCGTGCAGGGATTGAGCATTTTGTGTAAAACAATAATTTGTTGAATAAACTTGATATTCAGCGTCGTACAGGTAGCTGCCTGAAGGGTCTCGGAAAACTGCCGTCGACTTTGCACCCCACTCCGGGTCTCTGGGCAAACACAAGTAGTTCGCGCCACCGCCAGTCTGGGACCAAAGTATTGGTTTTCTTTGCTTTCCTGTGTAGATCTTTGAGAATTGGTGTTGCATAAACGTTGAAAAGCGAGTGGATTTATCGATCGACAAATATTATTCTTGCCTTAATATTATTCATAAATTAGCAGTAGGCATATATTGAGTACCATTTGTTTTTAAAGTTATGCAGATAAATATTTTAGAACACTGTAGTCTAGTAAGTGATAATACGGTGACTTAGGCTTCGATAAGTGTCAATACTATTGGTGAAATAATAATTGATCCCTGAAAACGGGCAGGAGCGCGCGGGGAGCTTAAAATATGGCTTCGTGTGCCTCGATGTGTGTTGTGTTACCCTTCCCTTTAAACGAAGCACGGTGGCACAGCAGTGGGATTCGTGATTGACACAGACGTATTCGAAGATGGCATTTAAACCGCCGGAACAATTTGACTTCAAGAAGCCGACATGTTGGCCAGCGTGGCGCCAAAGATTTTCGCGATATACGTTGGTGGCGAAACTGAATACGGAAGACTGAGACGGCAGTTAAAGTAAGTAGTCTCCTTTACGCAATAGGGCCGGAAGCCGAAAAAATATATTCGACGTTCACCGACGTAGATAATAACTCAACGCTCGCTCAAGTACTGACGAAGTTTGATAAATATTTCGTTCCCAGAGCGAATATACTACATGAAAGCGCTTTGTTCTACTCGCGAACTCAGCTGCCGAAAGAAAACATTGAAACGTACATTCGTAAATTGTACGAACTTTCGGAACACGCTGACTTCCCAAACAGAGAAGAATGATAGACTGGTTTAAGTGGTCTTTGGTGAACGTGAATGTGAACTGTCAGTCAGGGAAGTTGCAACTACAGGCAAGTCTTAGTCTGAACTGAAACAAACATTTATGTATTCCTCCAGTTTCATGCTTCTCTGTGACTCCCCCTGCACATCTAGTTTAAACGAACTAGTATATGGTGTTTCCTATACAGAGGCGAGTGCCGTGAGGTACCCATGTTTTTTATTATCAGTTGTAGGCATATATTCTCCGCAGTATGCATATCGTACGCACACTTCCTGGTCACTTCACGCAAATAAATGACAGCTAGCATTCGGACTATGGGGACGTTATACGACAGTATATAGGCCGGACGATATTTGTTGGGAAAGGGCAAATCATAAAATAGTGTGTAAGTAGAAATTATGTGGACGAAGCCAATACAAGTTTGCATCGTTCTCTATCATTTATTGAAATTTAAGAGAGATCAATAATAAGAACAAATATGGACGATTGATCACTGGACTTTGTAGGCGTACGAGTTGCATATGTTTTGTTAAGTGACAATGGTAGTACTAGTAGCACACTTATATGAAACTTTTCTTTATTTACCCGAATAGACCAGCATTGTACCATTTCCCGGACACGTCGTCCTCCCCCACCGGATGTACACAGCGCCTCCCGTGGACGACAGTTGATTACCAGAGTATGAAAGAAAATATTGAGATGTTTTGTTTAGATAGGCAGACCCACTAAGATATTGCTCAACAGCTATGTTTTATTTGCTGCAGAAACAAGCTAATAATAATGAGACGAAGAGAAAAACGCACAGACGTAAACACTGCTGCCTTTTTCAGGGCAGGAAATAACAAAAAGGTCTAAGTGGCAGGTCAAATTGTATACTGCGGTTGCACGCACACGCGCAGTATACATTAACCTACTCTATACACGCGATACTATCGGCCCGTGGCAGCTGTATTAAGTGACTGAGCCTTTTTGGATGACGAGAAGCAATTTGGCATAGTTGGTACAGTAGCAACGTTCCCTCCTGCTCGAGTATGGTCCGTTAGACAGACCACTGCAGCACCGTCTGTGCAAGTCAACCATCCCCGTTATGGACCCTCCCAACCAGTTCTATAATATCGGTTACGGCGTCTGTACACTACGTAGTTATGGAAATTACAAACAAGTCAAAATATCCTTTAAGATATGCTCAATGTATACACAAAATAGGTAGAAACTGTGAAAAGAGCTACTTTCAAAATAAGCATGCTGTTTACCAGAGTGGATGCGTCATGTACTAACTTACCGACTTATCATATTCATGCCATGTGACACATATGACTCGTATAAATGCAGGGATATGTTGAATGTTGAATTTATTTTAAAAATTTCTGTAACAAGCTGTTTTTTACGCGGTAGGGTTCTTACAGTTCAGTACAAGACTCCCAATGTAGCTCCCAAGATCACGGAGGCTTGCAACCTACACTACCACGACAAGGCAACGATCTCATAGGGAACAATAGATAGTAATACCTGTATAAACACAAATATACCTACCAATAATGGTTGCCATTTTTGTCTGCAAATTTCCCACATCACTGGCCAGCTTCTTGTTATCTTTTTCCAATTTGTCACTGTGTTCACGCATGATTCTCATGTCACTCGCAAGCTGTTTGACTTGAACTTGCAAAGCGATCACAGAACTCTTCCATATCTGAACGTCGACGCTGGGGCCGACTGTCTGGCCGTAGTCGCTTGTTGGCACTTTGCACATGTAGAAGCAGCCGGAATTGTCCCACGTTGTACTTTGTCCGTAGGTCAAACCCAAGATGGAAACAAGTAAATTCAATGGTAGAATACAGTTCATCATCCTGACTTAAGCCACGTGTTACTTTCCTATGGTCGAGAACGCGAAGTCTGCACCGCGATGTCTACTCGTTGCCAGTCTGCCGCAGCGAAGACTGAGGTTGAACGCCGACTAGGAAGTTTCGACTACAGCTCACAGCTGATGTTATCGGAGCATGACATAACGAGCTGCGGTGCGCCGACACAAAGCGGCCACATCGAAGAATATGTCTGTAGTGTGGCTTTATGCTGCAGTGAAAGTTCTACTCCCGTTAATTGTTCAGTTAACTACTCGTACAAACTGCCTGTATGGGATCTGAACTCGTGTACACGTTACATACAAATATACAGGAACGCAACATAATAGTATATATACGAGAGTGATATAAGTGCACAGCTGCAGTGGAGGGAAATGTTAACTATGACGTACACGAAACATTTTGTTGTCGAGGGAAACAAATAATATAGATTAGTTAAAATAACAACGGTTTCATTACTGAAACAAAAGACACACATAGATTAATTAGTGAGATATATTTGGACCATGTCGTGATCGTACTTTTAGTTTGAGAAGCGCATAGCAATATATAAGTCTATGACTTCAACTATGTCTTTTCAGCAGTAGCAGCAGTAGCAGCAGTAGCAGCAGTAGCAGCAGTAGCAGCAGTAGCAGCAGTAGCAGCACGCCATGCTGTGTTATGTTGTTGTTGTTGTTGTTGAATAAACTTTCATTCATTCATACATCCAGTTTGATCGTACATCCACGCGGTTCTAATGGCGAGACCTCGTCTTCGCCACGGCCATGTGCACGTACGCATTCATTCACATCAATTATGTAATGTCCTTATTCTTAAATCTAACAACTACTACAGAATTGTGGTCGCGCTACGCGTGCATGTTCATCGCCGTGGAAGAGCACTGGAGCTAAAGCGTGCAAACATTACATGGCGGTTATCAACGTATTCAGAATATAATTAAACAAATTGATGGGTGCCTCCTGCCTCATATAATGATTGATTGATTGATCTTATGTTTAATCTGAACTTACTGTGGGCAATACAAAGCCGGTTTGTTGACCCAGAGACGCGCTGTCACACACAGTGCGCCGCACGGGAGAGATAATCGAACATGGGATCGCTTCTATAGTCGTCTCGGCAACTTAGGTCTTAGGTGTTGCTTCTCCACACAGCCCCTTCTGGGGCTAACCTAGGAGATGTGCAGTGCGCATTGCAAAGGGTGCGTGAAACTGAATTTGACAAATAATTTTTAAAGAAAATAAAACAAAATTATAATTATATATAACAAGTGCAATAATTTGTGCAGATTAAAAACACAGTCTTTGTCTTTATCTATAGTCTGGTAAGGTGGGCTGGAGCAACAAGGTGGATGGTACTCAGAGCTTGTTGGAATGGGTGTAGTGTGGGTACGCTTATTGTTTCTGGGGGGAGTAGATTCCATGCTCTTATAACTCTAGGATAGAATGAGTATGCATATGTATTTATGCGTGCATGTATTTGTATGTATTTGTTTGGATCGCTGTTTCGTGTACGGGAGCATGGGACTATAAGATGTTGTGGTAGGGTAATGTTCAGGAGGTTGTGTTTTATTTTGTAGAAGAAGGTAAGTTGGTGTTGTAATTGTCTTCTTTCTAGAGTCTGCCAACCAAGTTTATTTATGAGGCTGGTTACGCTTGGGGTTAGGGTTTGTGGTGAGACTTTCGCCTATGATGTTATTGATGTAGCTATTGTAGGATTTGGGTATTTCTTTGTTGACTTCTTTTCTTGGGTTCTTGAAGTGTTCCCAGTGTTTCTTTTCTTTGTTTTCTTAGCATTAGCATGAGTTTTGTCCCGTTTTCTTTGTAGTCTGATTATGTTTTTTGTGATCCAGGGTAAATGCGGTTTTGATGTTGTCATGCGGCTAGGGATAGATTGTTCTATCAGTTGAGTGTAGTTTTGGTGAAAAAGTTCCAATTTGTATCAATGTCTAGATTATCAGGATTTTCGGGCAAAGTACTTTTGAGCAAGAAGGGTACAGTTTGATCTGAGGGCTTCCCAGTTAGCAGACTTGAAGTTGTACACTTTGTGTGGAGGTTTGGTTTTCTTCATTGGGTTCATATTAATGTGAAAGAGAACAGCTTCATGATCGCTCATGCCTGTCACTGTGTTTACCCTGGAGATAAGGGCGGGGTTTGATGTAAGTATAAGGTCAAGGATATTTCTAGTCTAGTCGGGTCGGTTCATTTACCATATTTGTTAAACCATATTCACTGACTATTTCAAGTAGTTTGTTGTGTTTTGTTGCTGTGTGTTGGTTTGTTGTACAGAAGTCTGGTAGGTTTAGGTCCCCGGCGATTATAACTGATGGAGGAAGTTTGCAGCCACGGTAGAGGATAGCCGTGGATTCATGTAGGGCTTCCAGGGATGTTGTATGATGAAGTAGGATGCTAAATAGATGGCTTTGTTATGAAAGAAGTGTAGTCCAGACTATTTCACATGTAGTATTCAGTTTATCTTGGGGGTCTGCAATTATGTCATTTCTCAGTGTTATTAGAACACCATCTCCATGAGTGTTGCGGTCCTATCTGATTGTTTCATATTTTGTGGGGAGAAAAGAGTATGTGGGGATGCTTGAATCAAGTTTGGTTTCCACTAGGAAGAGTATGTCAGGGTTTGTTGAATTTATTGTTGCTTGAAGTTGGGATGCTTTGGCTGCGCTCTTGACACTGTTGCAGTTGATCAGCATGGCTTTTAGTTTAGATTTTGTTTTAGCGTTTGCTCGGTTGGGGGTAGATGTATTTGCTGGATTAGGTGCTAATGTAGGGTTTTGGTCTTCCATGCTATTTGTGTAGTTACTGCTGTCTGGAAGAGACTGCAGAACTGAGTATTGGTTTGATGTGGTTATGTTGCTTGAGAATAGACATCTGGAATAGTTTGGGAGCCCACAGCAAGAGCAAAACCATAGTACACTGTTGTGCTTTAATTGTTCATATGTGGTATCATTTATTTGGACACACGAGATGTGGTACCAGCAGTCACATTCATCACATTGGATGGCATGGTGATGTTCATGTACCTCATGACTGCAGGTGCCACATGGGAAGTCTGGAGTGGAGGTTGACATGGGGCCAGGGTTTGGATGAAGGTCCCCTGCTTGGACTAGTAGTCCACAAATATACAGTAAGGACAGGCTGTGAGGTTTAGTTGGCATCATCTTGTTTTTCTTTGTAACTGAATTCCCGACAACAGTAATTACCCTGGCCGTATAGTAGTTGTATTCAAACATTGCATTTATCAATCAACGAATACAGATACAATTTTGATTTTACTGTAAATCAAAGTACAAAACACATGACCAATATAAATATGCTACGTAGCATGATATAGTAAATTCCACTCTGACGACTGAACAAACACACGTTTCCAACACATGATTTAATGTCAAACCCCTCTTATCATACCCAAAGACACGCATGCAAGTACTCAAGCATACGCGCATGAACGCAAACAAGGTAACACGTATTCACGCATAGATGCATACATATAAACACGCGTGCATAAATACACGCATGCGCTCACCAACTCGCATGCACACGGGCACATGTCACGCATTCGTTTCTATTGGCGAGATCACGTCTTCAACAAAATGATGTACATTTGACTTCAGAAATGCTCTTATTCTCAAACTAAATAAGAAACATTTGAAAATGTGGTCGAGTTGCGCATGCCTACACATCACCATAGAAGATTCCAGGAGCTGAACTGTTTAAATGCTAATAGACACCGTTATCAAAGTGTGCCATGCCTAATGCATGCCTCTTCAGTGGGGGCGCGTTATACCCAGCGTGATACGCCTTCTGGCTCCTTTCAAATATTGATAGATGTATCCTGTTTAGTCTGAGGAGATTGTAAACAAGACACATATTATATATGGCTCTCTGACTGGGCGATGGCTTGTCCCCGATGTGACAGGGAGAGTGGCAATTATTCGCAGCAAAGTTGCGATACATGGAAATCTCCCCAGTTGTGTAACAAATCGCAGGGCGTCGAACTCCTGGCCAGGGCGGCTAGCCGATTACTGGCGTCTTCGGTATAGCCAACACATGAATTCCACATCAGCAGCCATCTTGTTTCCTGGCAGAAACTATACGTACATCGTCACCCCTTCCTCAACTTCGGGGAAGTCTCTCTCGACAAAAAAGGCCTGTATGCATGCATTGAGGAGAAGGGCCTTGGCATTGGTACATACACAACGCTCCTGCAATTGTGCAGTGCAAGCGTCCAGCAACGGATTGAATAAGACACGCCTGTAGTATTCCAACGCTGAATCGGCAGGACGGTTAGGAGGACGTCTTTCTCTGTTTGCTATCAGCGGCATTTGGACTGGTGTGCCATCGACTTCCTCTGCCTGGACAAACATTCTGTCAAACTATCGCCGCTGCCAAAGTTCTGCAAAAGTCAACGCAGTCTCACACTGATTTCGTTGCTCGCATGATATATTGAGGTACACCCTGAGGGTTGACAGTTAGACCCTCTGACAATTTGCTTGAACTCCACGGGGAGACTGTTTATACAATTATTGAATGTGAACATTAAAATTGCAAAGCATATGGTTTTTAATCGATGTACTCTTTAATAATAAAACTACAATCATACAGTTTGAGAGGAATTATTCCTCAACACTCGAATACATGTTTTCCTTTTAAATTGCGAAGCTGTTTTTCGAGAAGCCTGCCACACTCCAAATAGCATTAACTGAAACAAGACCCGCACGCGTCTAATTATAGTAGAGAAGTAACCAGTGGTAACCAGTCAAATTATCAGAAGATCTTACTTTCTGCCGCTTTATAAAGACATATATACCTACATTACTACAAGACCATACACGAAGGGAACTGTATCCCATATAAGACGACTTCTAATAACGTAAAACACAACTTGCTAAAGAAAGTATCCAAACGTTGTAGCAATCTGTACTTCCATTTAACCGGACACCTAGCGACTTCATAAGAACTAAACGGCGTGGAAAGTCAAGGATTGCGGGGGTGGATGCAACTAACACATGAGATTTCGTTCAACAGGTGGTGAACATTTTCAAAATTGTTGGTTACGTTCGAGCATGTAGAACACCGCGATTATTCACCCATTAGCTTGTACTACCTTGTAGTGCCGTAATAGGCTATTATTAACAATACACTTCCAAAGGGCGCGATGAAACAATCTCCCTCCTAAATATGCCACTGTATTACTGTACTTGACAAATCATAAGATTTCAAGAATCATAATGCACCTTTTCAGGTGGGAAGGGGGCACACTCCTGATTGTAAAGAGATTTCTAGCACATCCCGACAGTAAGATTTATAATACAGCGATACAAGGACAGTGTTTATAGTGTAACACATTGATTTCTTAGTGTTTTCAAATATCTACTGTGGAAGTTAAATAATTAATGTTGTCCTGCCAAGATTGTTTGTGAATTTAGTCACAAATTATGATTTACGTAAATAAATGTGCTGCACGTTAACTAAAACAAGTATTAACTGTATAATGTATACAACATAGTATGAATGTTATGGTGATATAGGATACCATGGCATGATGGGAAATGAAGACGACTTTCACAAATTCACATTACGTTTCGACCGCGTGCTTCATAAAAGACAATACTTAAAAAACGTAACTTTGGTTAAACACCTTTTTAGCCAAAATTAGTTTAACCGCAGCAGTCACCATGCCGTTTACTCAAGATTTGTTTGTTATTTACTACACACAACACACGAGATATCCCAACCGTCTTTGTAATTGGGACACGGCAGTGAACCGCATTTTGCCTCGACATGGTAGAAAAGGGCTCCGTTGTGGTTCGCTGCTCCGCCTTGGATAACTTCTGGGGCGTTATCCATACAGACGTAGGATTTGGAACTTGCATGAGAACCATGTTCTGTCATCAAGTAGCCCGAATATTCCTTCGTCCACCCGTCTGGACACGTCAGTTTTGTCGGGATCATCAGTTTCGTTCGTCGGCTAGTGACGAGGCACACGGCACACGGCACGTCGTTGTCGTGCAATGACTGCGCGTTTACTGTAGAAAAGAAATTGTTTGACTTTACTTGATATTCAGCGCCGTGCAATAAGCTGCCGTATTGATGGAAACCTGCGGTTGATTTTGATCCCCACTCCGGGTCTCTGGACAAACACAAGTAGTTCGCGCCACCGCCGGTGCGTTTGAAATCGGTGCCTCCGGCAACTCCTGCAACACATGTAATTACACAAGTGATTTTTTATTTTAAAATACTGTTATACAGTGTATGTACGAATTTGGATCTGTTGTTTACACGGCAGCGGGTCAATTTCGTAGGCGTGGCTTCTAATTTCCGATGTTTAACGAGGTGGAACTGTGTATCGATCACGTGATCAGGTATCACGTGATCGATACACGCTTAGTAGCAAGTTTGTTGTCACTGCGTGTAATGACAATGACAATAAGGTTTATTCCCCTACGACCGCTTGCAGAGTATGATAATTGTTCTCTCTCTACAGTACATTTTAATAGAACGTATTATTAAATACATATAAACTTAGCTATTGTATAATTCATATTTACAGTATATAAAACTTAAACATAAACAACAATGCATAAAACGTTCAGTGACCTTACTGTATCAAGTATTTTCAATAATTTTATAACCAGCAAATAATGTAAAATAGTGTAAAATAAAGTAAACCACGTATTGTAGTATTTATACATGTATTGCACAATTTGAACTCATTTACATGTATTTATATGACTATTAAATTAACTATAAACAACAATGTTTCGTCTATGCAATTCAGAGTTTTGACAGGAAATGTGTTAGTTAGACAAACTTTGACATGATTTCATTAATAAATCTGGAAAGGTCAGTCAACTGTTTCACATTATGTATGTTAAACAACTGGTTCATTTTCAAAGTATTAGGTCTGATTCTAAAGTATTTATTTATGTATTTTGATCTTTCTTCTATTAGTGATGGACAAACAAGTACATAATGATATGTATCACCTTGGTCTCCACGCAGCCTCTGAGCATTTCAGGGAGATAACGACCAACTGAAATTGGTAATTTGTGATTTCCACAACGAAATTTTTATAAATTGATTCTATCAGTTGGGCTCAAGTATATTAAATACTTCTCGAGCCCTACTTCATTTTTTTAATATTCTCTAAGTTGAACACAGCCTATGTTTGTCTGTTGATGTTTTTCATTTTAAGTTCTAGGGTATGCTTCAACCATTTTATAATTACATTTTAATGATCATGCCACGTGTTAGATAGTCCACGTCCATCAATGATACTCTTGGCTTTTATAATCCATTTTGATTAAAAATTACCTGTGTCGTGGAGGTTTTCCATCAGTCTAAACATAATACTAGATAGCTTGCTTTGTTTGCCTTAAGTGTATCCAAAAGTGTATCATTCTCTTTTCTATAATTGTCGTCACTCTTTGTCTGCCAACTTCTCCATATACCATACAATTTGCAGTGGGTTCCTGTTAAGTTTTAGTAGACCTTTCAAGAATTGTCCATGGAATCTCTCAATCTGCTCTACATTCTAAAAAACCCATATTTTACAACCATATATCAGGATTGGCATTACAAGCTGGTCAAACAGTTTACATTGTATGTGTATCGGGAAATCTAGCTTCATTGCTTTAGTTGTGAGGTTGAACATTGCATGCCTAGCTTGGTTAACTAGTTTTGTTCTGGCTTTGTTAAACCGTCCATTTTAATTTAGACTGGTTCCCAAATAGATGTATATATCAATTATTTCTAATTTGTTTTGTTCAAACAAGAAGTCTGGGTGTGATCTGACCTTTCCACGAGAGAAGATAATAATCTTTGTTTTACTAGTATTAACAGATAGGTGCCGTGTTTGACAATAATCACATGCAGTATTTAATGCAGCCTGTAAATCTGCAGGTGTTTCTGCCATGACAATAGTATCATCAGCATAAAGTAAAACATACACATTTTCAAGAACATTTCTACATCATCATCACTAAGGTTGGTGTAAATTTCACCAGCCGGCATGTCAATTCCCTTATATCTATGGCTTACAGAGTGTTCAAAATCATTAAGGTAAATAACAAATAACAAAGGAAACATATTTTCTCCTTGACGCACGGTAAGAAAAGTAATGGCGGGCAAGAAAAGGTTGCGTCCACCTGTATTATCTTCAGCAGCGAAGAAAGGGGAAAAGGAAGATCAGGGGTGCTACACGAGTTACTTTGGTAGAGCAGAAGAGATGATGGGATCGTCTGAAGGTTGTCATAAACGCGAAATCAGATCGTGAAGTAGTTGGCATTACTGCTGATTGCTGCGTTTTTGGCCGGCGTTTATTGTGTATTTTGTTTTCATCTAGTTTTAACTTCTGTTGTTTTAAGATGTATATGATGTATAAATATTAACGTTTTATGCCGATAGCTTGATTGCATTTGTATAGAAAATTTCCCGTTCGGGCATCATGTTGCATTAAATTAGCATATCATTTTAAATGACATGTTTTTTATGTAAACGTGATAATAATTTTGTATACCTTTTTAGAGTACAAGCTTTTATTACCTCTGTGTTTGGTGACCAGTGATTTCGCCATAACTAAATAACATTTTTACAAATGATGTAGCATTTTTATAAGTAGGTTTAATAGGTTGCGAACGAACAGGTTTGTGCGTGATTGTGTCTATATACAAAGACTGCTGAGAAATACAACTGCAGAGGTAGTTTTAACATAATTTGTTGTGCACATATATTTGTGTGAGTGTTAACGTTAACATTTATGTCCCCTTCTTCAAATTGAGTTCACGTGGATGATGTTTGGAGGGCTATAATAAATAGGTTTCAAGTGTATTTTTATCACTCACACCAGCCTACTAGTAGACATAACATATGCATAACATGAACAATTACATGTAAAACATTGTGTTAAGAACACATTATGTTTTGTCTTGTTGACAAACTAATAAAATATATCACGCCACTTTATGACATTTCTTTACATAAGTCTAGTCCTAGTGGATCTGACGTGCTGATATTATTCTTAAAAAATGAAGGTGATACATTATAAACGGAAATATGTTGTAGCAAGTAAAGTGTCAATCTAAAAAATTATTTTATTTTATAAATAACTCAAACATTGCTGAAGTTTTCATGCTAATATTAATGTCATCAGCATTAATTAGAACCCATCTTGAGGCCACGTTCAGCTAACAGCTGTATACACATAGTTAAGCATCAGTGCTCTGTGCTGTCACTGTCTGTGAGATTTTGACACCATGGTGTCAACTACAGGGACCTGTGCTGTATGTTGCCCCACTGACACCTCTATAGTCATATAGTCAAACAGGATGCCTGTGGGTGGACTGTAATGTTAGACCCTCCCAGCAAGTGGTCCACTTGTTTGACCACATGCAGAAAGTAACACAGGACAGCTAAGCATATCAGACAATTATGGTACACACCTTGGCAAATTACTGTGCTGTAGAGAAATTAGCACGGCATTTTACATTCAGATTGTTTTTGTACAACATATTACATTAAGTGAAATTACAGAGAACATCAACTTCATTATGCACATTACACTATTATTCACAGGCAGACCAGTTAAATTGGTTACTTGAAAGAAAGTAACATGCACAAAGTAAACGGTTAAAAAGTAACATGTTACTACTATTTACTTTCATAGTCAAATGATGTTTTATGTTTGAAATTTACTTATAGGTCATTCTATGTCTAATCAAAACAGTTACATAAATTGTTTTGTAATTAATCTGTCAAAACTTATTTTAGTTTTATTTGCATTCTGAGATAATTCATCTTTTTATACAAATATCCCATAAATCAACATTCCCAACAAGCGACATGTCATTTTCCTCAATGACACGTAAACTTTGTTCTCATTTAATATTCAATTTCAAGATAACACAGTGCAAAAGTAGAAAAACTTACTTATCAAGCAAATGACATAACATTCCACATTTTTGACATATATGGTAGCAAATGTGGTCAAATAAGTCAATATTATTTAAGTGTGCTGCTACAAATAATAGATTAACTCAGAATGCAGAATTGAAGGGAATAAAAACACCCATTGCTTGAATTCATATTATATTACATCCTGCTATATATTTCCATGTCCACCAAGCCAAAAAATTCAATGAATTAGAAATTCCACATTTTATGCAGTGCATCCGGACTTTTTCGAATATGCATATTTTTGGCGCGCTTTTCGGGATGCCGAGATATGACGTCACAGACGACATATACTCGCATCAGGCCGACCCCTTGCATGCATTCAGAGCATGTTTATAAAGATAGCTTTTGGGTCGAAACGAGTGTCAGATTGAGTTATTATGCGATATTCCGATGTAATGCAAACATTGGTCATCATAGAGAAACAAGCAGTTATCTTATCCACATGAATCAAATTTTATTCAAAACAATGAATGCGAATGGGCCTACAACTACAAGCCGGCGAGGTTTCGCGGAGCTTCGGCTCGTTTTCAGAATAATTATATCGATTGCAACCCACCGGTCCGAACTTTGGTGTTAAGTGGATAAATAATAGGTTGACAGACCTTGACTTTGCCGATGATTTTGCATTGCTCAACCACACGCCGGATATCCTGCAGGAGATGACCAATAATCTAAACGACAATGGAGAGATGGTTGGATTACGAATCAGCTATGAGAAAACAAAAATATTGTCAGTTGGTGATGGATCTGATCGGTCAGCAAGACTTACAGTGTGCCGAGAACTTCCCTTACCTTGGAAGCTACGTTTCTTGGAAAGGCGACACGGAGTTAGATGTGCGAGCGAGGATAGGCAAGGCATCAGCAGTGTTCCAAAGACTACGTCCAATATGGTCCAGAACCACCATCAGAAAGGACATAAAACTACGTCTTTACATGTCAATCATAATACCAACAGCGATATATCCTAGACATATTCCACCGGCGATGTCTCCAGTTCATATTGGGCATATCACGGAAAAAGCACATCAACAATGAAGAAGTGTTGAGGAGGGCAGGTCTGAATAGCCTGCATGTCTTAGTTAAGTCTCGACGACGGAGACTAGCGGGACATATTTTACACCTACCAGTAGAGAGAACAGCACATGTAGCAATGGAGTGGGTGCCTGAAGGTGGAAACAGAAGGAGAGGAAGGCCGACTAAGACCTGGCGCAAGACGTTTAAGGAAGATCTGGCAGAAATGGAAATTACCTGGAATGAGGCCAAAGAAATTGCGAAAGACCGAACTAGATGGAGAGAGCTCGTCGCCCGATGTCCCGGAAGGCACTGGCGGAACTAAGTCTAAGTCTTAGTCAACCCACCGGAGATAATCTACACCAATAAACATACATAACAAACATACCTTCTATCCAGCTACATAATGTAATCTTATTTAATCTCATAATGTCACTAGAATATCGATATATGAAGGAGGAGTTGTACAACTTATCATAACAACCTAAACCAGTCAATGAATTTCCGTTGGTCTCGCTAACTCAGACGGTATGCGCGTTGGTTTCATGTAACCATTAATTTTATTGACACTTTGTGTTTATGTTTTCACGAAGTAATATAAACCAAATCATTTGTATACTATGATGCACGGTTTGTAAATATTGTTTATATATTTTTGTAGTAATTATTTATTCACCACAAAAATGAAAATATGATAATTATATATAACGATGTTTCTCAATTTTATTTATCCCGACAAATCAAAACTTGATTTCACATATATAATTACAATATATTACTTTACAATATATATAAGTATAATAGATTATATATCAATTACATTATATTTGTCTGGATAAATACAATTTATAAACATCGTTATATATAACTACCATATTTTAATTTTCGTGGCGAATAATTAATTACTACAAAAATATTTACAAACAGTGCATCATAGTATACAATGATTTGGTTTATATTACTTCGTGAAAACATAAACAAAATAAGTGTCAAGAAAATGAATGGTTTGGTGTTAGGCTTGAACCGGCGTCGCCGAATTTTAAATCGAATTACACGAAACTAACGCGTCTACCAACTGAGCTAATGATACAAACGGAAATTCACTGACTGGTTTAAGTTGTTATGATAAGTTGTACAACTCCTCCTTCATATATCGATAGTCTAGTGATATTATGAGATTAAACAACGTTACTTTCTTTAGCTGGATGCAACCATCTGTTTGCTATGCATGTTTATTGGTGTAAATTATCTCCGGTGGGTTGCAATCAATATAATTATTCTGAAAACGAGCCGAAGCTCCGCGAAACCTCGCCGGTTTGTAGGTCCCATTCGCATTCATTGTTTTGAATAAAATTGGATTCATGTGGAATCGTAAGATAACTGGTTGTTCCTCTGTGATGACCAGTGTTTATATTACATCGGAATACCGCACAATAACTCATTCTGACGCTCGTTTCGACCCAAAAGCTATCCTTGTAAACATGCTCTGAATGCATGCGAGGGGTCGGCCTGATGCGAGTATATGTCATCTGTGACGTCACGATACCACGTTATCGCCTAGCTCATTAAATTTCAGTTTTCCGCGGGAACCACTAAACAGGCGGGTATAAAATCGCTTTTTTTGCTACAAATGTATTTTTCTGTATTTTTGTAATGTTCTCGAATGTTACATACAATATTAAACTTTGTGTACACGTGGAAAATGGATCTTAGCTAATGCCTTGTTTTTATTCCTTTTAAGCAGTTGTTATTTTTAATAATATTAACTTTTACAAAATCAAAATCATGTCAAAGGTCCGTATCAAAGACATTTACCACATATTTGTCAATTGATCCATTGTGAAATATATTACAGTATTGACAAACTGTGCTGATGTTAGTGCAAATGTATAACACACAAATAGAAAACGTGTTGTGTCCCCTTTAGGGTGTGTATGATTCATTTTTATTTGTGAAATGTTAGTATTATTGATATATATTTTTGTCATGCAACACACACACACACACACACACACACACACACACAACCACACGCGCGCGCGCACACACACACAATTTATTTAATTTATTTTACGGCATTTTTATGTGAAATGGTGGTTTACCAAAGCACATGCATTAAACATTCTTCAAATGTTTATCAACACAAAACATCAGTACCTTATATATTTTGTCAGTTGCATTTATTTTTTAGTAAAACTGTGTACTATCATATAAATACAAATTTATCTCCAATTGTTCCTTTCTGCGATTACGCAGCTAGGCGATGCGAAAGCCGTCTGTTTTGTTCACGGACACGCTCTTCCTGTGACACATTTTTCCTCGGCCACGCGTCTCCTCATATCCCTTCCTCTCGCTGCACCCATTCCATGCAGTACACCTGTTTCCATATCTACTGCTCTTTCACTCAAACTCTGTGAGTGAAAGGATACCAGTGACAATGGGAATTACTTAGTAGAACATTTGATTTTGCTGTCATAAGCCTGGACACCTGGACATCTTGACACCCACGTACACAGACAATCGTGGTGCTCAATAAAAAACGTTGGTGTGTGAGTTACTTTTATTCGGGAACGAAATTCATATTGTGGGGCTGCCGAAGATTCAGCATCACTGAACTGTTTTCGCCGCCGTATCTTCATTTCTTCTGTGGGCGCTGACTCGAAGACGGGAGTGCTGTTTAAAATTTATTTTCCTTCTCTCCGCTGTATCGGCTTTAACTGATGACATCCCAAGACGGGAGGGGGTGCTGCTGGAAATGTTTCGCCGCGTCGCCGCCTATTACTGGGGGTTCAGAAAACCATCATATGTCTGCCCTCCAATTGCATCCACCTTTCACGGTCGCAAAAATACACCTTAATCCTCTCATAAAACCTCGATTTCCACCCTACATTGACGCTCGCTACAAAAACAAAACATTCACGCTCACGTTTACGGGGGGAGGGGGCAAAACCATACATCTGCCCCCCCCCCCACCGAAATTGCCTCTCCCTGTTCCCGCGCCTATGCTTTTATTTCATCACGGTTATCACGCTCGTAGGCATGGCGTACAATGGGAGCATACCCCCTCCCACTGAGGCAAGGGTTCCTCTTGGAGCAAGTAGTGATAACAACTTTAAATACATTGGACATCACACCTTGACCTTAAAAATCGTCAGCACTACTCCCTAATCGATATGGAAAATCTGACATACTTCATTACTCTCATATCGACCATGTAAATATCCAACAATAGTCCCCCGCCGAGGAAAATCTGCTACTCTCCAGTCCTCCCTTATCAACCGGGAAAATCGCCAACAAAACCCCCCTCCCCCGACTCATTGCACCTAAAACAATGTTAGTGGCAGAAAAACGGACCCCCAAAAAAACACGCAATGCCAACGCCAAGGGCCAGCTGATCATTCGCTAGTCGTAGTCAAAACCATTCTATTGATGGAACTACACATGAAGGCACACCCACAATAGGATATGTTTATAACTAATACACCGTAGACACGAAACAAGTGATTACTAGCTGGTATTACATCAGTAATTACATTTACGTCCTTGGCCTGCCTTCAACTGACAAAACGAACCGACGCGACTCGTTGTTGACGGACAAAACTAAAGTGCCTATAATACAGAATGTCATTATCGGACACATGTCTTGTGGATCAACAACCAACATCGATCGAAGAATCGTCGTTTTGCATGGCAGCCATGTTTTAACAAGATTTAACAATATTTAACAAGATTGCTGACCAGAGCTATAAGCTCCAGACGGCATGCGGACAAGGAAGCCTTTAGCGTATCGAGAGTCCAACAATTTTCCACCTATATATAACCCGCCCTCGCCATATAGCTGTCAATTTTATTTCTGAACATATTCACACTGCTAGCATTAACACAATCATCAGATAATTTGTTCCAGTCATTTATTTCCCTCTGAGAGAATGAGTACTTTCTCATATCCAACCTACACTGTTCCTTAACTAATGCTGCATTGTGCCTTCTGGTTTAACTGCCTTCTTTCAGTTTGAAGAAAATATTTCTATCAATATCCTCATAACCATTCAATGTCTTAAACACTTCTATTTGGTCTCCTCTTAGTCTCCTAGTCTCTAGTGTTGTCAGCCCACATTCTAATAGGTGTTTTTCATAACCAAGATCTTTCAGTTCAGGAATCAGCCTAGTTGCTCTTCGTTGCACTCTTTCTAGCCTATCTATGTCCTTCTTATGATATGGCCGCCATGCTTGTATACAATATTCCAAATGTGGCTTAACTATTGCGTGGTACAATTGGTGGTTTCTCCTTATATGTGATATTTCTCCTAATTAACCCTCGTATTTGGTTACCCTTTGAAGCAGCAATTTCACATTGTTCCGAAACTTTCATGTCAACACTAACTGTTACTCCTAGGTCCTTTTCTTTTACAGTTTTACCTAATATACTATCCCCCATTATGTATTCTTTGTTCACGTTTCCATGTCCTATGTGGATGCATTTACACTTCCCAAAATTGAATAACATTTGCTTTTTTTCAGAACTTTTGATCAATTTGACTAGATCATCCTGTAATGTGTATTTATCTGCAACTGTTTTAACTGTTCTGAACACTTTTGTATCGTCTGCGAATATTAGTACTTTGCTTTATACATCATCATACAAATCATTTATATATATCAAGAATAATATAGGTCCCAACATCGACCCCTGTGGCACTCCACTAAAAACTGGTTTCCAGTTTGAAATCTCCCTCTCTACTATTACTTTCTGTCTTCTGACTGTCAACCATGTTTGTATCCAACTAATAACACCATCCCCTATACCATGAGCTTTTAGTTTAAGTGACAATCTTTGATGTGGCACTTTATCAAATGTTTTCTGAAAGTCTAAGTAGACAACATCCACTGGTGACCCATCATCTACCCACTTTGTAATTTCTTCTAAAAACATAATAGATTGGTTAGACAAGACTTAGCTTTTAGGAACTCATGTTGAGATTCATTTATTAATTTGTGTGTTACAAGGAATTCCACCATGTGGTCGCTAATAAGCGTTTCTAATAATTTGCATAAAACTGATGTTAAGCTCACTGGTCTTTAATATTCCGTCTTGCTCCTCGATCCCTTTTTAAATAATGGTGTAATGTTTGCTTCCTTCCATTCTAGTGGAGCGATTCCCTCTTTAAGTGACACGTTAAATAATATAGTGGTGTATTGATTTGGTCTACAATTTCCTTAAGCAGTTTTGATGGTATCCCGTTAATTCCAGGTGATTTGTTTTCATCTTAACTTTCTTTGATATAATTTCATGAGTAACAAACAACTGCCCTGATTAATTTGATTCATCCCCTCAAATTTATTAACTGGTAATGGCAGTGAACTTCTTCTGTTGTCAACTGTTGTTGACAACGTAAGTGTATTGACATTTTAAGCTTCGCCCTCGTCGGGTCAAGACCTTCCTCGGAATTATCTGAGCTCGCTATTTGGAAATTCGAGTGAGAGCGCTGTGATTTGAATGTCAGCGCGGCGATTCTTATAAACATTGAACGGTTAACTTCTAAAATTGGTTCTGCGTCTTTAAAACATATTTGGGCTGTCGGTACGTTATAATATATATAATTTATACTATATAACAGTATTTTAAAATAAAAATTAACAATGTTCTTTTAATAGTCCGGTAAATCTAGCCCAATGTTTCACTCAACTTGGAACAAATCGCAACACAATTTATTTGGCACAGTGGCTTTCTATGAGGTCTCCAGCACACCATACTAAAACTCCTACGAAATCCCTGCATGGCAAATATGTAAAATTAGCTTAAATCCAATATGGCCGCCGTAAATCAAAATCTCGAAATATCGTTGCTGACAGATGACGTATTTAGGTAATTTTTAATTCTAAGAAGGGGCTTTGGACACAAGGATGTTAAGATGTGATTGGATGAACAGCTCATTTGCATAACTCCACTATTGCCTCCAAATAGCAACATTTACCATGCGGAACATAAGTTCAGTGCTTGTAAAGTCCCTAAACATAACCTAAAATCTGTTGGTGAGCGCTCTTTTAGCTTTATTGCACCCACTGTTTGGAATTCACTGCCTGTCAATCTTTGAAATTTCTCTATTTTATCTGAGTTTAAATCTACTTTAAAGACATGTCTGTTCCGACAGGTGTTCCCACCAATCTCGGTGGTCCGTGCTTTCTGTGTGTACCTGTATTGTCTATATTATGTATATATATATATATATATATGAATGATATGTACTTGCGCACTGACGTTTTGCCTAAAAGATGTGTGCTGTATAAGAGCTATCCATTATTATCGTTAATGTTGCATGTTACTCATGTTCATTGATGCGCATTACCTTAATAAACAGATCCATGAAGCACATCACAGTTATCAGTGAAATCTGGCATATGTGAGTAACTGGTAACGCGACATTCTTGGCATACGGTAGAGCAAGGCATGCCATATTTTCGGTATTTGCACCACATAGTAATAAAGTATTTCGTGCCACTGCAGCAGATGATATCCAATAGTTATTGCGGTGCTGCCGGCTGGTCAGTCTGTAGTAGCAAACATCTTCCATCCATCATGTGCCACCACCCCTCCCCCACTCCTCTGGCTTCATGTATGCACATATACCTTTCCACTCCATCATCTGGTATTGATGCACCATGTTTTGTATTAGTGATATTAGATGCAAAGGCTACCTGGTATATGCATGGTTGCTGCTGAGGTTGGAGGTAGTATTTGTGATTCCACACGTGAGGTGCTCTTAGAAACCGTATCACAAAACGTGTAGCTTAAGGTATCCAGTCCTTCCTTTCTAACACCACCATATAATTACAAGATTTTTATTTCTCCTGTCTCAGTTATGTCATTTTTTCTAACTGAAGGCTGAATAATACCTTTGTGTGCTGGCAGAACAGAACAGGGCATCTCTCTTGATAATCTTTAGGACCAAACCCTTTCCCAATCCAAACAGGCGAGAGGTTGTGTCACAACCAAGAATTGCATCAATAAATAGTATATGAGCACACACATCCTGATCAAGATCCTCATTCGATTGCTCGATGCACCATGTTTTGTTCTTTGTCGAGGCTTGCTTGGGCTCTTGCCAGGAACGACTCAACCATTTCACCATGATGTAGTAGGAGAACTAACAAATTCGTGTCATCCCCAGTCAAGCAGTGTCCTTGGTTCTGGCCGACGCGACAACCGTTTCGACAATGAGCATATTAGCGTCTCTCTTTGCATGATCCGTGCCGCACCCAACCTTCTTAAGTTTTTTATTCAGATATTGTATAAAGCGCTGTTTTTTGTTTGTGTTATTCTTAAAGCATTCCTCCTTTTGGATTGGCTAATTATTCCACCGTTGAAGTGCGACATCTGCACACACCACTGTTCTCCTCAGGGGTGTGTCATCTTTGGTTGTCGGTTCATTGGTGTTGTCATCAAAGATAATGACAACAGTACCATATTTCTCTGTCAAGTACCTAACATACAGCTGACTCACACTTTCTTACGTGGAGCCTCTCGCCCACTGTATGCGATGTAGTAGAGCATCACCATCCGGAATGTACTGTACACTTGCACTGGGTTTTTGTTTCTCCCCTCCGACGGCAATCCAGAGAGCATCATAAAGGACCGCCTTATTGGCCAGCAGTGGACATGAGGATAATTCAAACAATACAGGAGGGTGATTACAAAGTTCATATTCTACCAGTGATTGTAGATCTTTCCTGCGCTCCCTAACAGTTATCAGCCTCGGGAATATTAATTGTGGGTTTACCATCACCGATTTAACTTTGATCCTGATTACAGACCGTGAGCCAAGTGTCAGCGCTTGGTCAGCTTTCCGCACGAAGAATTCTTCTATAGATTTACTAGTCACATACCCTAGTATATGTTCTCCAACCTCACTTGCTCTTTCAACATTGACTTATTCCTGCAGGTACACGTATTCCGGTTTTGCATACATAGTGTGTGTTCTGCAAAGTATGACATAATTTCACATACAGATTGAAGATGTCATCTTCAGTTGCCTATCTGCCCAGCTGAGAGGAATCTTCGCAGGATGTCCAACATGTTCATGTATTACACCCAAGGCATCGATGTCCGCATTGTGATCATTTCGTCGATCGTGACGATATCTAGTTGTACACTTGGTATTCCCTCAGCATCTACCTCAGGATCAGCAATTGCTGTGCTTCCTTCTGGTTCCTCTGCAGTCTCTTTGGCTGGTACTGACGTGTTATAAGAGTTATCTACAATAATGGGGTCAGTGCAGCATTTACCAGCATGTAGCCTCGCAGAGCGCAAGACACAACCTTGCCAGCCAGCATGTGTCTAAACTTGTTACTGGCATTTGCAACTTCCAGGAGCTCTTGCAGTCCAGAACCTGCCATCTGGCTGTGATCGGATAATTGTCAAGGCTTTCCAATATAAGGGATTAGCTAACGCGAGGACTAGAGTGACATGATATTGCATTGCTTGGTCTGACGCAAACTTCAGTGTATAGTAGACATAGGACGGGTAACTGGGATCAGTATAAATCATTGGGAGGAACATTACAGAAGACTGTCCTGGGTGTTGGCCATGATAACGCATCTGAATCGTTCCCAACCATGCTGGCCTGGGAATAAAATAATAGGGAGCTCATACGCAGCACATAAAATTGTGATATGGGATGTTCAGTAGTCAGATATGTGTTGGAGGTATCTTGAAATACTGATTGTTTATGCGGCCAACAGCAGCAATGTCCAAATCTCCCCACCTAGCTAACAGGAATGAACTAAACGGCGGTATTTATATAAATGAATGGTTGTGGCGAGGGTCGGAAAATAACAATGACATTGTTGAGCAAATTGGCGTAAAATGTGTTTTAATGTTGGACAACTGCCCTGTCTGCCGTATCCTAAATGAAGCCCTGTTTTATAATAAATGTATGGTAAAATGTTGTTAATTGGCGGCCATATTGGATTTATGCAGATGAACTACTCACCTAATCACATTTTAATATATTCCAAATGCATCATTGTGTCCAAAACCCCTTAAACATTACTAAAATATGTCATCTTACAGCAAAAATACGGCAAGTTTATATTTATGGTGGCCATATTGGAATTATGCTAATTTTACGTATATGCCATGCAAGGATTTCTTAGGACTTCTAGTATGGTGTTGTGGGAACCTCATAGAAAACCATTGTGCCAATAATAATATATTTTGCGATTTGTTCCAAGTGAAACATTAGTTTGCCTGGACAATAAATGCTTAGGTCAATTTGACCTCTCATCGCTCTCCTCGATATCACAACCCTCTATCTTAGTTCATCCAGAACATACCGCTCTGTTGTTTATGATGGAAATCCAATATCGTGTTTGATTTGGTAATCGTCTTTTTCTTTGTGTTTAAAGTATTTTTTCAAAGCTATGTTAATGAGGTTTTCATTCGGTAGACAACAAACGTGTACAAATTAATACATCAGCTCCTGATGGCGACGCATTTTTGTAAGTATTCTGTCATGGCTGATCATTTGAGAAACAACTTTTACTTGGTATAACTATAGGGAGAGAGTCGGTCAGCCTACTGAAGGCAAGCTGTTATGATTGGAGAATAGCATTGAGCCTATTATCACCGACTTATTACTGTTGTTATAAGACATAAAAGAGAGTCATGGGACAGGGAAGACATGCGATGTTACAATATAGGAAATAGTTACCTCTGGTCAGTGGTTAGAAATATAAAACGAAGGAACAATACTCTATAATGTCAGCAAGGTGACACAATGACTAGGACTAGGGCAGTATTTCTGGTACACCTGTAATATTATGATTATAATTAAATTAGTATAATTTTATAAACGTTTTGTTGAATAGTTTTAAAACAACAGCCCTCACGTTTTTTCGGCATTGGCCGGACGTGAAATAAAGCCGGCATTATTCTTGGCTCGACCTTCGTTTTGTAACTTCAAAACCCCTCGGTCCAGTCCTGCAACATCTAACATGGTTTCTTAAAAAAACAAATATGATTATGGATAAGGAGTTGTGATTAAGGAATTGATATGTGATATAAGTGCTTACGTATTTGTATTGAATATAAATGGAAATGTACAGATTCTCAACCGATAGACAGAATACTGCTCAGAACTGTACAACTACAAGACCAACGGAGACCCAGCGATACTATATTGCCCACAGACCACCGAAGTGGACGACTACCCCATTCTTCGTGAGGAAGTGGAGGCTGCAGTGAAATCTATGAAAAAAGGAAAGTCAGCTGGAATTGACAACATACCAGCAGAACTGGTTCGAGCTTGAGGATAAGCACAGAATGCTGTTTTGGCATGTCCCCAGCACAGGGGGGCATTACAAATTACTTATTGTATGTATTCATACCCACTGATGTATGATGCTCTTTTGAGATATAAACACATTTCCTTCATTTCACAGGATTGAAACAAATATCCACACAAATCACGTGTTTTAGGTTATCCAAATACATGCTTGTTTATTTAAGTTTCAATAAAGAACTAACTGCCTAGAAACTGCATCTGCTTAACTCAAATATATGGGGCTATCTACCAACAATAAAAACCTTTAGTTCAATCAATTACCCTGGGCGTCATACAACTTCTAACCTGCAGGAAAACGTTAACAATGTGTTCTCTGTTATCAAGTGTTCTCAGTTTTGAATGTTCTCAGGTGTATAGTGTGCTATAGTATATGTAGACACATTGCTTTTCTTGTTAAACAAGGGAATTGTTGGCCAAGTAGACCTAATTTGACATCAGAGGTTTTGAAAATATCAAGTGGCCGCGTTTTAAGTTATCCGTTTTCTAAGTTATCGCATGGGAAGGAAGTGTGCTACCCTTCCGTCGGCGCCAGATTCAGGAGTAGTTCTGCTAAGGAACGGAACTCTCAGCTTGCTAAAACAAACTGAGGAAAACTAAGTCTTTATTTTTCTATAAATTCCCGAACACCTCTGAGAAATTACTAAAATATTTCATTTACAATGAACCAATTTGGTGTCCAAATTGAAGTGAAGACAAGCAGACTTGTTACCTGCCAAAAGTTGCCTGCCTTTCCGAGAGCAAAAGATCAATATCCTCAAATGTAATAGATAACGTAGAACACAAATGGACAACGTAGAACACATTTCACTATTATTTTCTCTGCATTTATTAATACTGTGATTGGATTATCTCTCTTGGGTATTTTTCTGAAGCTTGTAGGCCTAGTCATCATTTACTGTCGCCTAAGATGATACTAATAATTAATTATACTTAGGCCATTCAGAATAATATTTGTGTTTCCTATTATAATATATGCTCAAAAGTACAAGGATAGGTAGGTGAGACAGATATTTACAAAATGCCTCGAAATTTGGCACCGGAAACGCAAAGAACAAAATGATGCGCATTACTTGGTCAAAAAGAGGGAATGCGAGGTACAGTAGTAGGCCCTAAGTCAAAACTGCGCTGTTGATCAAGGAAGATAGAGAAGAGAAAAATGAGGGAATGGAAAACAACGAAAATGTTACGAAGTTCAAGCATGAAGACATTCAAAAAGTATCCAGAAAGAGTTAAAATCCATAGCAAGAACTTCGCTGTTCTCGTGGAGGTTTTGAATTACGCTGATTGTAAGTGTAGGTGTACCATTTCTAAAAATTACGTGTTCCACCTCTTCCAATCCCGACTACACAAAGAAGCACGTAACGGTACTAATAGAAACATGACAAATAAAACTCTAACAGTAGTGATGTCCGATCAGATGGTCACAACGTTGCAACAGTCATCTCGTTCTGTAAGGTCATCGTTGGATAGGTCAACGCAAACTTGCCAGATATCCAGCAGACACACCTGATTGTCAGAGAAGCAAATATTATCATTTACAGGTTGATTCGGTGTTCCACGTTATCCGTTTTCAACGTTATCAATTACGTATACAGCTGTACTCCTTTTGTGTCACAACTAATGACAATGTCTTCTATTGAATGGGTTGATTTCTATTTTTTAAATATATAAATATCAATAAATAATGCAAACATCTTGCTAGGATTAGGAACTTGTGTGTTTTACGTTATTAGATATTATGATTGTGTTATACACTGGAATTAAGCATGAATGTATATTTGAGTTCAGTGTATTTTAAAATCTACCACAGTAGGTAGTAAATGATCGACCATATGTTTAATATATTTAACAAATCAATCAACAAAAGGTTTATATTCGTTTGCGTTCTACGTTATCCGTATAGGGCTGTATAAATCGTAATACTTCATGATAATTCTGCTACTTCGTCGAAATATTTAAGTGGTTGATGCTTTCACACACGCGGTAGACGTCATTATAAATGTTAAATAATGTAATAAACCATGTAGTCATTTCACTGTAAAGAATCGAATGAACACACTATCACCATTCATGTACGCATGTTTACTTGATTACACGTGCTATTTTAACATTTGTGATATATTTTGCATCGAGGATTCACGCGATAATCAAAACGTCCAAAACTAATTAATTTTACTTTCTATGCTGTATACAATTTGTCAATTCTGTGTATAAACCGTATACTTGCAAATCAGTAAGAGTGTGTATTCTACGTTATTCAAATACATCATTCGTTGAAAGCCACACCAACAGCCACATGTTCTCTTGAGGCGATCCCTATTGTTACACAGTGTATGACGTGGATCCTGGACAAGACATCACAACAACATAAATTGTATGGCTTCCCTGGTTTAAGAATGGGATCTTTTGGATTTAGGCAAAAAGCATACCTTTTTTCAAGGTCATAACAGTTCAATAGAAAATATGGCAACATAAATGGTTAGGCATATTAGAATGCATTTATGCAGGTTTCCAAAATTAACCGTCAATGCCGACAGGAAAACATTGCCCCCCCCCCGCTATATCTGGATACATTGGATAACAGAACTTGGATGATTCCGGATCTGGAAACCGTAATAATGAAAACGCATACATTTCACCGAAACTGATTCGCGATGTAAATGGCTACTTGATACGATGAAGCACAATTAATAAGGAAAGATATATAGTGGGCTCTCCTCAATACTTGCCCCAGTACACCAGCTCCGCGCCATTTCCTGGACACGTCTTCCTTCCCCACCGGATGTACACAGCGCCTCCTGTCGATGCTTGAGGTTCTGAAGCATCAGATAAAACAATATTGTAATCCACGCTATTCAGTAGATTAATAGTGGTATATAAATATTACTCAACATTTCACACGTTATTGCAGGCATGCAACGGCCGTTCCACTGTCCAGTTCTGCACCTATGTTGTCCGGAATTTGGCACCAAACTATAATTTGAAACGATGTATATTTCGCCGGTTAAATGATATCAAAAATGCAAGAACTACCTAGACATTACAGTTGTATGCATATAACAATTAGTTCTAGATCACCAGGCAAATGTATCACGTCTTGTTAAAAACATGTAGTGAATGGTATCGTATCAGCTGATGTGACTTGCTTGTGACATACTTCATACGTCAACAAAGGAATGTTGTTGTAATTGTTGTTGTAATCGACTACGTCGAATAAACTGCTAACGAGAATTCGCTCGCACAAAACTAATGGTTTTCATGGACGTTTGTCTTAAGACAGAAAATATGTGTTCTTTTAATCATCGTTAAATAATATTATAGTGTATTTAACGCATGTCAATATGTATTAGAGTAGTACCAATTTACGGATCCATTTCTCAGAGAAACACATTAATCCATAATGTTATGTAAATCTGGTCTGTTTGCTTCAAGTAATGCGAAAAGCTAACACATTTCATCATACCGAAAATTTTTATCAGTTCTAATAGCCAACTTGTGTCACAATGAAATCAGTAATGCACTATTTAGCTACAGATTGTTGCGTTGTGAAAGTCGTTCAAATCGCTAGCTTGTATTATAAATTCTCTGTACATGAAACGACATAATATACAACATTACACCCTCGTAAACATCCCCGCCAGACCACCATTTGAAAACGCCTGCAACACTTTCTAAAGGTAGTTATTTATCTCATCTTTCCAAAATAGTATATGTTAGTTTGGTATGCAACGTCTAGTGTCTTGCACAAAAGTTGCCTATTTCTTTTTGACCTGAGACATTCGTCATGTAATGCTAGGGTACAATAAAACAAATGTCTTTGTTTCGCTAATAGTTTGAGTTTAAAAACGACGCACCTTTCTACAAAATACGACCGACATACATCAACAGTCTGTATTTCGATGCCGTACTCTACTATCAATCAGCAGCGGATAAAAACAAGGTATCTACACGATAACAACACGTCTATAGCACTATAATACTCAAGGACCTTACAGTTCAAAGGCTCATTAACCAGATATAGTAATGCATAATATCACGAACAGGGATTCGGAGAAATCTTCATCATTACAAGCGTCTCGTGGTCACCCTCCATCCTTGACAGTTCCCCAGGCCCTTTCTTGTTTTTACATCACCTAAAGAGGATGCAGTCTATTGCTTTGTGTTCACCTGTACGCATTAATATCCAAATGGCTAGCACGACGGACTTGCTCAGTAGACATGCGATAAGCCTGCGGGTATAGCAGCATAGGCTTGCACTAAGGACTTCAACAACATGTTACTTTACTCCAAGCTTGAATCAAGTAAATATAATACGTTAATAAGTGTTTACCTAGTGTTGTGTCTGTCACCTTTAATGTATATTGGAGTTATAGTAACTGCAATACATTTGAAAATATTTAAGACAATTGCAACGCTTTTGAAATTATTGGAAACACTCACAAGACATGCATATATTGAAACACATAATTTATTATAGCAAATATATCAAGATATTCTGCATAACGTATTGTATTATTGCAATAAGCAGTAATTGTTTTCTACAGCGCCCTTCCTGCTAACCAGTGTTACTGCGTTTACTGGCTCACAAATGCATGCCTCGTCATTCATCGTTTCTGCCTGACTGTGTTGTGTTAGATGTATCATACAATTATGGATGTGACAACGACATATTGTTTAACAGAGTAAAGTCGCAGATAATGTTTTTTGACACAAGATAAACCGGTTTTGAAGTAGCTCTTAAGCTTGGTGATGCAGTTCTGAATACAACGAAGGCATACAAATATCTTGGCCATATAATCTGTAATGATCTGTCGGATGAAACGGATATGAAATCCAAAGAAAGGAGTTTGTACGGCAGAAGCAATATTCTACTCAGGAATTTTCACTTTTGTTCAGTGAAGGTGAAGAACAAACTGTTCACATCCTATTGTAGTAATGTGTATTTATGTTCCTTATGGGCCAATTATAGAAAAACCGCTATGCAGCACTTTATTGTTTCCTATAACAATACATTTAGAATTATGCACAGCCTATCTATGAGGTGTAGTGTTAGCCTAATGTTTGTTAGTTCTGACACGGACTGTTGCAATACTAGATTTAGATTTAGACAGTTTTATGAGCAGAATATCTGCATCGACGAACAACATTGTTGAGAGTATTATACACAGTGATGTTTATACGACCTCTGTATTGCGCAGGAAGTGGATTAGTGCAATATATACACTATAATATACTTTTAATTTTTTATTTTTTACTATGGACATAGTGCATATTACATGTATGCTTTTTTGTCTGAAATAAAGATTGATTGATTGATTGATATTGATTGTGCCACAAGTGCTGGTGCGTTTTCAAGTCAGTGTTTGCGTGTGCATGCGTGTGTGTTGTGCGTGCGCGTGTGTGTGTGTCTGTGTGTCCATGTGTATATGTATGTGTGTGTGTGCGTGTGTTCGTGTGTACGTGTCGGTGCGTGCGCGCGTGTGCCTGCGTGCGTTTGCGATGAACATTGACAGTGTGTATGTCACTCTTCATGTGGTTGACATCGCCAGTAATGTTCCCTTTAATTATTGCAAGTTTGTATTTGTTTTCACGTATAATACCTGCAGGCATAACGCTCTGAAACCATGTGCCTTTGTCTCAGAGCCACAGGCAGCAACATCTGTTTGCAACCAAATGAAATGCATCCGACTTGGGGGTCGTTAAGCGTCCAGTATATCCCCGTCAGTTTCTAATCTATGGGGCTGACATATTGCAGTATTGCCAGCAGGACATTCCATGTGGTTTATAGATTGATACGTTTATGAGTTTCACCCTATGGGGTGAGGATCGTGAGGACTCAAAATTTCAAAAACCTCAAAGTGAGAACATCATCGAGAACGAGTTACAACTAGAGACTATATCCTGGGTACCAGAAGAAATTCTTGAAATGGGTGACACTAGGAGAGATTTTAAAGGAAAAAAACAAGTACACGGAAATAGGAGCAGCGATGGACATTGAGATCAGCAAGAGAACAGGAAGGGAATTACAAAAGTCCAAAGAAGACTAAATTGAAGAACTGTGCACAGGAATTGAAGATTAGATTTCCTCACCGACAAAAACAGCAAGAGAACTTGCAAATCATGAAAGACCTGGCAATGCTAAGGCAGGTGAAAGTCAACAACATGCAAACAAAGAAGGGAGATGTTTCATATTTTTATACCAATGGAGAAGAGAAACTCTCAAACCTGATGAACCGATTGGATGAAACATTAGCCAAATATGGAATGAAAATTAACGCAGATAAATCCAATTTAATGAAAAACAGCAACGATGCAATCAGATCACGCACAACTGCCAATGGACAAGAACTGGAAACAGTTTAAATACCTCGGAAGCCACCATTACTGACGAGAGTTCCAATATCGAAATCCTTGCAAGATTTGCACAAACATCAACAGCATTTGGCGAAACTGAAACCAGTTAGGAGAGACAAGACCATCGCGCAGCAGAAGTCCAGAGTGAAACTCGTACATGCTTCTGATGAATCCTCGGCATCTCCTATGCCGACCACATCACGAATGATGAAATCTCAAAATCGTCGTTCAACATATGTGCCACTGTGAAGATTTTTTGAGAATAGTGAAATAGAGGAACACAATATCTCATGGGCACGCGACAAGATCAAGCGGGCTCTGTAAAACAATCCTTCAAAGAACGGTGCAAGGGAACTGAACATAGGGAAGACAGAAGAAGAGACGGATAAACAACATTGAGGAACGGACCAGATAAAACTGTACAAAAGTCCAGGAACTAGCACACCGCCGTCGGTTCGTGCAACATTCAATGGTGCAGTGCCCCTACGACCCAGGCGGGTTACGGGATCAGTAGGCAGTAAGCAAATTCCTTAAATTACTGCACCCATCCATACATACATACATACTTTCATACATATATGCATAGGAAGGAAGGAAGGAACATCTTTATTCAATAGGTATAATACAAATAAGTATAAAACATGTAAGAATTTTTTTATTACAAAAACACTGTCGGGAGACTCTCACTAAGGCATTCAAATGTGCCGCTGAACATGAGAGCCACCCACTGGTTATTTTAATTAAAACATTTTTCCTACTCCCATTGTGGTGTACAACCGTATATTAAGTTAAAGCTACAAGCTGCTTTAATAAATAAAAAAGAGTCTATGATGTATGTTGGTAGGCTAACAGCATATGTAGCAGTTTTTGTCCGTGCAAGTGTCTTTGTAAAATGTCAGTAAGTACTTTCTAGTGTATTTAGAGAAGCTGCAGAAACTATATGTGTACATTTTGTCTGGAAAAATATAGGAACGCGTCTATGTACACATTTATGAAAGAAAGTTAAACATTGACAAGTAAAGATGTCTTCCAGTTTTAGTAGATTTAGGAATTTCATAATAGGTGCGTGAGTTATATTTATTGCAGGAAATTGTTCGGATTGCCCTTTTCTGCAATTTAGAAAGTCTATTTGTATTAAAACCCCACAATAAAATGCTGTAGTTGAGATGTGGTAAAATTGTATACATAGTCTTTAATGTATATTCAGGTAGAAAGTGTTTAGTTTATTCATAATTCCCAGAGTTCGTGATATTTTATTAGATATTTTGTCAATGTGTGGAGTCCAGTCTAACGTTTCTTGAATGGTAGAGCCTATAAAGTTGAATGTGTGTACACACTCTAATGGATTACCATTTATTTTTAGCGAAAATTTTATTTCGGAGATATTACGCTGTGGAAAATGAAATAAAATATATTTAGTTTTACTTGTATTTAGAGTAACTTGTTTACTTGTAACCATTCTATGATATGTTTTAGTTCATCGTTAATATTATCACTGACAACATTATAATTGTATGTGTTAGAGTTGCAATTGAAAGTCCGACGAGGGTGGTATCATCAGCGTAACGTATGGCCTTGAATTTGTTGGTGGCAAGATGGATGTCATTTATATAGAGAGTAAAGAGTAGGGGTCCTAATATTGACCCCTGTGAGACGCCAGTTGAAACAAATAATGTGTCAGATATAACGTCATCGAATTTGACAAACTGGCGTCTTTTGGACAGGTAGCTCATTAATCAAGTGAGAATAATACCATTGATGCCGTAATGTTCAAGTTTTTTTAATAAAATATTTTAGTCTATAGTATCAAAAGCTTTTGACAGATAAAAAAAATTGTCATTTAAGTTTTTCTGTTATCTAAGTTTTGAGGAATAGTGCCAGTTAGTTCGAGCGTAGCCATTTCAGTTGAATGTAATTTCCTAAATCCGAATTGACTTTCGTATAATAATTGGTTTATAGTTAGATAGTCAAATATTTGATTGTATGCAATTTTGTCAAAGACTTTGTAAATTGAGGGGAGTAATGAAATGGGTCTGTAATTGTTAAGCAAGGTGCTATCATCTTTTTTATGCAAAGGAATAACTTTAACAAGTTTTAGTCTTTGTGGAAATATACCTGTGCTAAGAGATTGGTTAATGATAAGGGACAAAGGCTTCGCAATTAGTTGATTCTTTTTAGTAAAATTGTTGAAATCGAATCATGGCCTGCACTTTTTTTTTAGTCAAATTCCTTGATGTATTTTGTTACAATATCTTCAGTTATTGGTTTGAAATTAAACGTTGTGAGAGATTTGTTTTGAAAATAACTAAGAAATTGTTTTTGTGGGTTCGTATAGGAAATTGTATGTGCCAGTTTAGTACTAATATTTACAAAGAACTCCTTGAACTCGTTTGTAATCTATTTTGTGTCGGTAACCCGTAATCCATGTATATGGACATGATTTGGAAAATTAAATTGTGTACAGTTTTTATTTATAAGCTGTTTAATAGTGTCCCACATTTTCCTAGTATTTGATTTGAATTAGTCAAATAGGTTTCCATAGTAGATCTTTTTGGCATTTCTGATGGTTTTATTTATAATATTTTTATATACACGAAGATTGACCGACTTGGCATTATAACAAATTTCATTTTGTGGAGTCTGTTTTAGTGTCCGATAAAGTTTATATTTATATTTAATAGACTTAATAATTCCAGCTGTTATCCAGCTGGAATTGTTATGTTTATACTTGTTGTAACGGACTGTTTTAATTGGAAAATTAGTTTCGTATAGCTGAGTAAGTATGTCTTCAAGTATTTCATAATTATTATTTGGGTCAGCAGAGGATCTTGATTTAGTTTTCCCGTAATGCATAATTGACTTAAGGCTTCATAGTAATTTAAGGTAGTCTTTTCATTATTTGTCCTAATTTTCACATATTTGGGAGTACTTTGTTTAGATTGTAATTTGTCAAAGCTTATGAAATATGGTAGATGATCTGATATATTACTCATAAGTATACCTGCTGTACAAACTCTAGTGAGTTTTGAAATCTTCCAATATATCTGATCAATGAGTGTACAGTTATTTACAGAAAAACGGGTCGGTAGAGTGATCTTCGGATAAAAACAGAATGGATCAAAATAATCCCCAATTTGTTGTCTATCATTCACTTTCAGCAAATCAAGGTTGAAATCTCCAACTATTATTGTTTCGGAGCGTTCCGTACCTAATTTTGCCAATTCCCCAATAAAAGTGGATATTGCTACGTCTGTGTTATTTAGTTTTGGTGGTCTGTAAATATTACCTATTGTAATGTGTTTTTTAAGATTCGCTCCATAAATGTCAATAAACAGCCCCTCCCAAATATCAGATGCCTTGTGTAAATTCCATATGTTATATTGGTAACGTTCATGTAAATATATAATTAGGCCTCGTGACCTGTACATTTTTTGCCTTGATGGATAATATTATAATTTGGAAGATGATATTGAGACAAGTCTGAATCCTCCGAGAGCCATGTTTCCTGCAAGCATATTGCGCTAAAACCTATGTCTTTGTTACATAAGTCCAATAACATTGGGGGAAGGTCATTAAACATTTAATTAATGCATTGAGTATTTAAACTGAATGTAGTCAAACTATCTTTTGTAGAAGCGAGAGTTTCATTTAATTTCAAAATGTCTATGTATGGCGAATGTGTCAGCATAGCTATTCATTACTGTCATTTAAATTATCGAGAAATTGTTGTAGGTTATTAGCAACTGATCCACCAAAATTTAATAGTATTCTGTCTTCCGATAAATTATCATATGTATGTTGTGCCATAGATGGTGGTTAGATTTGTATCGTGTACCACAAAGGGAGTAGTTGTCATACTGGTAAAGCAGTCCGGTAGTACTAAGGTAACAAGCAGTTGAAAAGTCGTTCCAAACAGAATAACAAAAATGACATAATAGGTGTTATTAGAGCCGGTAACACAAAAGTATTTTAGTGACACATGTTAGTTAAATGTATAACTATACGACGTAACTTAGGACATAGTACAGTGGACGAGCCACAAAATAACTTTAACTATATATCCACGAAAAACGTAATTACTTTGCAAAAGAAGACACAGTGGGTCTCAAATTACACATGTGCAGTACATATTGTTATATACTTTCCGCAAACATATTTACTAAAGGCAATTTATAGCAATACATGATGAGACGACTGATAACAACAGGGCCACAAAATTAGCCACCAAAATCATATGACAAATCATAATGAATCATACTGTGTGAAATCAACCATAAGTATGTGTATGTAGTTTTGTGTATGATTTGTATTGTGACTATTGTGTGAGCGTGTACGTATGTCATACATGTAGAACATTTTCTGAAATGAAAGTATGACTCCTATTGTGTGTGAGTGCATGTGTACACATGTAGAACATTTTCTGAAATGAAAGTATGACTCCTATTGTGTGTGAGTGCATGTGTACACATGTAGAACATTTTCGGAAATGAAAGTATGACTCATATTGTGTGTGAGTGCATGTGTACACATGTAGAACATTTCCTGAAATGAAAGTATGACTCCTATTGTGTGTGAGTGCATGTGTACACATGTAGAACATTTTCGGAAATGAAAGTATGACTCATATTGTGTGTGAGTGCATGTGTACACATGTAGAACATTTCCTGAAATGAAAGTATGACTCCTATTGTGTGTGAGTGCATGTGTACACATGTAGAACATTTTCGGAAATGAAAGTATGACTCATATTGTGTGTGAGTGCATGTGTACACATGTAGAACATTTTCTGAAATGAAAGTATGACTCCTATTGTGTGTGAGTGCATGTGTATACATGTAGAACATGTTGGTGTCTATCGGGACTTCACGTTCCTTAAGATACACAAACGTAATAAATATAACCAAAAAGTAGCACAGCTACAAATTGTGATGTGTTTTCTACGAAAAATGTTTACTAAGTGCATGTTATAATAATGCACGCTGAGACGACTGTATACCTGGGAATCTGGGATACGATAGTTTACACCAAACGTGATAGTTTATGATCAGTCAATACTGTGGCATAAGCATGTGTATGTGTGCATGTGTGTGTGTATGGGTGTGTGTGTGTGTGTGTGCGTGTGTGTGCGTGTGCGTGTGCGCGTGCGCGTGTGCGTGTGTATTATTCGTGTGTACACTTAGACCATACGGCGAACGTTTTTCACACTATTTGCGTATGATTACATAGAGCAGTAAGTTTAACCCATTCTGCTATTGTTCACCTGCGCCGGGATTTCACGTCTCACATACCACATAATTATAACCGCAAATACTTATTTACGAAAAAACAGCACAGCTTTACAAAAGAAATGCAGCATACACAAACATTATACATGTGCTATACGACATGTAAAGTAGTAATACTAGTATCCACGAGAAAAAAAAAACTAGTAATTCATGATAAGATGTCTACTTAGTTCAAAGTGGAATACCAGGGCCACGATAATATGTGTTTGTGTGTAAAATAGTGCGTAGTCTTTACTATAAACATAGTTCACATTATCGTTGATATGATGTACATTTTTGGTAGTAATTCAGTCCATTTTGCTTAGAAAGATGTTGATCTCCTCGGCCGGGACTTCACGTCCCTCGGGAAACAGTATCCCGTTTCTAAAGGATGGCCGTCGATTTAGTTTGTATAGTTCCTGCATATATGGGCGTATGCGTACCTTTTCTTCTTTGGTCTAGTCGACAGCGAATCGGTACGTTGTGCCTGTTAGTTTCACTCACGCTGCACTCATGACCGTACCTCGATTGACTCGGCTATAAAACCCAGCAATGATGTGGCGCGGGTTGTCTGTCGATTTTCGTCGGGTGCGGTGAGCATTCTCTATGAAATTTCCCGTTAACGAGAACTTCTCTTGAAGGATTTTTTCCACCGTGTTTAGACAGTTTTCGCCGATCACTTCGTGCGCTCCAAGCACACCGATGTAAAAACCGCGTGAGTGGCGTTCCGCGCGACTGTGTTTCTCCTCGAGTCTCTTAATGGAAGCCGAGTCGTCTAGAAGATTTCGCGACGCTTGTTCTAACGCCTTTTCCATTTCAGCGAGAGATTGTTCTTCTTTGCTTGATTTGCTTGAAATTAACTCGACTGTGTTTGTCAGATCGGCGATAATCTTTTCTTGTACTGTCACCTTTTCCTCCAGTTCGTTTAGTTTTTTCATACATTGCTTGATTTGCAATAATACTGTCCATTTTAGTGTTCATGCAGGTAAGTGTGTTGCGTACGAAAGTTGTGAAATCTTCGTCATGCGCGACAGACAGTTCAACGGCTGGGGCATTGTCCTTTTCTACCGACACTGGCATGTCTTCGGTCACAGATCGGCCTTCTTGCGCGATTGTTTGCCATTCCCAGGCATGGTGGCCAGTGACAGATTATGTAATATTGGCTAGATTCTACTGTGTGTAGCGTGTCCACTGTCGGTTTAGGTGTAGAAGTAAAGCTTGTTTGCCCAAAATTACCACATACGCGACTTTTATGAAGTAATATTAACTATGCGTGAGTAGTATGTCAGGTTAAGTACCGCCTGTAGTTGGATTATTTGGATTAACACTGGTTGCAAATCCCATGTTAATAGATAGGGGTTTTGCACCAGTGAACGGCCGGCTTAAAGGATAGGGGTTTTCCCATGTTAAGAGATAGGGGTTTCTCACAGACCGCTCCCGGGTTAAAGATAGGAGATTTTCCTATGTTAAGATTCTCCCAAAACTTGTCAACGACTGGTGCAAAATGACGAAAGTAGTCACAAAATGGTTTTCGAGATTCGGATTTTGCTCCAGTGAAAGGCCGGGTTAAAGGATAGGCCATTTTCACCATGTTAAAGCATAGGAATTTTCACCCCATGTTAAAGGATAGGAGCTATTATCGTAAAGGTACGCGACCACTTTTCGAATTTTTCACCATGTTAAAGCATAGGAAATGTTGTCCATGTTAAAGGATATGAGCTGTTATCGTAAAGGTACGCGACCACTTTTCGAAATGTTCACCATGTTAAAGGATAGCAGCTATTATCGTAAAGGTACGCGACCACTTTTCGAATTTTTCACCATGTTAAAGCATAGGGAATTTTCACCATGTTAAAGGATAGGAAATGTTGTCCATGTTAAAGGATAGGAGATATTATCGTAAAGGTACGCGACCACTTTTCGAATTTTTCACCATGTTAAAGCATAGGAAATTTTGTCCATGTTAAAGGATAGTGATTTTTTACCCCATGTTAAAGGATAGCAACTGTTATCGTAAAGATACGCTACCACTTTTCGAATTTTTCACCATGTTAAAGCATCGGGAATTTTCTCCATGTTAAAGGATAGGAGATATTATCGTACAGGTACGCGACCACTTTTCGAATTTTTCACCATGTTAAAGCATAAGAAATTTTGTCCATGTAAAAGGATAGTGATTTTTTACCCCATGTTAAAGGAAAGCAGCTGTTATCGTAAAGGTACGCGACCACTTTTCGAATTTTTCACCATGTTAAAGCATAGGAAATTTTGTCCATGTTAAAGGATAGTGATTTTTTACCCCATGTTAAAGGATAGCAGCTGTTATCGTAAAGGTACGCGACCACTTTTCTAATTTTTCACCATGTTAAAGCATAGGGAATTTTCTCCATGTTAAAGGATAGCAGCTATTATCGTAAAGGTACGCGACGACTTTTTGAATAAAATATACCAAATACTGTATGTATACAGTATTTGAGTATGTCACACACGACATTGCTTGGCCCGTAGACTAACGATCCGCCAAAGACCGAACCTATATTTGGTTGACGACGACAAAGAAATTATACACATTACCTGGTGGCTTGTTTTATTCGTTCTCGTACATCTTGCCACCTACATTGGAGGACAAAGTCGTAAGATATTACTACTTGGACATGTCGAAAATGTGGTGTTATAATAAGGCGTAATTTATAATAATAAAAGGATTATAAATTCAACGGAGACAGTTTTATCTGAAGTAATGTATACGAAATGTAGATTGCATATAGGACTATGTTATATCAGAACCTATAGCCTCGTTTTTTTTAACAGAGCGAACATTTTGAAATTATACCTTTGGTGTCTCTTATAAAACCCGTACTCGAGACGTGTCAGGACATGTTTGTTTGTGACGAGCGCACGCACCCTGTATGACGTCATCAAACGGCTACGCGCCGTAATTTTGTACGCGAGGTGAGTTGGTCAAACAGGTAGTGACGTCATTAAACTGCTTTTTCCATGTTAAAGGATAGGGAATTTTCACCATGTTAAAGCATAGGAGCTATCGTTAACCTGCTACGCACAGTAATTTTGTATGCGAGGTTGATTAGTTAAAGAGATAGTGCTTTGGTTAGCCATTGTTTTGAGCTTTCGTGCTTGAATATAATCCCATAATTTGATGTTATGGTCATTGTCGTTATAGCGAGTGAAAAATTACCCTGTTAACTGGTATGGACTGGTATGAACTCGTAATGGCTGCTCTGTGACTGTGTGTTGGAAGAACATCTCGATATTCGGCCCGTGATAAAACATACGAGATAGCAGTATTTGTCATACGAGATTAGTACTTACCAGCGGTCACAGTGGATATCCTATTTGTAAACTGTTTTGAAGGGATATTCCCTGTTCAAGTCTCATCTATTTAAATAAATAAACACAATCGACACGCTGTGCGCGAGCCGCGTTGTCTCTCAGCGGCCTTGTCACGAAACTTGGCAAACCTATAGTAATTGTATGCGTAATATGAGTTGGTCAAGCAGGTAGCCATTTGGTTAGCCATTGTTTTGAGCTTTTGTACTTGAATTTAACCCACATGTTGTGGCGTTATGTTCAGTGACGTGTTGTTACAGCGAGTAAAAAGTTCCCCTGTAAAATGTCATTCTAGACGTTTCTTTGATAATTTTAAACAGGTAGCGATTTGGTTAGTCATTGTTTTGAGCTTTCGCAGGTTCTTGTAGTTATGGAGCGTGACATGTAAATACGTTTGTGTTGTAATAAAATGTGCAAACCTCATCTTGCGTCTTTTTTCGTGTCTTACACTTCACAAGTAAAGATACTCGTCTAAGTCACGATTAACAAATCACTCACTCACTCACTCACCCTTCGTGTCTGTTCACTCACTCACTCACTCAATCACTCACTCACTCACTCACTCATCATTTGTGTCTGTTTACATTTTTAGTGCTGGTAGGACTTATACATTTTTAGTGTCGGTAGGACTTAGACATTTTTTCGTGTCGGCAGGACTTAGACATTTTTAGTGTTGGTTGGACTTAGACGTTTTAGTGCTGGTAGGACTTAGACGTTTTTAGTGTCGGAAGGACTTAGACATTTTTAGTGCTGGTAGGACTTAGACATTTTTAGTGCTGGTAGGACTTAGACATTTTTAGTGCTGGTAGGATTTAGAAATTTTTCGTGTCGGTAGGACTTAGACATTTTTAGTGTCGGTAGGACTTACACTTACTACCATACCGACACTTTCTAAGTCCTGCTGGTCCTACCGACACTAAAAATGTCTAAGTCCTTCCGACACTAAAAATGTCTAAGTCCTACCGACACTAAAAATGTCTAAGTCATACCAGCACTAAAAACGTCTAAGTCCTACCGACACTAAAAATGTCTAAGTCCTACCAGCACTGAAAATGTCTAAGTCCTACCGACACTAAAAATGTCTAAGTCCTACCAGCACTAAAAATGTCTAAGTCCTACCAGCACTAAAACGTCTAAGTCCTACCAGCACTAAAACGTCTAAGTCCTACCGACACTAAAAATGTCTAAGTCCTACCAACACTAAAAATGTCTAAGTCCTTCCGACACTAAAAATGTCTAAGTCCTACCAGCACTAAAACGTCTAAATCCTACCGACACTAAAAATGTCTAAGTCCTTCCGACACCAAAAAAATTTCTAAGTCCTTCCGACACTAAAAATGTCTAAGTCCTTCCGACACCAGGGTGCGCCCGCTCGTCACAAACAAACATGTCCAGACACGTCTCGAGTACGGGTTTTATAAGAGACACCAAAGGTCTAATTTCAAAATGTTCGCTCTGTTAAAAAAACGAGGCTATAGGTTCTGATATAACATAGTCCTATATGCAATCTACATTTCGTATACATTACTTCAGATGAAACGGTCTCCGTTGAATTTATAATCCTTTTATTATTATAAATTACGCCTTATTATAACACCACATTTTCGACATGTCCAAGTAGTAATATCTTACGACTTTGTCCTCCAATGTAGGTGGCAAGTTGTACGAGAACGAATAAAACAAGCCACCAAGGTAATGTGTAAAATTTCTTTGTCGTCGTCAACCAAATAAAGGTTCGGTCTTTGGCGGAGCCTTTGTTTACGGGCCAACCAATCTCGTGTGTGACATACTCAAATACTGTATACATACAGTATTTGGTATAGTTTATTTTATTCAAAAAGTCTTTGCGTACCTTTACAATAATAGCTGCTATCCTTTAACATGGGGTAAAAAATCACTATGCTTTAACATGGTGAAAAATTCGAAAATTGGTCGCGTACCTTTACGATAACAGCTGCTATCCTTTAACATGGGGTAAAAAATCACTATCCTTTAACATGGACAAAATTTCCTATGCTTTAACATGGTGAAAAATTCGGAAAGTGGTCGCGTACCTTTACGATAATATCTCCTATCCCTAACATGGACAAAATTTCCTATCCTTTAAAATGGTGAAAATGGCCTGTCCTTTAACATGGTGAAAATTCCCTATGCTTTAACATGGTGAAAAATTCGAAAAGTGGTCGCGTACCTTTACGATAATAGCTGCTATCCTTTAACATGGTGAAAATTTCGAAAAGTGGTCGCGTACCTTTACGACAATAGCTCCTATCCTTTAACATGGACAACATTTTCTATGCTTTAACATGGTGAAAAATTCGAAAAGTGGTCGCGTACCTTTACGATAACAGCTCCTATCCTTTAACATGGACAACATTTCCTATGCTTTAACATGGTGAAAAATTCGAAAAGTGGTCGCGTACCTTTACAATAATAGCTCCTATCCTTTAACATGGGGTGAAAATTCCTATGCTTTAACATGGTGAAAATGGCCTATCCTTTAACCCGGCCGTTCACTGGAGCAAAATCCGTATCTCGAAAACCATTTTGTGACTACTTTCGTCATTTTGCACCAGTCGTTGACAAGTTTTGGGAGAATTCTATCTCTTAACATAGGAAAATCTCCTATCTTTAACCCGGGAGCGGTCTGTGAGAAACCCCTATCTCTTAACATGGGAAAACCCCTATCCTTTAAGCCGGCCGTTCACTGGTGCAAAACCCCTATCTTTTAACATGGGATTTGCACCAGTGTTTATCCAAATAATCCAACTGCAGGCGGTACTTAACCTGACATACTACATGCGTGTCCCGGCTCCATACCTTTTAGTTAGCGATTCTCATCGCAGAGTAGTCACTCCGTCACGCTGCCTTTCTACCAGGCTGCCTCGTTTTGGGGTACATACATACATTCATACATACATACATACATACATACATACATACATACTTACATACATACATACATACATTGCTTGAAAAGGCGTATGTATGCATGTATGCATGCATGCATGTATGTATGTATGTATGTATGCATACATACATACATACATACATACATACATACATACTCACTATCATGTTTACGGAAATGTTAACTACTTAACTGCATGCACTGTGTATAACACTGAGTTGGAATTGAAAAGAGTTAAGATTTAAATTTAAATTTAGGGGAAGTATAACTCATGTTAGCTATAAATGTGTAACATTATAATCACCGAATCACAATTAAGGGCAAACTCTCATTGGTCCAGACATTGATGATTATTTAGAGGTAAACACAGACAAGCGCTAAGGTGGTTTAATATATGGAAATTATTATTATCGTATATAGTTCCTAAGCCATACTGGGAATGTGATTCATTTATCACAAACTACAATTCTTCTAAAGTATAGACCGTAACGTCCCTATTACCACTGTAGCCATGCCATAAACCACCATTACTAGCTAAAAGGAATGAAACGAAATTTACATGTATGACTGTTTTCTATTTCTGTACCATAGTTTCACAATTTGTGCAGGCGTCTCGATCGTGGAGTGGAAGCTTGCTCCGGCTATGATCGAGTGCCCGCCTGCCCGCCCGCCCGCCCGCCCGACCGCCCGACCGCCCGCCCGCAGGCTATCATAACACATGCCGAGCCAAAGCTCATCAATCGCTACGGGGACACTCTGTATTGCCTTGTCACGTACGCATATTGAACATTACATGTATTATATGAAGATTGAGGCGAATCCACGCAAATGCCCATTCGCTGTCATAAAGCTGTACATCGATTATAATAACTAGCAAAATAGCTTTCCTCCAGACGGCGCTACACACAAGCAGACACAGAAGGCAGTTTCCCAGAGTATTTGTAAATGCCTTTTGTTTCGACGTAGTTGTTAACAATTATTCGCGTTTATTATGTAGGTAAATTACGTACATACATACATACATACATACATACATACATACAAACATACATACATACATACATACATACATACACACATTCAAACATGCAAACACACACACATTCAAACATGCAAATACACACACACACACACACACACACACAGACACACAGACACACAGACACACACACATATATACATACATACATATATATATATATATACAATGGCACCCATGAGAGAGCGGTTTTTTAGCATTAGTGGGAGTCTCCCTGACCCGCACATGATAATTTTTATACCATGTGATTACTATATTTATGCTTTTACATATTCACGTATTGAGTGTCTGTGATATATGGGTCTTAATAAAGAACTTATGTCTGTCTGTCTGTCTATATATATATATATATATACATTTATATATATGTATATAATATATACATGGATATATACATACATACATACATACATACATACACAAACACTTAAATGTGTATAGTGCCTTTTTCGAATCATCCACATCGAAACCTTCAAAGTACACTTTCACATACATCATTAACCAGCATGTACAAATGTTGATCGGATTGTTTGCCTAATTATCATCACCAGTATGGGTTTGTGCCTATGATGTAAATTAGTGTAATATCCTTCAAACATTTTCGAAATCGGACTCATTTCCGATTTCATTTGCAATGTTTGCTTTCGAGTTGTAAGAAGAGAACTCATTCTATTTAAAAAACAAATGAACTTCGCTGTTTTGGTGATTCATTGCTCCGTCTTCAGCAAATACGTTTAATTAATGTCATCTGTTTATTCATTTATGTATATTAAGCCTATTTATTTTATAATTATTTATTTTATCATTTATGATTAACTGTAATTAACATAAGGCGTGGGTCGCCAAGCAAGTTCCATGACCGGAATTTGGGTGGCAGCCAAAAAAAGGTTAAGAAACGCTGTATCAGAACATAATGGAAAAGGAATTATATACACTACAACTACAGGCGTGACGGGAAATAATAGCATACCAACTTGGTAAGCAAAGTAACAAAACGTTGTAGCATTTTCAGGTGTCATATTGCATATTTTCAGGAGTGTTATTCAAAAACTTTCAACAGGTAGGAAGGGGAAACCCTCCTCCCACGCCTACCTCCCTTTGCGCTTAAAGACGAGCTAACCGTTTTCGGTATTTTTTTTACAAAGAATTAACAAAATGGACCCCATTAATACACACTATATCCATCCCTGACGTATTAATGTTAACGCTAATCGATAACGGTTTATACTACGTTAATGAGGCAAATTAAGGATATATACTTTGGTTGTGTAGAGACGTCTAGCACATCCCGACAGTAAGATGTGTAATACACAGATACAACGAGAGTGATTGCATTGTAATTATGGATCTGACGCTATAACAAATTAAATATATTATTATTATTTATTTATATTTTCAAATATCTACTGTGGAAGTTAAGTAACGATTAGTGTTGATGTACCCAGATTGTTTGTGAATTGAGGCTCAAAATATGATTTACATGAATAACTGCGCTGCAAAATAACTAAAAACAAGTACTAACTCTATATGTGTGCAATCTATATGAATGTTATGGTGATATATTTTCCGTAAGAAATAATTTGATGCAATATGTTTAGTAGTTGAATATTTTCTGTGACTAATTCACAGTTATGTTTTATTATATTTTCACGGTATTATAACAACATTGTTATTTATATTGATGCACTCTTGTTATGTGTTTTAATATGTGTAACATCAATACAACCTGATGGTTTATTTACTCATATATGGACATGATCGTTTTACTTCATTGTCGTGGTCTACATATGCAATTTATTTGGAAACTTGTCTTTGTCTACCATATCTAAACAGCATAAAACCATCGAGATGGTAGGTATTTTATCTAAATTAATCTTATTGCTTAATGTTTTTTCGTAGCAAATATAATTTACAATGCACACAATTATATATATATATATATATACATATATATATTATACATATATATATATATATATATTATACATATATATCTATACATATATTCACACCTTTCTATCCACGTATATACAAATAGAAGTAAACATGAACATATATTTTACAAAACGGTGTCACCCACCGTCGTTGTCTTTCATGTCGTTGATGGTTCCTTGCAATTGTTTCATAGTCGTACTCAGATCCGGTATTGCAGCGACGACGTTGTTGACCAAAGTGAGCTGGCCCTGTAGACTTTTAACGGCGGCTCTCAGTTCTATGACGTCCCGCATACGCTGACTGACACAGACGTCACGGAAGGTGTAGGTGCACAGCCCGTCCCTAGAGACGTCTCCTCTGACGAGATCACCTAAGGTGCCGCCGACAAACATGCCGACAAGAAATGCTAGTTGAACATACGCGGTCTGCATCGTTATTATTACTCGTGGATGAACCTGGCTGCTTCTTGTTCGGGTGTTGGTGTGTGGTAAATGGTGGCGTCCACCCAGCTTATAAAGGCAATTTATTCAAAACTCATCACAATGGCGTAGCGCGAGGCTCTCTACCGGTCAATGCAAGTTTTATAGTCAGGACAACCGACCATAACAGATGCGGTACTACTTTTTCGATCTTATGTGACGACACGATTAGTATTTTTGTTTATCGTTTACAAGATTAGCCCTACTGTGGTTGTACTTCTAAATGTAATAAATAATAATAATTATAGTTGTTTCTATTTTGTACAAAGCGTTTGCGTGTCGGAACAAATATAACTATTGAAACACACTCTCGGGTTTTTGTGTAGACATACGTATATTAGTATGTATGTATATAGGAACGAATAAACTTTTATTTGAGTGTGCTAAAATTCGCTAAATAAACCATCAGTATATGTATGGTTGAGAGGCTCCAGTGGAATGTTCCTTACATATTTCTGAATGTGCTGATTGATAATAGAACGCCATACGACGTGTTTTACAGGTGTTTTTGTATTAAAAGTTATTTTCCAGAATGGGAGTATTTATGTGTTTATGCCATTCGTGGAATGCAGTGGTGATACTGCGTAGCTGGCTATCATTTTATGTATAAATGGTACTACGTGCAAGGTACATTCTGAAATTTAGTAAAGTAAAATTTGAAGTGGTTAAAGAACGGGATGAATCATAGAAAGTTTGGACAAATGTCGACGTTGTGGTCCATTAAACAAGGTTCAGTGAGTAAATATGTGTGGCAGAAAACGTGTATATAATTTGTGAGAATGAGATTTCTCATAAACTGTAATTCACAGCCAGATGTTTAATTACCAGAACAAGGACACACAAACTTATAAAATATAAACTGTTATTGAGAAAAATATGTAACGTTGATACTCTTTCTCATCTGTACAACACACAATGTCAGCAGCATTATATCATAATCCCACATGAATATTTCTGACAGGGCGCCAGAAGCCACCTACAATATTTCTGACAGGGCGCCAGAAGCCACCTACAATATTTCTGACAGGGCGCCAGAAGCCACCTACAATATTTCTGACAGGGCGCCAGAAGCCACCTACAATATCAATAGCTTAATACTGAAAGCAACAATGTACTTTGGTACGTCGACATTAACATTTTACCATCCTAACCACCAAGAAATATCAAAGGGTGTACGAAATATGAGAAATCTGCTCAGTAGTGTTCAAGCCACACGTTTTCACTGATCGTGAAAATCTAATGGCAAAGTACCTGCATATGTCTTCTATAATAGTTTTATACAGGTGATATCTAAAACTGATTGTGATTATTTGCCAATGGACACCGCTCCGCGTAGGTCCGGCTACGTCGCACCTGTCGCATAGGCGGATCCAGGGGGCCTGGGAGGCATTGGCCCCCCTAGAGCTTAGAAATTTGGCGTGCCCGCAGATCTTTTATATTTGGCTCACGCGACCGTGCCCCCTAGACCGTTTTAAATCTGCCCCCATTCAGGATATAATAAGTGAAGTTACGGCGACGCGGCGGCAAAAAATTTAGAACAGCAACGCGTCCGGTAGTTTCGGACTAATGCTACTGGTACTGATACTGCGACTGGTACTGGTACTGATACTGATACTGCGACTGGTACTGCTACTGATACTGATACTGCGACTGGTACTGCTACTGATACTGATACTGCGACTGGTACTGATACTGATACTGCGACTGGTACTGCTACTGATACTGATACTGCGACTGGTACTGGTACTGATACTGATACTGCGACTGGTACTGGTACTGATACTGATACTGCGACTGGTACTGCTACTGATACTGCGACTGGTACTGCTACTGATACTGCGACTGGTACTGCTACTGTTATTGCAACTGCTACTGATACTGCTACTGCGACTGGTATTGCTACTGCTACTGATACTGCTACTGATACTGCGACTGGTACTGCTACTGCTACTGATACTGCGACTGGTACTGATACTGCTACTGATACTGCTACTGATACTGCTAATGTTACTGATACTGCTACTGCTACTGATACTGCTACTGCTACTGTTACTGTTACTGCTACTGATACTGCGACTGGTACTGATACTGCTACTGTTACTGATACTGCTACTGATACTGATACTGATACTGCTACTACTTAGATCTTCTTGACACGTTTTAAGATGCGAGGATTTGTCACAGCTACAGCACATAATAGGTCATTTAACAAGAGATTTAACAATATTGCCACCCAGAGAATTAACTCTGGACAAGTGGACAAGGAAGCTTATTGAGAGTCCAACCCTATGTGTATCCCGCCCTTCTGAGGTATGTGTCGATTTTATTTTTAAACACATTCACGCTATTAGCACCCACACAATCAGCAGATAATCTGTTCCATTCATTTACAGTCCTTTGTGAAAATGAGAACTTTCTTATATCTAATCTATACTGCTCTTTTGCTAATGTAACTTCATGTCCTCTAGTCCTTCTATCTTTATTAACTGAAAATATTTCTATCAATATTTTCATAACCATCCAGTACTTTAAACACTTCTATCTGATCTCCTCTCAGTCTCCTGGTCTCTAGTGTTGTTAAACCACATTCTTTTAGGCGAATTTCATAACTTAGATCCTTCAGTTTTTGTATAATTTTAGTCGCCCTCCTCCGTACTCTTTCTAGCATATCTATGACCTTCTTGCGATATGGCCTCCACGCTTGTATACAATATTATAAATGAGACCTCATTATTGCTTTGTACAGCGGTATTATTAGTTCTTTTTCCTTATATGCTATATTTCGCCTAATTAATCCAAGGATTTGATTTCCCTTTGAAGCTGCAATTCCGCACTGCTCTGAAACCTTCATATCAGCACAATGGTTAACCCTAAGTCCTTTTCTTTTACAGTAGTACTTAGTACAGTACCCCCCATTGTATATTCGTTCCCATGTCCAGTGTGGAGGCATTTACTTTTCCCAAAATTGAACAGCATTTGCCACTTTTCAGACCATTTGATCAACTTGTCAAGATCATCTTGTAAATGCTGTCTATCTCCATCACTGTTAATCCTTCTAAACACTTTTGTATCATCCGCAAATACAGCGAAATTCTACTGCAAGGTTGCACTGTAGGCTACCAGGGGCGCTGTTCAATTGGCACTCATCAGAAAATCATCACGGCCCCAAGTAGTACAGGTATGCGAATTGTCACAATTATATACCAAAGTGCACAATCTTTGTGCTACTCCGCCTAAATGTCCCTTGCTGCTCCTATTTCCGTTTACGTGTCTTAGTTCAAAATGTTTGTAGTGTCAAAAACATTACAAGAAGTTGTTGTCTGACCCAGACTTTTAACGATGCTTTCCTAGAATGTCATTTGCCGTTTCTGTCATCACTGCGTTCAAGTTGGTGGTCGTCGCTTCTAGGTCTTCTTTAAGCGTGAGCAGTGTTGTAAACGTCCCTCCAAGTGTTGCTTGAAACGACTCGAAAGTATCAGGTTCCTTCAACCGTTGCAACAATTGAATATAGGTAGCATTACACACACACACACACACACACACACACACACACACACACACACACACACACACACACACACACACAATTGGACACGCACCAGCACTCGTGGCACACAAAATAGTCACGCATAAAGCATGAATGTTGAGCCATGCAAACGTGAGCCAGAATATCACAGTAACACTAGTAAGCGGTAAGGGCGCTGTAGAAAACAATTACTGCTTATTGCAATAGTGCAATACGTTATGTAGAATATTTTGAAGTAGTTGCTATACTAAATTATTTGTTTCAATATATGCAATACAATCTTGTGATTGTTTGCAGTTATTTCAAAAGTGTTGCAATTATCTGAAATACTTTCAAAAGTATTTCAATTACTTTAATGGTGCTGTGCATTAAAGGTGACACATACAACACTAAATAAACAATTATTAAAGTATTATTTTTACGTGGTTCATGCCTGAAGAAAAGCAGCATGTTGTTGAAACCTCTATACTTCAGTGTCCGTAGGCCTATCGCATGTATGCTGTGCAAGCCCGTGGTGCTAGCAATTTGGAACCGAGTGCATACAGGTGAATTCAAAGCAATAGGCTGCAACATCTTTAGGTGATGTAAAGACAAGAATGGGCCTGGCGAACTGACACGGGTGGAGGCTGATCATATTACACTTGCAATGATGAAGAATTCTCCGAATCCCTTTTCGTGATATCATGCTTAACTCTTCTCGTTGTTGAACCTCTGAACGTTGTGGTCCGTGAGTGTCGTGGCACTGTAGATGTGTTGTTGTTACATGTTTGTTTTTACCCGCTGGTGATTGATAGTTGAGCACGACATCCCAAAGCGGACTGTTGGTGTATGACGGGTATTTTTTGTAGGAAAGTGCGTCGTGTTTAACCTCAAATTATTAGCGAAACAAAGACACTTAAATTTATTGTACACTGGTGTTATATGGTCAATGTTTTAGGTCAACATCAAATAGATAAACTTCGTACAAGACGCCAGACATTGCATGGCCACACCAAACTATATCACTTTGAGGAGATGATATAAACGAGTAGCTTTAGAAACCGTTGCAGGTGTTTTCGAATGGTGTATGGTCTGGCGGGGATGTTTCCTATGGAGTAGTGTTGTATGTTATATCGTTTCATGCACAAAGAATTTATAATACAAGCTAGCAATTTGAAAGACTTTCAAATTGAATATTATATACAATGAAGCAGTTAGTTGTATTGAAATGCGTTAGCTCGTTGCGTTACTGGAAACAAATAGATCAGACGTACATAACATCGTGGTTTAAAGGGGAAATGAAATGATTGAACAACCACAGTCCAAACATAAGAACATACCATTTATAGTACAAGTCACCATGATTTGACAAGTACAGCGTCACGGTATATTTTAAATATTTTTTCAAACTTAGCTACTATCGGTACAGGGCGCCGCCATCATGCTCCAGGAGCGTGTGGTTGTACATCCGGTTTGATTGGCGAGGTGTCTCCCAGAGCTGTATACAGCAATTCGATAGGCGACGCAGCATACCTCTCACAAAAACCGACGAAACGCATACAAACACATAAAAACAGAACAATATATTGCACTGCGTGGCTACTGGATATACTATAAATGTTAGTAAGCAACTTTTTAAATACTTCCACAGAAGGTTTCTAACAGAAAAAAACAAGTTATAGATGATGAATTTGACGTGTTCACCGGCGGCAAAATTGACAAAAGTCTGCGGTAGTCACTTTCGAACGCCGATTGCAAGCCTAAATACGAAAATGACGAGCATAAAAAGACATTAAACGTCAAAACATAATTCTTGGTTATAGCAACAGGTCCATCTCCAGTCGATTTGTTTATATATAACTATGCACCGATGAAGTAAAATTAAGCGAAATCGACCTGGAAGCTCGACATCATTGCCTTATTTGGAGGGTGAAGCGGCGCGTAGGAAATGACAAGCCAAAACCAGCTTGTTGTTGCCAAGGTGACTCGGCACTCACGAGTTCCGTTAGGTATCATTACGACTACTATATAGTCCCACAGTTCTATTTCAAAGTCTGCATATATACAAATATGACGTATGCGAAATTGAAATGTATTAAGAAATGTGAATGTAATAAAGTACAAATACGTGTGAATACTATGATATAATTGGGAATAATGAGTGCTTGTAATCCGCCAATTTAGTTTACAGCAATTTGTGCCGGCGTGTTGCTTCGTCGGAATACCGCAACGTCTACATCTACGAGTCTATGTTATCGACTTAGTTGCTGATGGGGAAATAAGGGGAAAATAACCGTCAAAATAATTACAAAAATAAATGTCAACTACCGTAGCCAGTATAACGTTTTGTGAAATAATGTCGTCATATATTAGTCAACATTAGTCACATTCCGGACCAAGCCCTGTCAATCATGTATTGTAGGCATTGCCATTGGAATTATTAAATAAGTGACATTACAAGTATTTAAATCCTAAAAAAATATTTGTTTACGATACAGTCAATAGCATAGTAAGTAGGTTCACATCAGTCAAGTAAAGTTAATCACCATGTAGGCCTAATACTAATTTATGTATCTCAAATATTGGCTTGTAACAATGGACCCCGAATTGATGCTCCAGCTTTGAGGCGACAGTTTAGCAAGCATGCTATCATACCAAGTTTTTTTGGGATATAGATTGCATGACTGCAAAAACCAATGTATGCTTTTAATAACAAGGACATTGTATTTAATTTATTGACTTTTGAATGTAAGCCTAACAAGGAAAAAAGGAAATAACGTCACAGGAAAAAGCCACAAAGATTAATAAATATATATTTTGTATTTACAAAGTTCAAATGTTAAACACATTTGAGTGCACATGCATTTTAATTATGAAAATTAAAGATAACGCACATATCCACTAAAAATAAAACATTGAAAAAGTCACTTGTAAATCGCACTTGTGCTCCAATTTTAATGACTATTTGCAAGATTGTCTCATTTTGTTCATAATATATGACGGAAGTATCCAAACAACCATAGGGCCTAATACCGAGCATAAGCTTCGAAGGATCCAGCGAAGGATTTAGCACGCGAGATGACATTGGCCCTCATGGTAATACAAATGTCACTTGTAGTGCTGCCACGCCATCGACTTGTAGTGTCAAAACATAAAGGAAGCCGGTGGTCGTGTCGCCAGTGCCCTCACATAATAGGTATAACCGAATCATGGGCAACCACCGATATATCAGATGCCGAATTGGGACTGACAGGATATGTAATGTTTAGGAAAGATAGAACAGGAAGAAGGGGAGGTGGAGTTATTTTATATATTAAAGAATCTATCCAGGCTTATGAAATAAAATTAGACAGAGAAGCAGATTGCGAAGAAGCTGTTTGGTGTAACATAGTTACAGGAAACTCAACGTTAACGGTTGGATTAGTTTATCGAAGTCCAAACATAAGCATAGAAGAGAATGAAAAAATACAAAACGCTATAAGGGAAGTGAGCAAACGGGACTGTGTTATTATGGGGGATTTTAACCATGGGCATATAAAATGGAAATCTCTACAGAGTATGGGTAGTGAGGACTACAAGTTTTTAGTTTTAGTACAAGATAGTTTCCTTTCTCAACATGTGCTAGAACCAACCAGGGGAGAGAATGTGTTAGACTTAGTTTTGTCCTCACAGAATGAATTAGTTGACAATGTTAAATTATGTGAGCCTCTGGGAAGTAGTGATCACAACCAGATACATTTTACCATCAAAGTAAAATCAGAAAGAAATAATAAAAAGCAGTTGAGGAGAAATTTCCACAAAGGAAGATATAAGGAAATGAGGAAATATTTAGCAAAGATAGACTGGAATAATACACTGAAGAATAAGACAGCAACAGAATGCTGGAATATCTTAAAGAATGAAATAGAGTGCATCGTAGATAAATTTGTTCCCTTCAAAAAACAAGGGAAACGGACCAGAAAGAAATACTTATCGAAAGAAGCCATTAGAAAAATTAAGTATAAACAAATGATGTGGAAGTCATATAGACGTACTGGAAATGACGAAGACTACAACATTTATAAAGAAGCACTAAACCAAGCTACAGCTGAAATTAGAAATTCAAAGAGAAGCTATGAACATAAATTAGCTTGTAATATAAAACATGACAGCAAGAGTTTGTATGCGTATGTTCGAAGCAAACAGAAAGTTCAGGATAAGGTCGGTCCTCTAGAAGATAGTGCTGGAAATATAATATCAGAAGGATTCTTAATGGCTGAAGACCTAAATGAGTATTTTAGTTCAGTGTTTACCAGAGAAGACACTAGTTCACTGCCAGTACCAGAGGCTAAGTTCAAGGGGGCAGAATCAGACTATTTAAGACAGTTAATTGTAACCCCAGAAATGGTAGCTAAGAAAATTAGGGCTATGAAGGATAATAAATCACCTGGAGTGGATGGTATTCCACCCAAACTACTAGTGGAAATTGTAGAACAAATTAGCATACCGCTTGCAACAGTTTTCAACTTGTCATTAGAAGAGGGAGTGGTTCCTTTAGAATGGAAAGAAGCAAACATTATACCGTTATTTAAAAAAGGTTCGAGAAACAAGTCAGAGAACTATAGACCAGTGAGTTTAACATCAGTGATTTGTAAATTATTAGAAAGACTAATTAAAGATCACATGGTGGATTTTCTTGTTAAACATAACTTGATAAACTCATCTCAACATGGGTTTCTAAAAGCGAGGTCATGCTTAACAAATATGTTATGTTTTTTGGAAGATATCACTAAGTGGGTAGATGATGGATCACCAGTAGATATCATCTACTTAGATTTTCAAAAAGCTTTCGACAAAGTGCCACATCAGAGATTACTGCTTAAACTAAAAGCCCATGGCATAGGAAATGGTATAATTAACTGGATAGAAAAATGGCTGATTGACAGAAGACAACGGGTAGTTGTTGATGGGGAGGCTTCAAACTGGAAATCAGTTTTGAGTGGGGTTCCACAGGGATCAGTACTGGGACCTATATTATTCTTAATATATATAAACGATTTGGACGATGATATAGCTAGCAAGGTGTTGAAATTTGCAGATGATACAAAAGTGTTTAGAAGGATTGAAAGTGATGGTGATAGACAGCATTTACAAGATGATCTTGACAGGTTGATCAAATGGTCTGAAAAGTGGCAAATGTTGTTCAATTTTGGGAAATGTAAATGCCTCCACACAGGATATGGGAACGAATATGTAGAATATACAATGGGGGGAACTGTACTAAGTACTACTGTAAAAGAAAAGACTTAGGGCTGACAATTAGTGCTGACATGAAGGTTTCAGAGCAGTGTGGAATTGCAGCTTCAAAAGGAAATCAAATCCTTGGATTGATTAGGCGAAATATAGCATATAAAGAAAAAGAACTAATAATACCGCTGTACAAAACAATAGTTAGGCCTCATTTAGAATATTGTATACAAGCGTGGAGGCCATACCGCAAGAAGGACATAGATATGCTAGAAAGAGTACAGAGGAGAGCGACTAAAATGATACCAAAACTGAGGGATCTTAGTTATGAAAAACGCCTAAAAGAATGTGGTTTAACAACACTAGAGACCAGGAGATTGAGAGGAGATCAGATAGAAGTGTTTAAAATATTGAATGGTTATGAAAATATTGATAGAAATATGTTTTTTTCAGTTAAGAAAGATAGAAAGACTAGAGGACATGAAGTTACATTAGTAAAGGAGCAGTGTAGATTAGACGTGAGAAAGTTCTCATTTTCACAAAGGACTGTGAATGAATGGAACAGATTATCTGATGATTGTGTGGGTGCTAGTAGTGTGAATATGTTTAAAAATAAAATCGACACATACCTCAGAAGGGCTGGATATATGTAGATAAAAAGGTTGGACTCTAGATAAGCCAAAGGGCTTCCTTGTCCACCTGCCATCTAGAGTTAATTCTCTGGATGGCAATCTTGTTAAATCTTGTTAAATCTTTGTCGATGCAATAGTCAATACAGGCAGTAGTGTTTTCCATTGAACATTCATCATGACCATGGGTATGCAAAGTTGCCATCGCAGTCCAGCACGCTTTCTCCGACTGACCCTGACCATGGCAGTTTTGTCACTGTAGACGGCCTTTCGGATGTCCCAGTCTCATTATCGCCATCTTCAGACGATTCTGTCTGCAACAGTGAGAAGAGAAACATTGAAACGAGTGATGCAGAATATGTTGTAGCAGGTGACAGCGATATCACTGATGATGACTCAAGCTGTTCTTACACTAATGGGAAAGAGAGAAAGTTTGCCATTTGTGAGAAAAACATAATTTTACTTTTCTGCACCTGCTAAAACACCAAACTGCAATAAACCATTTAGCCTAGCATCACAGTGACTGGATTTGCAGTGGTTGTGACCACAGAATGTGTTGATGTTGTGGCACTCACAACCAAGATTGGTAACATTTATGAGAGTAACTTGACTGGACATTCATTCACTGTGTACAATTTGGTCAACCTAATGAACCTATGCGCCTTGTCACCCGCCAGTGCTACAGCATACAGTGGGCATACATACTCTCAGAGATAGAGGACATGTGGATATGCCATTCAGAGGCCATCATGTCAGCTCTGGTCAGACAAAGCGTGGTCACATCAGGCGATGCAAGATATGACAATCCAGGACACAACTCTAAATTTGGCATTTACTTCATCATGGACGCTGACAGCCAACTCATCATTGCTCAAGAAACTTTTCGGGTCACAGAGGTCAAGAACAGTTACTGGATGGAAGTGGAGGGCTTGAAACGCTGCTAACACAACCTGACTGACATGGGATGAAGATCATCACACTTGCCACTGACAGACATCCCAGCATTAGAAAGACTTGTTGTCTGCCAAGAAAGTTGAAGTTGTCCCTTCATTAGGCACAATTGCCAACCACCTGTGGTATTGCACATCAGCTTGTGATGGTGATCCCCGCTTGATGAAGGAGATGTGGATCTCGCTCCTCCATCACATCAGGAATTCCCATTCATGGACAGCGGGTGCAGAGTTGTACCGGTAGTGCAATCATGCAACGTATACACAACAAGCAGTAAAAACAACACCATGGCTCACTGAAGGTACAGAAGCCTTCACTGTCCAGAAGGCTATTCTGGACTGCCGCCTACTGTATGATATAGAGAGCGTTACGAAGTGCGTTAACACTGGTGAACTGGAGAGCTTACATGCCCTCTTCATGAAGTATGCACCCAACTTCAGCCGTCAAGGCATCATAGCCCGACTCCACTTGGCCACCATTGACCAAAACACAAATACAAGGTAAGGCTTGTGACATCATTCATCAATAGTGTTTACATTTGATGTTACAAAATAATGTATCAGTTGCTTGACAAAGCTGAACACTTTTGAAATCCAGCAGTGCATTAGGAAATAAACTGAAATGGCTGAAAATCCCTGCCTGTACTCAATAGCAAAACAATGTTAGGAATACAGTTTCAAAAACACAATCTCTGTGCACAAGAGTATGCATGCAAACAACAGATAAATTAATTTTAATTGAGGACATCTGTTTACTGTTACTTGAATTGTTTAATTATATATAAATCGAATTGGAATGGTATGCTTTGGAATTGCTTATTGAAATATAAACTTATGCATATATAATATAATAAATATAAACATCACTATATATAAATTATATATATATATATATATGATTCAATAATAAATATTTGAATGTATTGTGGAATTCCTCGGAAATTGAAATTGAAAATGATTGCAGAATTAGGAACCGATTAAAAAATGACATTAGCCGTTTGATTTCAAGAGAGAGAATACAAGCAAGCTGTTTGGTTTACTGCAGACCTGGGGCCGAGTACATTTTATGAGTACATGTACGAGTACGAGTACTTTGATGATGGATGATTACGAGTACGAGTACATTGCTAAAAGCTGAGTACAAGTACGAGTACATTCTCACGAGTACGAGTAAAAGTACGAGTACATTAAAAATATATAAATATTAAATAATGTATTTTAAAATTATTAATTAATCTAATTTATATAACTCAGCACAAATGAATATGTAATGGCAGTTGATAAATTTGTTATGAGGAAAACTAAAAAACCTCTATTTCATCAACAATGAAATTCACTTTATTGGCATTCATTTCAGTGGCATCCTATGATCTTATCATCTATTTGCCATTGCACCGAATGAACATGAGTTGTTCACATGTTGAGTCTTTCAGGCTGCACTGTTCAGGGCAGAATACTTTCTCGGCTATGCTAAATACCCTTTCAACTGGGGCTGATGAGGCTGGAATGCTGAGATGGTGAGGGACCAACTGAGCCAGAGTTGGAAAACTCAGAACTGCAGTGGGTCACTGTGACAATCTGTACTTGGCTGACTGAGGTATTCGTTCACCTCACGTTCATCTGCTGACGTTATAAGTTTGCAATTTATATTTTCTGATCGTAGACTACTAGTTGTTGAGAGGGTTAGCACATGTCCACATAACAGGCTCAGCATCCCCTTTGGACTTTTTAGGCAGGCTGCTGGCATGGGATTATACTAGTGTAGGAGACAGTCTGACTTGAGCCACCTTACTTCTACAGAGGAAGATTGGCAGTTCTTGTTCTTAGCAGTTAGCAATGTCAGCCAGTGCCAAGTGCATGGTCTCTATACTACATCAAAGGCATTTCCTGTCTAACTGGTAGGTTAACTGCTAATTGACTCTTTATGGCTTAATTAAACAAACAGGTTTATGGCCTGAACTGCTAGCCTACAATTATTGTTTGCTTAACAGGGTGTTTCTGACTGGGAAAAGATGCTGCCTGTTGCCATGTTTGGGTATCATCGTCATTGTTATCAGAGACTGAGGATGTACTGGGATGTGTAGGGATGGAAATAACAAAGTATTTAAAAAATAGTTGAACATTTAAATATTTAAGGAAAATCTCATTTTATAACCAAATATATTTATTTTCCCCAGTACATATTGAGAAAGTACTCAGATGTACTCGTAATGTACTCGTAAAATCTGAGTACAATGAGTATGAGTACGAGTATGAGTACGAGTCCATGACCCATAAGTATCATGAGTACGAGTACTTCAAAAATGTACTCGAGTACACGAGTACACGAGTACCGAGTACTTTGGTCCCAGGTCTGGTTTACTGTGTGCATGTTACAGCTATAGCCAGCTATTCTTCAGATATTTTTTATTGTTATACTGATTTTATATTTATCATTTGTTCAATCAGCAGGAAATGGTGAAAACAGCAGACAACAAGCTACAGTATCAGCTGCAGTATTCAAAGTCTGCTGAGTATGTAGTGAAGAAAGTGATGGCGTCAAAGGACTACAGCTTCTGAGGAGAAATTCTAGAGGGCATTGCAGCTAGATGCACGAGTGGCCCAAAGCTGTGAAGTATGCTCCAAGTTGCGACATCGAGTAAGGAGGTAACTCTAGCATGCAGGCATCGAAAAACCAGCAAAAGAGGAGGCTGTGGCAAAGCAAAGAACCCGCTTTAAGGAAAACTAGTTGTATCCGTATTAATTCGGTTTAGTGCCACCAAATTGATACGACATCCAATTTCAAATGACAATGGATTTCTATGCTTAAATAACATTGTTTGAACATCACTAGCAGAAATAGAGAAACGTTTCAGGCAAAGTGGATTCTCACTACTGTATAGGACTTCCTAAAGTAAGGAACATCCACTTGAAAGCTTGTATCCTACTTGTGGTATGCAATGTGTTTTATTAGACACTATTCGATGTAGGAAACTTTGGGTATACGTAATTTACTGGAATAGTTTAACCAAGTCCAAACATGTTACTTATAGTAAGTTTTTTGCAACAGACCACCATTTCTCAAACATCACAATGTGTGCTACAAAGTAATGAAGCAGCAAAAGATTCAGCTATATGTTTTTTTATATTCATACTTCATTGTTAGCATTACATTTGACATTATCACAAAACAACATCTCAAAAAGTACTTAATAATAAAAAGAACACTTATATAGTGCCATAAATCTAAATGAATCCATTTGGAGGCAATTGATAGATTTTGAAATTAGTACTACAAGCTTTGAATCTGTATCTTGAATAATAAGTACTTGTTTTCTTGACAGATGCCCGTAGTGTTGAAAGTTGAAACCCACAAATATGTAAAACTGGAACTGTAATGGAATATTTTGTATGTATTCATTTTTTATCACAATATTTGATCATAATGATGGCCCAGATCATCAATAAACGTGTTACTTATTGATGTACTATATGTGCACAGGACTGGCACAGACCCAAATTGTAATACAGTTAGATTAAAATGTGTCAGTGTGAAGTGAATCAACTGAAAGAAACATTGAAAACTGGTGTGTGAATTTGACTAATGCATTGGCACAGTCTGCCATGTAGTCTTAGTTATTTGTGAATTGTTTCTCCATATGAATAAACTGTTGATATATTTCATGTTGGCTTCAGTATTACAAATCAAATTATGAACAGGGACATGCAAGACACTACAGATCACATTGTTGTTGCCAAAAATGGGATAAGAAGGCACAAAGTAATTCATTCTACCTTTTGGTCAATCTAATCTTACTTGTCCAGGGTTTTTATGTTCACTGTACACTCACCTGTATAGTGCAATGTCCATAGCTGAAATTTTTATAAACCCCATTCGCTTCTGGATACAGTACAGGCTGGTAAAACACGTCTGTTGCCTTTCCAAGTCTCTCCCTTGACCACAACATGAAGTGACCTTATGCGGCTAATCGAATCAATCGATATGTTCTGAAAGTTCATTTATTTGCATTAGTTAATAATAAACAACCGTTATCTTCTAATTATTGTTATACTGGCAAAACTTTGTTTGATCAATATCGCATCATGAATTCAGTGAATTGGTTCATTTGTTTGTGAAGGGCTGTAATAATTATGATTGTAAGACTACATTTCATGATGTGGTCTTGATAACACACACACATAATATATATATATGACATTTTTATTATATTAAAACTCCTGTCTACATTTTTATATAAATTAAGCAAGTTGCTTGAACACTTTTAAATAGGAATTAAACAACTGTATAAAAAGGACATAGTATTTTACGAAGATTGAATGAACCTGAACATTTGAAGTGGGAACAAGTATAATTGCTCTATTTGAGTTTGAAATAGTTATTGCTAGAATAATTATTTGATACCTGTTGAACTACGTAGTACTTACCTACTAGCTATTGGTCGAATCAACAAGTCTGCACGCAAATCATACAATGACAACAGACCGACTTCCAAGTTCCAACACCGCCCTGTTGGTGCAAACCGTTTCGAAGTCATCCCTCATACTCGGTAATGCAGGCATCTGTAAGGTCTGTCATACGGGAGTCGGATGTTTCGGCCCCCGACGAGTTCGGCCCATGGGGCCGAACCATCCGTTCACGCAACCGGTTAAACGTGACCTGCTTGCGTTCGCGTGGGCCGAATCAACCGTTTCTGCAACAGGTGTCGGCGGTGAAGTGGGCCGAATCAACCTTTTCTGAAACCCGTGTCGGCGGGCTCTAAGGGCCGAACCATCCGTCCTGCTTCTGTTTAGAAATGAGGGGGTGGGATTCACAGATTTATGGGGATACTTTGTTGGGAGGGAAGATATGTACATGAGAGATGGCCTCCATCTTAGTGGAAAGGGGGCAGCAGTTTTCTCAGAGAACCTGCTGCGATCTGTTGACAGTGGGACAGGTTGTATCTATTTAAACTAGATTCGCAGGGGGGACTCACAGAAAAGCCTGAAAATGGAGGCATAGATAAAGACAGCACAAATAAATCAGCAAATAACAGTGTGGAAAACTCTTCTGAAGCTGGATATAAATGTGTTTGTTTAAATGCAAGGAGTATAGTAAACAAAAGAAATGAACTAAACATTATGGTAGAAGATATTGACCCTCATATAATAGGTATAACCGAATCCTGGACCACCACCGATATATCAGATGCTGAATTGGGACTGACAGGATATGTAATGTTTAGAAAAGATAGAATAGGAAGAAAGGGAGGTGGAGTTATTTTATATATTAAAGAATCTATTCAGGCTTATGAAATAAAATTAGAAAGAGAAGCAGATTGCGAAGAAGCTGTTTGGTGTAACATAGTTACAGGAAACTCAACGTTAACAGTTGGGTTAGTTTATCGAAGTCCAAACATAAGCATAGAAGAGAATAAAAAAATAAAAAACGCTATAAGGGAAGTAAGCAAACGGGACTGTATTATTATGGGGGATTTTAACCACGGGCATATACAATGGAAATCTCTACAGAGTATGGGGAGTGAGGACCACAAGTTTTTAGTTTTAGTTCAAGATACATTCCTTTCTCAACATGTGCTAGAACCAACCAGGGGTGAGAATGTGTTAGACATAGTTTTGTCCTCACAGAATGAATTAGTTGACAATGTCAAGATATGTGAGCCACTGGGGAGTAGCGATCACAACCAGATACATTTTATCATCAAAGTAAAATCAGAAAGGAATAGTAAAAAGCAGTATAGGAGAAATTTCCACAAAGGAAGGTATAAGGACATGAGGAAATATTTAGCAAAGATAGACTGGAATAACACACTGAAAAATAAGACGGCAACAGAATGCTGGAATGTATTAAAGAGTGAAATTAAGTGCATAGTCGATAAATTTGTACCCTTCAAAAAACAAGGAAAACGGTCCAAAAAGAAACACTTATCGAAAGAAGCCATTAGAAAAATTAAGTACAAACAAATGATGTGGAAGTCATACAGATGTACTGGAAATGATGAAGACTACAACAGTTATAAAGAAGCACTTAACCAAGCTATAGCTGAAATTATAAATTCAAAGAGAAGCTATGAACAACAATTAGCTAGTAATATAAAACATGACAGCAAGAGTTTTTATGCGTATGTTCGAAGCAAACAGAAAGTTCAAGATAAAGTCGGTCCTCTAGAAGATAGTGCTGGAAATATAATATCAGAGGGATTCTTAATGGCAGAAGACCTGAATGAGTACTTTAGTTCAGTGTTTACCAGGGAAGATATTAGTTCACTGCCAGTACCAGAGGCTACGTTCAAGGGGGCAGATTCAGACTATTTAGGACAATTAATTGTAACCCCGGAAATGGTAGGTAAGAAAATAAGGGCTATGAAGGATAATACATCACCTGGAGTGGATGGTATTCCACCCAAACTACTATTGGAAATTGTAGAACAAATTAGCATACCGCTTGCAACAGTTTTCAATTTGTCATTAGAAGAGGGAGTGGTTCCTTTAGAATGGAAAGAAGCAAACATTATACCGTTATTCAAAAAGGTTCGAGAAACAAGTCAGAGAACTATAGACCAGTGAGTTTAACATCAGTGATTTGTAAATTGTTAGAAAGACTAATTAAAGATCACATGGTGGATTTTCTTGTTAAACAAAACTTGATAAACCCATCTCAACATGGTTTTTTTAAAGCGAGGTCATGCTTAACAAATGTGTTATGTTTTTTGGAAGACATCACTAAGTGGGTAGATGAGGAATCACCAGTAGATATCGTCTACTTAGATTTTCAAAAAGCTTTCGACAAAGTACCACATCAAAGATTACTGCTTAAACTAAAGGCCCATGGCATAGGAAATGGTATAATAAACTGGATAGAACAATGGTTGATTGACAGAAGACAACGTGTAGTAGTTGATGGGGAGGCTTCAAACTGGAAATCAGTATTGAGTGGGGTACCACAGGGATCAGTATTAGGTCCTATATTATTCTTAATATATATCAACGATTTGGATGATGAAATAACAAGCAAGGTGTTGAAATTTGCGGATGATACAAAAGTGTTTAGAAGGATTAAAAGTGATGGAGATAGACAGCATTTACAAGATGATCTTGACAGGTTGATCAAATGGTCTGAAAAGTGGCAAATGCTGTTCAATTTTGGGAAATGTAAATGCCTCCACACGGGACATGGGAACGAAGAAGTAGAATATACAATGGGTGGTACTGTACTAAGTACTACTGTAAAAGAAAAGGACTTAGGGTTAACCATTAGTGCTGATATGAAGGTTTCAGAGCAGTGCGGAATTGCAGCTTCAAAGGGAAATCAAATCCTTGGATTAATTAGGCGAAACATAACGTATAAGGAAAAAGAGATAATAATACCGCTGTACAAAACAATAGTTAGGCCTCATTTAGAATATTGTATTCAAGCGTGGAGGCCATATCGCAGGAAGGACATAGATATGCTAGAAAGAGTGCAGAGGAGAGCAACTAAAATGATACCAAAACTGAGGGATCTTAGTTACGAAATACGCCTAAAAAAATGCGGTTTAACAACACTAGAGACCAGGAGATTGAGAGGAGATCAGATAGAAGTGTTTAAAATATTGAAGGGTTATGAAAATATTGATAGAAATATTTTTTTCTCAGTTAAGAAAGATAGAAGGACTAGAGGACATGAACTTACATTGGCAAAGGAGCAGAGTAGATTGGATATAAGAAAGTTTTCATTTTCACAAAGGACTGTAAATGAATAGAACAGATTACCTGCTGATTGTGTGGGTGCTAGTAGCGTGAATATGTTTAAAAATAAAATCGACACATACCTCAGACGGGCGGGATACACATAGATAAAAGGGTCGGACTCTCGATAAGCCAAAGGGCTTCCTTGTCCACCTGCCACCTAGAGTTAATTCTCTGGGTGGCAATCTTGTTAAATCTTGTTAAATCTGACTGTTATGTTTAAATAATTCTTATAATGCATGCAACTATTTTGACCAGCGTATTTTCTGTAAATGTGTCACGAATTATTAGATATTTATGCGTGATGTTTTAATGTTTAAATAATGATAAATGTTTAAATAATTCCTATATTGCATGCAACTATTTTGACTTGCGTATGGTCACACATTCCATCAGTTCTACTGACTTCTAGTTAACTGACTACATCAAGGGGTTGAGCACAAACAATCTTCAAACATATTAGCGTAGGCCGGTGTTGTTTTGGCTACTGGAAAGGATGCTGCTACTGCACACAAACAACTCACAAACAGGTATTGTAAGGGTGTTACCTCAAACAATAAAGACGTGGTAAATAAATGAATAAAATAAATGTAAAAAAGACATGCATACATATATTATGTATGGATAATAATGATAGGTTAATAAATGTATATATATATATATATGTAAGAACCTATATATATATATATTAATACATTATATATACATATATAATACTATATTAACTCTCGATATATATATATATATATATATCGAGAATTAATATAGTATAATAGATTATATATGTATATAGAGGAGGTGTAGAGGTGTCCTGGATCACAATTCACACTGAAAATATTTGGGTTTTCACATTTCACACTTAAATATACCATTTCTTGTATCACGCAGAGATTGAAGTTGCGTATGTGTATGGCTGGTGTGATGATACTTTTGTTAATGTAATCACCCCATAAACAGGAGTAGTGTAATATCTCCTTGAAGAAATATTTGTCATATAATAACAGTACTATTAATTCTTCTATTGTAAAACCTTGATAACAGTTATTCTTGAAAGCAGACACATTCGTCATCATCACACAGCCCTTGAAAAATCGTTACAATAGACCTGTAGAATAACATCCTCGTCAATGCGTCTTTGAAAAGTGTGGTCACACATTTTATCTGTTCAATCGACGTCAACTACATAAAGGGAGTGAGCACATTGCCGTGTGGCGTATGCTCCGTTACCGTGTTTGTTTAGCTTACTACTAGGATACTTTGCAACAAACAAACAAATATCACACATACAAGCAATCCAGGTAAGAGTGCGAGTTCAAATAAATAAACCAACAAACACTAAAGAGGTGGTAGGTAATTTATTGTGAAACATCAAAAACAATCTTCAAACGCAACAGGCCGAATCAAACGCAGTGGGCTGAGGCAGGACTGAGGCGACCGCTGCTTTTGATAATTATAAATGGGCCGAAACATCCGACACCGCTCGAATTTTCGGTGAAGTTGGCCGAAATATCCGTCGACGTCGGCGTCTGCGTGGGCCGAAACATCCGACCCTGCATAGCGGATTTTTGTTACGTGGGCCGAACTATCCGTCGGCGTGGGCCGAAACATCCGGGCCGAACCATCCGTCGGCGTGGGCCGAACTCGTCAGGGGCCGAACCATCCGGGACCCTGTCATACGGTGCTGTACGGCAGCTATCTCCCTACACCACAGCGACTCGATGTGCGTCGACATTGGGACGCAGTGTCCACACAAACGGGGTCAGCACACTGTTGAACTTCCTGCTTGATTACAGACGGAAAAAAGTGCATTATATTTTTGAGAAATGATTTTTTACAATGTTCACTTGCTCTGACATAAGTGCATTTGAGTAGTCAGATTTCTAGATGTGATTGTAGCAGCGGTTGACAGTAAAATGGTGTCTTTTTAGCTGATTTTACTACGCGGAAGGGTATCTGGCAGCAATTTGGCTAGTTGACACTTTAGCCGGATTACTGCCTGCATGCATTTGTAAATATTGACGGGTGTCATACATACAGGCATTTTGCAAGAGCTAGAGATATTAGATTTTGACTAAAATCGACCAGCATGTCAAACAGATGATAATAACAGCAGGTGGGAAGTTTAAGAAACTTTATAGGTCACGTTTTCTTATAATCACACAAAACATTAACATGGTCGCCAATGGGAAAACTGACAGTGTGCTGAGCCCAACACAGCGACTCGATGTGCGTCGACATTGGGACGCAGTGTCCACACAAACACCATGCGACATTATTAAGTCGCGTAACGTCTTCGTCGTCGATAGACCAACTGTCACTGTTCGACTCCCACAACTGAACCTGACCTGGGGCCGGACATTATCGGACAGTGGATCGCACACTGGGTGAAACCCGTATCACCCGTATGGCACACGCCCGTTGCTTTGTGTGTGTCAACCGTACCAACCGTAATTTCCGAGTGACAAGTCGAACTAGATTCTTCATCTGTCATATCGATTTTTTCCAAAAGTGATACGGAAGTTTAAAAAATCATTTTTAATAACTCGTCTCTACCAAAATCCTTCGACGTCTTTGTCAACAACAAAATAAAAATAGTTCCGGTATGCGCGCGCATCTAAAATTCTGACCTTTGCTTTGAAAGCACCGCCCCCTTCTGGCAACTAAATTCTTCGTTCGAGAAGTGTGACGTTAACAACGTTTTCATTGGTTATAAATCGTTGCCATTTAATTTCACCTTTTTATTTCGAACGCGTATACAAATTATTTGTTGATCTATAGAACACCTATCGTGTATAATAGGGCACCATATCTTTGTTTTCGCACATAAATGTTTACTAATGAAGTAAAAAAAAAAAACGAAATTTAACATGGATTAGATAGGAGTAAATCAAACCACTCGTTTAGAACAAAGATAGCGGTACGCAGTGCTCTATAGCGACGATTTAGGCATCGAACAAAATCGTGTTTTCAGTTTGTCTTATAAATGAGTACGTTTCTGTTACCATTAATGTATACTTATATAGTATATATTTCAATATGTAGCATGAAACAGCTGCATTTCATTTCCCCTTTAATGTGTTTCACCAAAAAATGAGCAAATACATCGGTTTAATATTAATACACATTGACAAGATGTAAATACACTATATATATATATATATATTATTCAACGCTGATTAAAAGACGTCTAACGCCAAACGTCCATGTCAACAATTGGATTTCCGCAACCGAATTCTCTTTAGCATTTCATTAGACGTGGTTACGACACGAATTACAACAACATTCCTAACGATGAATGGGCCACCCACTTGAATGAATGAATGAACGTTTATTCAACAACAACAACATAATACATGCACAGTATGGTTTGCTGCTGCTGCTGCTGAAAGGACATAGCTGAAGTCATAGACTTATGTGTTGCTATGCCTTGTGTTTGCATGCCCTACTCGAACTAAGAAAACTGAATAAATACAACAGGTATTATAAATAAATCACAAAATAATATACACAACTCATATATAAACGTTTTACTATAGTGCTTGTGTTACTATTACATAGGTTTAACAAAACGTCACCTTCAATTAACAATTCACAAATATGTAGAAAGTAATGACAACTTGATTGCTTTTTTAAATTGTATTAAACTTGGAAGCTGAGTCAATTTATTTGGTAAATTGTTCCACGTTTTTATACCCTTGACGGTGATTGACAGTAGTCGGAGGGTAGTGTTTGTCTTTTTAACATAGAACAATTTGCTTTGTCTGGTATCATGTATGTGTATAGCTGCGGTTGGTTCAAATAATGCTTGAACACGACCATTTAAAGAATGGTTGTTTGCTTTATAAAGTATGATCATAGTCTTATATTTAACTAAATCATGAAATTTAAGCATGTTTGAGAGATGGAAAAATACAGATGTATGATCATGGTAATTAAGGTTATAAATAATCCGTATAGCTTTTTTCTGTAACATAAATAGTTTTCTGAGTCTAGATTGATAAGTATTTCCCCAGATCTCACAGCAATATGACATATGTGGTTCAACAAGTGAATTATATAATGTGTGTAACGCTTGACAATCAAGAACATGCCTAGTTTTATACAAAACTGCTAAGCTTTTTGATACTTTTGATTCAACCATTTTTATGTGTTCTCTCCATGTTACGTTTTCGTCAATGGTTACTCCAAGGAATTTTGTATATGATACCTGCTCAATGTTTTTTCCATTCAAAACTATATTCACATCTGTTCTAGGTTGCTTTTTATTGTTAAACATTATAAAATGTGTTTTGTTCACATTAAGCGATAATTTGTTCGCTCGAAACCACAGGTCTAGTTTTTTTTAACAGTGCTTACTTCATCTGTTTTACTAGCGGAATAAAAAATGTTTGTATCATCAGCAAACAAAATAATATCAAGCAATTTTGAGACTTCACACATGTCAATTATGTACAGAATAAATAATAACGGGCCAAGGATTGAACCTTGCGGGACTCCACACTTGATTTCCTTTTGTTCTGAGTTACTGTTGTTATAGCATACATATTGTCTACGGTTGGTTAAGTAGCTTTTTATCCAGTCCAGAGCCAGACCCCTTATTCCGTAGCATTGCAATTTACTTAGCAGTATGTTGTGGACAACAGTGTCAAAGGCTTTTTTTAGGTCGATAAAGACCCCAATCGTGCTTTGGCATTTATCCATTGCGGAAGTAATCTTTTCCACAAATTCTGTTAAAGCTAGTGAAGTTGAGTGATTACTTCTGAAGGCATACTGCCCATCTGTCAATATGTGTTGTGTTTTAATGAAGGACCTTAGCCTATTGTTGAATATTGTTTCAAGTATTTTTGAAAATTGTGATAAGAGAGATATAGGTCTATAATTAGAAAGTTGAAAACGATCTCCTGACTTAAATATAGGAATGACTTTTGCTAATTTCATATAATTTGGAAATGATCCGCTGATCAAAGATCTGTTAAAAATGTGGGTTAGCGGTTGTACAATTTGCTTTATTACATGCTTAACTGTTTTCATGCTGATTTCATCGTGTCCGTATGAAGTTTTACTTTTGCACCCAGACACAATTTCGAGTACTTCTTGCTCACTAACGGGGGACATATACATTGATTGTGATACAGTACGTTTTACAAAGTCGGTTGGCTTTGTTCCCGGGCAGGGTTCTATGAGGTTGGATAATTTAGTACCTATATCGACGAAGAAATTGTTAAAATGATTAGCTATTTCTTTATTTTCTAATACTACTATGTTTTCACCAACATGAAACTTGTTCAAATATGTGGTATCAGATTTACTTTTACCTATTATGCTGTTAAGAGTTTTCCAAGTTGCTCTTATATTAGTCTTACAATCGTCGAGTTTTTTTCTGTAATAATTTGTCTTTTCTAGACGTAATAATTTTGTTAACTTATTTTTGTAATTTTTGTAGCGGATTTCTGTTAATTCTGTCCTATTCTTTAGAAACGCTAAGTACATGTTATTCTTATTTATGCAAGCGTTTTTCAGCCCTCTTAATAACCAAGGTTTATCATTCTTTTTTGTCTCTCCTGAATACGTTGTAATTTTTACAGGACAGGCATCGTTATAAGTATTACTTAGTATTTGCATAAAGCGCGTTGTTCCACCATTCCAGTTTATCACAAATACAATTCTCGCAAATTAAATACATATTTTCCCATACATATTTACACTCTGAACACAAAATTAACCTTGTTCAACGGACCATAACATCGTCATTTGTGCGAATCTCAATTATTCGTTTTGTTCAATCCACTCCAATTGTCAGTTTTCGAATATAGCAAATTCAGAATGTACCTTCCAAAAAGTGTAAAATATACAACAAATGTCAAATGTCAGTTAACACACTCAAATAATCGTTTATTCATACTTATACGTACTTCCTTTTTTATATGTAAGTATATATATGTAAGTATATATATATGTAAGTATATATATATATATATATACTTCATGTAAAAATACTTACATATAAAAAATGGAAGTACGTATAAGTATGAATAAACGTTTATTTGAGTGTGTTAAAATATATATACACTAAAATCCGAATTCCAGTGTGTTTCTTCTGAAACGCAATCGCAATGTACAAAATGAAAACAAATCAATTACTTATTACATTTAGAAGGACACAGTGCTCTGTTGGGAAAATCATGTCAACGTAATGAAAATCCAAAGATACACACACACACACACACACACATATATATATATATATGTCTGCAGAAAGTGTGCAAGGGACTGTTGGAAAAATCATGTCAACGTAATGAAAATCCAAAGATACACACACACACAGACACACACACACACACACACACACACACACTCACACACACACACACACACATATATATATATATATATATATATATGTCTGCAGAAAGTGTGCAAGGGACTGTCAATCAATGATTGGCCTGCATAGTCACAGCAGACTCTGCCCCACCAGTCATTGACTCTTCAGGCGCAGAACCTATTGTCCTTCGGGACAGGGAGGCCTAAGACAGTTATGTCAAACCACATTTCCACGTTATTATAACGACACTGACATTGATATTGATGCACTCTTTTTGAGTGTGTTTTCGGGTAATACAACTTGACGTTTGATTTACTACTTTAATGAGATAATAGTGTTATTTAATTTTCATTGTATATACATGCAAGAAACTGTGCCGCGATGAAGCTGAGGTGTGTGTCTGAGTATGTAAGGTTGGTGGGTGCTTGCATGAGTGCGCGCAGGTGTATATGTGTGTGTGTGTGTATGTGTGTTACTTTATTTCTAGTTGGGTATATATATATGTGTGTGTGTGTGTGCATGCACGCATGCATGCATGACAACTTAACTTTTTAATTGGTTGTTTTTCTATACGTTATGGATTTTTTTTGGCAAAATAAATTTGATTTGATTTGATAATTCATTTGAATGATGTTACTTTATTTCTAGTTTGGTATACCCGGATAGAAACACACACACACACACACACACACACACACACACATATACACACACACACATATACACCTGCGCGCACTCATGCAAGCACCCACCAACCTTACACACTCAGACACACACCTCAGCTTCATCGCGGCACAGTTTCTTGCATGTACATACCATGAAAATTAAATAACACTATTATCTCATTAAATTAGTAAATCAAACGTCAAGTTGTATTACCCGAAAACACGGAAAAAGAGTGCATCAATATCAATGTCAGTGTTGTTATAATAGCATGGAAATGTGGTTTGACATAACTGTAGTAGGCCTCCCTGACCCTAAGGACAATAGGTTCTGCGCCTGAAGAGTCAATGACTGGTGGGACAACGTCTGCTGTGACTATGCAGGCCAATCCTAGAGTGACAGTCCCTTGCACACTTTCTGCAGACGTAGTTCGATGGCAAAACCAGTGCGCCGTTCTCACGATCCCTTCGTTGTCGTCTCTTCTCCGTCCAGGTTGCGTTCCGCTTTTCCTCCCTGGTTTTCACCCCCTCACGCACTGTTGCGCGCCATGTACTGCGATCTATGGTAGCTGTCTCCCATGATGTTGTGTCGATGCTGCATGCCGGTGGGTTTAGATCCTACTAGAGGATGTCTTTAGGGATTCTACCATCCTCCATGCGCCATATGTGGCCGAGCCATCGCAAGCGACGCTCGCTGAGGAGAGCGTACATGCTGGGAATGTTTGCCTGCTTGAGCACTTCTTCATGTGGGATGCGATCCTGCCATTTCACTCCAAGAATGCGCCTGAGGCAACGTAAGTGGAATGTGTTGAGACGGAACTCCTGCCTTGTTTATGCTGTCCATGTCACACTGCCATACAGCAGGATGCTGACGACACAGGCTTTGTACACTTGAACCCTGGTGTTCAGTGTGAGTGCGCCGTTTTCCCATACCGTCGAAGATAGCCTGGACATTGCAGAAAAAGCATTACCTATACGTTTGTTGATCTCGGCATCAATGGAAAGGTTGCTGGTGATAGTTGAGCCCAGGTAGTTGAAGTATTGGACACATTATAAGGTGTGCTCATTGATGTTGATGGATGGAGCATTGCTAACATCCTGGCCCATGATGTTCGTCTTCTTAATGCTGATGGTTAACCCAAATTCTTTGCAGGCTTCAGCAAACTTGTCAGTCATTCTCTGGAGGCTTCCTTCTGTGGGATGTAAGTGCAGCATCATCAGCAAAAACAAGTTATCGAATGATGCATTTGCGGATCTTGGTCTTTGCTTTCAGACGGGCCAGACTGAAGACCTCGTGAATGTAGATTCCATCTTCAAAGGTTCTGAAAGCGTGCGATAGTACCATTGAGAAGAAGATGCCGAATAGGGTCGGTGCAAGCACGCAGCCCTGTTTAACCCCACTGTTGATGGGGAAAACTTTCGAAGTTACTCCATCATACAGTACTGTGGCTTCCATCTTGTCGTGGAACGCTATGACCATGTTCATCAGTTTTGGAGGGCAACCGATCTTTTCAAAAAGTTTGAAAAGTCCGCTCCTACTGAAAAGATCAAAATCCTTGGTCAGGTCGATGAAGGCTATATAGAGGGGTACTTGCTGTTCGCGGCATTTCTCCTGCATCTGGCGCAAGGAGAAGAGCATGACGATGGTGGATCTGTCTCTGCGAAATCCACACTGAGCTTCGGGGTACATTAGCTCTGCCAGTGTATGCAGTCTTTTCAGAGTGACCCGTACAAAGAGTTTGCCCACAAGACTGAGCAGTGAGATACCGCGGTAGTTGTTACAGTCGCTACGATCACCTTTGTTTTTGTACAGAATGATGATATTGGCTTCCCGCATGTCTTGAGGTACTGTGCCCTCCTCCCAGCACTGGCTTAGAAGTTCATGGAGCATGGTGAGTAGCACAGGCTTGGCGCACTTGATGATCTATGCAGGAATGCCGCCACTTCCCGGGGCTTTTCCATGAACCAGGCAGTCTATGGCATCACCAAGCTCTTCCACTGAAGGGGGTTCATCGAGCTCATGCATGACGGGCAAAGATTCAGCTGCATTTATGGTGACTACATTTTCCCTGGAGTAGAGGTCTAGATAGTGTTCAACCCATCGGCCCACCTGCTTGTTTGGTTCGGTGATGGTTTCTCCTGTTTTGCTCTTCAGAGGGGCAGATTTCTTGGTGGTAGGTCCAAACGTGGATGTCGCCAGTGTCGGATGACAACTGAATACTGTTGCAGTGACTTTGCCAAAAATCATTGGCGCATTTCCTAACTGTCCTTTGCGTTGTAGATCTTGCTGTTCTGGGAGCAGCAAGTGTGGCTGCGTTGGGGTTCTTCTTGTAGTTCAATAGTGCAGTGTCTTTCGCTTCAATGGCGGGCTCCATGTCGGATATGTGAGTCTCAAACCAGTCTGCGCTGCTTTTTCTCTGTTTGCCAAAAGTTGTCAAAGTGGCTTTGTATATGCTGTCTCTGATGTGTGACGATTTGGCTTCCATACCTCCTTTTGGTGTGCGATGCAGAGCCTGTTCAAGGGAATTTAGGTACCTTTCAGTCAGCAGTCAACAATGGAACTGAGGTATAGGCAGCGTTGATACGAGGATGACACTTCTGCTTGGAATGATTAATCTTCTTTGGCCTGAGTTTAACCTTGCTGCATACCAGGGCGTGGTCAGTGTCGCAGTCCGCACTGTGAAAGCTGCGTGTGATGAGCACACAGAAGTCCGCCTGGTAATGACAAGGTCCAACTGGTACCAGCGATGGAATCGCGGATGTTTCCATGAGACTCTCTGGCGGGGATTGGTTTGAAAGAATGTGTTGGTGATGCAGAGGTTGTGATAAGAGCACAGCTCGAGTAGTCGCTGTCCGTTTTCGTTCATTTTCCCAGTGCCGTAGTGACTAAGACAGGTTGACCATGAATTGTGGTCGTCACCGACCCTAGCATTGAAATCTCCCAACAAGAACATATATTCAGAGTTGGGAATGTCGTTGATGACAGAGTGGAGTTATTCGTATCGTAGAACAGGTCTTTGACTTCCGGTGGGGAACAGAGTGTTGGCGCATATATGCTCAGCAAGTTCACTTTGCCTGATTCAGTAAACAGACGGAAGGATAGGATGCGTTCTGAGCCATTTGTTGGTGGTTCAATTGTGCTCAAAAGGGAGTTCTTGACAGCAAACCCCACTCCATGTAACCGGGTGTCATTTGGTTGTTTTCCTTGCCAGAAAAAGGTGTAATATTTCTCCCGCAGCGAACCGTTTGCTGCGAGGCGAGTCTCTTGAAGAGATGCAATGTCCACATTTAGTCTGCTGAGCTCTCTGTCAATAACAGCTGTCTTCCGTGTGTCCGTAATCTGCCTGAGGTCTTCCGACACATGGTCCTGACATTCCAGCTTGCGATTCGAAGGGCTGGTACATTCTTGACATTTTGTTTTGTTTTGCCTGGTGCAATATTTCTGTCCACTTGTTAGGTGAGAACCCTAAGCTCCAAGCACCCATTGAAGCAGATGGACAGTTGCAGAACAGCACCTTTACTGACCGGGGGCTGTCCGGATTGAGGCGGGCGGTAGCTGTCCAGTGAGATGCGATGATCTCTCCCACCGTCGAAGACAGTCCGTGGCGTCCGTTCTCTACGCCAATCGAGTTGGACTTATAACCCGTAACTGCTGCCTTCCGTGTTGTACAGTCGCGTTGAGTCGACTATGGAGTGACACTCTCCATGGCGCATGCCTGGGCAAGATATGTTGGGGTCCTGGGTTGTCCAAGCGGCAAGATCCCCCTCTCGGCCTCATTAGTGGGATCCAAAGGATTGCAGAGCACGACATTTGGCACAAGTTTGGCTGCAAGGGCTGTCGGAAGATGTCATGATGATATATGACCGCCTTCGGGGCTCAACTCCGGATTTTCTGTCTGGGTTTATTCCTATAGCCTTTGTCTCTGCCGAGGCTCCCACAAGGCAGTGGGGGTTTATGATCACAGTTTTCCGTCTCCTAGACTGGTTGCCATCCAAGGCCAGTGAGCCCAGTCTGCTCATTGCTATTTACCCATAGCTGGAGGTTGGATTAGTGAGCGTCGGGACATGTCCACACACCGGGGGACCCAGCACACTGCACCTGAGGGTTCCAGCCTGATCCCTGATCCCCAGCACATTTGCCTAGGGCCGCAAGGTACCCAGTATCCGTAGTGCACCACAAGGAGGTTGTGCTAGGGTCTTGTCTGTGGAGAGGCTATGTACCAGCAGAGGAGACTTACGCGCTCGGCTCTTTTTTCACCCCCAAAAAGCTAGCTAGCGGCCGAAGCTTACACTACAGCACTTGACACATCACACAGACCTGTGTTACTGCACCGCACTAACATAACTGTACCATACGGAATATTCAAATAAATTTAAATATAGAATAAAACAGTTTCTTACGGAATGTGTACATTAAATATTAATATACTGAATAGCGTATTGTATGAAGCATTTTGTAATTGTGCCAAACAGAGGCATAATTCCTGGTCATTGTGAGACATTCGGCATATTTATATTAATGCAAGATTGATTTGAGCGAGATCACGGCCATTTGGGAGGCTAGCACGTGCATCAATGTTAGGGCTTGGCGTGCCTCCATAATGGCAGCCTTACCGCTTCATTTACGTACTTTTTTTATCAATGGGAATAGCGTGCGCTGGATCGTCTTGTCTTGATACACGCTCTTTGGTCACAATCAAAGACCGTATATCAATACAAGACGGTGTAGCGCGCGCTATTTACATTGTTCGAGAAAAGTACGTAAGCAACAAGGAGCCTCTATTTGGACAGGAGGCGTTACTGAGCGAGAAAATGGCAGTCTACACTGAAGGTTTTTGTCCGCCATTCGGGAGGCAAGCGCATGCGCCTGCGGGACCGGAGCGCGCGATATTAGCGTATTTGTTCAGTTACCTCATTTCATCAGAATAATCACCAAGCTTTGATGCGTCATATAAAATGAAAGGTATTATTAAAGTAATCCTTGAAGTTTGTTACCTATCACAATTCAAAATATTGAAATTTGCACACAAATCACGTAGAAACGTTGCAATTATTTATAGAACAAACGTGTTTTGTCAGAATAATCATGAGGCTGTACCACTTCTTATATAATTAAAATATTGAGGTTATCATTGAAAATGTTGAGCAATGATAATGCAAAGAACTGCATGTTCTGCACGCGTATGGTCTGGCTTCGCGCAACTCCAGAATGGCGGACGAATTGCTTATGTACTTTCCTCGAACAATGTAGATAGCGCGCGCTGCACCGTCTTGTATTGATATACGGTCTTTGGTAAGCAGTTCGTCCGCCATTCTGGAGGTGCGCCAAGCCAGACCACATGCGCGCAGAAAATGCAGTTGTTTGCATTTATCATTGCTCAACGTTTTCAACCTTCAGTGTTGACTGCCATTTTCTCGCTCAGTGACGCCTCCTGTCCAAATAGAGGCGCCTTGATCACAATGCTGTGCACGCGCGCACTCGTGACGCATCGCGCAAAACGCGGATACATTATTAAACCCAAACACGAGGGAATAACCGATTCCCGTAACATTAGATGTCAAAATTATTTTGTTAATCTCATGTAACCTCTAAGTTAAGCAACTGATAATTAATTGTTATCTTCCCTGGTAAACAATAAGTTCATTTAGATTATCTGACAAGCACATTAAATTATATCGTTAGCATAATATATTGTACTGTGCGATAATGTAATACTGTCAGTTTCAGCATGCCTGCCCAATGCGATATTTTGCTGGTCCCATATAAAATTAATTTTGCGAAAAAGCAAACCCGCCTTGTGTCCACTACGAGATGCTTTTATATGTAATTTTGATATAATCATCATACAACGTATGTTATAATGTGCTTCCTGCCCGCGAATTAATACATATGATTATCAAAACTCGAATATTTACATTAATACGCCATAGGATTATATTTATTTCTATAATGATGCTGTGGACTTCCCTACTCTCTCATAAACCAAATCTATATATATGTTGGCTCTCAATTTTTTTATTTTTCGGTTTGATCCAACAACGAAAATTTAAATTGAGAGCCAACATGATGTAGTTCACAGGCGTAAATATTGCAAACACCATTTCAAACACTTTTGTGTGGCATCCGCCGGAAAATTTAAAGATTTGGTAATGTTTTTTAAGACATCCGCCATTTTTGGTAACACATCACACTGTTTTCTTGTGAAATACATAAGATGAAAGTTTATAATATTATCTGACTGCTACCAATACTATTACCTTTGGAAAAACCGTACAACCCAATTGGCTTACTTCCGCTTTCAGTACTAGTTAATACTCAATAGTCCAGGACTTTTAAGGCCAAAATAGGGTCATGTTGGAACAAATTGCAAAAGAAGCCATTCTTGCAGTTTTCAAACAAAAGTTGGCATATATATCCTAGATAACATATCAAAAGTATACAGCTCTGTATAATGGGGAAGATTATCAAAATTACACAAACGTTGGTAGCTTTTCCTGTGCGAATTCGTACCGATTTTACTTTCGGTATAAAGAATGAGCAAGACAATGTTTCTATAAAAATGTATGTTCATAAATACGCACATATTATATTGTGAGAACAAAACAACACACATAGTCATTACAATATTTTAATATTGCCTTAGATTTTCAACGAAAATGCTTATCGGTATCAAAAGATGCACTACTACCTCGAATTACTTGCCCAATTCGTCTCCTATATAACATGACTATGCTCAGAAGTACTTTTAACAGGGGAACATTTGTGCATACTAATTATAATGACACCGTGATGTAAGATCAACACATTAATACATTAATCTGGGTAATAAGCTTAACTGTGAAAAAATTGCCGTATTCTCTCCAATATAACATAATTATAATCTGCATAACCATATACATATGCTACTGTCGTCATGAGTATTGATTGTGTATGTGGTATAACACAAATGCGAATCCTTCCGTGATGTAAGATCAAATCATGTACGTATATGAATCTCTAGAGCCCAAAAAGATCAGTTCTTATATAGCGCAATACCCAGTCCTTTGGACTTCTCAAAGCGCTTTACCCATTGCTCCCTAGCAGACCTATCCAATCAAACATCATCGAAACTTGTATTGGAAGAATTCAGCCAAGTTGCAGTTAATGCGCGAAGAGTATTCGCACACAAATGTCCATCACTGTCTATAGCCAGATACTCAGTCATACAGCTGAGTGAACTAGACCAACGTAGAGTGAGCGAACTTGCCGAAGGTTCGACAGGATTCGAAACCGAGTACTCTCGATTGAGAGTCCAAATCCACTGCGCTCCACATAAAACACTTAACTGAGGTAAAAATCAGTGACTTACGTACTCATTAATACCACAAGTGGTACTTTGTTATACTAATTACTGAAACATTCACAACAATTCCGATTAAATGTTTTTTAAACCGAATAAGCATATGAATGTCGTGAAATCATTAAAACTTAAAATATAAGACTTAAAACCCTAGTATCTTACATGGGTGTTAGTCATGAGATTTTCTCTTTTCTTGGACAAACGCATGACTATTTATAGTGCATCTTCTCATCACTGACGTAACTCTAGATTTAGTTTGAGCACCCTGTGACATGGCATTGACTACGTGCAGGGAACATTGAAGGTTGTTCTTGCGGCATGTACACCTTGCCGAACTGCAATCTGTGGAGCAGTTACACCAGTTTGCTGGTCTGCCATGACGGGAAGGAGTTAACTGTCGCTTATTTTCTATCCCCAACCTACTGGTCTCGATTGACTTACACCCATCCACTCCTGCACTTGCTGGTGCACCCGCATGCTGTGATAGCTTGCTGCTATAAATGTCGGAAGTAAGGTTTTTGGCTGAATGTGCGAATTCTTGATGGTTACCTTCTCACAAAACATTATGTACCTCAAAGAATCCACACTCTCTTTTGGTTTCCGTTGTAAATGTGTACAAGCACCATCTCAACTTATGCTAGAACATGATCGGGCGTCCCAAATTGTTCAGGCCTCTAGTGCTGGATGGAGCCAATTGTCTTCAGTGATGCTCCTTTTCCATGGCCGTATAGCCGGGGTATGGTTTTACTTCCTAATATATCATTTATACATTAGGATATTAAAATGACATTGTTACACATCTTTGTCAAGCTGGTCTGTTACAGTCTCTGTGTTATCCACACAGTCTTTCTTTGTGGTTGACATTGTTTCACTGTGTATGAACAAGTTGTGGGCATTTGGGCAGCAGAGGATGCAGAGGAGGACAACCGGATATGAGTCATCCCCACTAGAACAGTATTCTCCATCGTTGCAGACTTGACTGCTGTCTGCCAAATCAGCTGATCTGCATCACCCTTGGCAGATTTGGTTTGACATCCTGTGCTACAAGTATCCGCGCAACAAATTGATGGTATTTGCTCCAAATGATAGCATGTGTTCTACATGACACGTCTTCACACTGTACACAAAATATACCAGACGTCATTCGCTATATATTTCCAATGGATATCCTAAAAGCCCTACCATATATCTTGCTTCGTGTATATCCAAGACAGGCATAGCATGTGAATATCATTTGTCGGAAACGTTTCAGAACGTTTCATTTGGATGTCGTAATAAACATGAATACCTCATAGTTTGAACATTACCAACATCTTTATACAGACGTTTTCACCTTCCATTTGGCATTATATCACCACAATATCGTCAAACGGTTGATTTTGCGGAATGGTGTTTTATGTTTATTTAACATCAGCACTGGGCTTCGAATGGTGTGGACGTCAGTCAGCATTTACAGCTCACATAATAGCGTTAAATGTTGAATAAAGAAGTCTTCGGCACCTTGATTGGCAAGATGTGTGTGTATTTCTAGATGGGTAGACTTGAAATCCCATTTTTACGTGGCATGTGCCGAAAAATCTTATTTCTTTCAACACCTGTGGGTGATATTTATTGCGACATACGACATCCGACATCCTTGGTAACAACGTACGTTATTTTTCTCACTCCGAGAATGATAACACATAAAATGAAAGTCTGGAATGTGTTTGAATGCTTCCAGTACTACTACCTATAGTAAAACAATGCATAGGGAAGTGGTTGTTCTTGCTTTCACGATAGTAGTGTATAAGTGGATCGTAATACGTAATCCGGAGGGTGCATGTGCTCCCATGGCTTTTTATGCTCACGCAGTTCCTTTTCCATGGTGCACTTCCTGTCGTCTGACCTTGCCCCTAGCGGTAAGAAGTGATTTCCTGTCATCCGAGGTGCCTCCTAGCGGAAAGAACTGCACCTAACCGTCTGTAGCGCCATCTAGCGACTCGGGCGGGTAGGACGGGCGGGCAGGCGGGTAGAACGGGCGGGCAAGTGCGGGGGCGGGTATGGAGGTTGTGCCTCCGGTGACGCTGGCGGGGGCTGGTATTGTGTTTGTGTGTGTGTGTGTGTGTGTGTGTGTGTGTGTGTGTGTGTGTGTGTGTGTGTGAATGCGCGTGTATGAAATAACGAACGAAACACCAAAGTATACATGTGCACACGAATTTTATTGACTAAAGATACAAGCGTAATTAGTAGTATATGCTGTATGAAACCGTGTTTTAGTAACCGCAAGTGTGATGATGATGATGACACGACTTACAGGTGACTGAACACCACGCCAGCGGCCGTGAGCTTACGGGTCATGACCACCACGCCAGTGGCTCGTAATGTGATACGACTTACGAGTGGCTGAACACCGCGGCAGAGGTCGTGAGCTTACGGGTGTGTGACCACCGCGCCATAGGCTCGAATCATATAATGATGATACCTGTCCGTTAATGAAACACGGTATGTAGCGAAACGCATGCATCTTAGTTCAATAGTTTAAGCCAGTCGAACACACGACAATCGTTTGCTAACAGATCAGTGCCGAAACCGTTCACGAATTCCTTCATAGGAAGTCCACGACAACGAAACATGAGATAAGCAACACAGTATTGTCCGCAAACGTTAGACACGGCACTCTGAAGTCTCTTTGAATTATGAGTCCATTCTACGCAATGTTTATTCATGAATCGTCGGAATTCGACGTGTCGTGGTGGCAAGCCGTACGAGCAGAAGTATTCACCTTGCCCATTATCGTCCACGTACAGCGCTATCCAATGTTCTCCCGGTTTCGTCCTGTTGTGCGTGTTGCAGACGAATGCGACCGGGTAAGCGTCTATCGTCTCGGTGAGGAGTACGTCTTTGGGTACGATCCTACGAACGATCTCCTTGGCGTTCGCATCCTGGAAGAGTAGACGGGCGATCTGCAGGGTTTCCATCAATAGTCGTAGATGACGTTGCGACTCTTGTCGATCTCCAGAACGGACTCGAACTCGGCGTAGGCGACGACGTTCACAGTGGTCGTCAGTGCGTCGCGGAAATGAATCTCGATGCGCAGGTTGCCCTTTTGAAGCATAGATGGAAGCAGCAGTCGTCGCACGAGTCAGGGGTGAGATCCAAACCGAAGAAGGTGTAGCCGTGACGGAAGTCGTCGCGAGTCAAGTCGTTTCCTTCGTCCTGCCACACCTTACCCGTCGAGGTGAACATGTTGTGATAGCACCTGATGAAGAGCTCGTCGTCGAAATTGGGATGGAAAGGTTTGGAGGGTATCTGTCGTCCGTCCACGTACACGGCGAGGAAGTTGATATAGTTGTTTTTGGCGTTGAACGGGTTTTTAGCGTAGCTTCCGTAGTAGGCGTCGTTGTCGATGCAGCACAGCACGAGATGTTTTGGAAGAGTGCCAAGAAAGAGAAAGAGATTTTCGTGCGTGTGCGAGCGGGAACCTGTAGGAATGGAGTAGACCTTGCAGTTGACGGGTCGCATCGAGTACTTGGCTGTGCTTTTATCGAGGCCTTGATGTGAGCCATCTGCACGCCCGGATTCAGGGTGGCCTTCTTGACGAACAGCGTGGCGTTGATGATCTTTATCTTGTAGTCGGGGTTGGCTCTACCGGCCATCAGCGCGAAGGCGTCCTTGCTGCGTACCAGACGTATCTCGACCTCTACGCCGTTGATGAGGAATTTATCCTGGAGGAACAGGTCCACGTGGAGACGACCCATCATGTCGACCACACGACTCCCAGTCGTATCGGCGCGTCTGGTGACCAACCCTGCTTTGGCTGTATCTCCGGCGGCTATTTCGACGGCTTCCATACGATTACTCGTGTCCTTGCACCACATATGACTCGTCAGTTGCGTATCCTTGGCGTCGACTCCGTAACTCAGCAGCTCCGTAACTCTATGTAGGCGCGGTACGGGTAGGTGTTGGTCGAGGGGGTGACGAGCGTTCCGTTCAGGTAGACGTCGTCCTGGCTGAAAAGGGAATGGAGCCATTTATTCACTGGACCGACGGGATCGGCGCCATCGAGGTTGCTTCCGTCGGCTCGGGTTACCTTCGCTTGAACGTGTAGCATCGTGCTGGCGAGATCCAGGTAATCGTCTCCGGAACCGGCTATAACGAATTCTATTGGTCCACCCGAGTCGAGCGACGACATGGGTTGATGTTGCACCACGTGACTATCGATGATACTGGTCTGAGTTGGAGGCACGGTGAAGATATCGAGTTCGCTCTTGAGTCCCTCACACGATTGTTTATGAACGAACGCCATGGTCGAATATGTCGTGCTCGCGTATCCGTATCTTCTTCTTCTTCTTCTTAATCTCTCCGAACAGCATGGTCTCAAGAAAGCCTAGAATGGTCTTCAACATATCCCCAGTGAATATGGCGTTCGACAGCAACACCACTGTAATCTTGTGCGTGGTGGAGCTGTAGTATAGGCGCACAACATTATCCGGTAGCACACGTACTAGAGCTTTATTTATCGCTTTGACGAGATTCTGCGGTCCGTGATAATACCCGACCTCGATATTGGTTTTCGTCGTAGTCATCTCCTCCTCCTCATTCTCATTTCTTAGTCCTATACCGAACCACGCGTCCTTCTCTCTCACGTTGTACCAACTATGTGGATAGATTATCTCCGCCAGACCACATTCCCACTGACCCGTCAAGTTGATACGTTGTGGTAGCGATGTAATGTAGTGGGTCAACGTGTTGTCGGGATGCGTACGCATGGAAGCGTTGCTAGGTAGCGTCAGGTAGAAATCACTGCTGATCATGTTGTCGCAACGTCGGACTGGGTAGCAGGTAACCCAACGAACTACTCAAAAGGGCCGTCCACAGAGTCGCGTTCTTTTGTCCGATGGATAGGTTGTAGATGCTGACCAAGATGACACTGTACAAGACGATAACCTGACACACAAAAACGATTTCCTCTTTAGGACACGCGGTGCCGAAGATGTGCAACGGAGTCCTCTCTTTCTCCGGCGCGTCGACTTCTTCTTTGTCGTCTCGTCCGTCATGAGCGGATGAATGACATCTCGTCGGACAGGTGTCTAGTTCTTATAGCCGAAGAGGGCCTTGGCATCGATCCAGCTACTGAATTTCGAAGGGTATCCAAACCATTTCACCAACACCTCCCTTCGCCTCCCTACCTTGCGTCGCTGCACTATCGATTCCACGGTACAGTTTATCGATCGGAACCGTCACCTTCTGCAACACCGGTTCGTAGAAGGTGCCGTCCAGTATCTCTCCGAGATCGTCCGTTTGACGAAAGACGGGCGGATCGGACGGATGCACCTCGCGTATCGTGAATATTTCCTTTGTCCAATTCGCCATGTACCCTTTGTCGAACCGTCTCTTGACCTTGCTTATACGCACGCGATCCGCCACGTGGTACTTGGGCACGCCCTTACCGTGGTGACCACCGTACAAGCGCTGCCACACATCTTCCTGATTAGACGCATTCACCTGCGATGGAGCCATCCCGATGCTGCGGTGGGGTGTGTCGTTGGACGTCCGCACCAGATCCGGAAGGATATCGGTGTATCGCCACGTTTCCTTATGCGTCAGGTATCGCCACATCCGCGTCTTTAGCGTGCGATTGAAGCGTTCCACGATGCTCGCCTTGGTCTCTTCGTTGTAGGTGGAGAAGTGTTGGATACCGTACTTTTCCAGTACACCCCGAACGCCACAGTTCAGGAATTCCAGACCTCTATCGGTCTGCAACGACAGCGGACGATCGCCGCCGTTGGTGAAGAGTCCGTCCACCGCCCTCGACATAGACGTCGCCGACTTGTTCTTCAGGGGAACGCATCGGGCGACTTTCGAGAAGACGTCGATCACCGTGAGTAAGAACGTCGTACCGTCGTTGTCTCTTTTCAGACTGGACACGTCGACGAGATCGACTTGCCACTGTTGATTCCGACCTCCGACGACCACGCGTCGCCGCTTGAAATGAACTCTGACCGGTTTGTGTAGAGTTTAGGCGTTCTGTTCCGATAGCCATTGTTCGACGATCTTTCTCTGTACACGCTGTATAGGTCGGAAGGCGACTCGTCGCAAAGACTCCATACCCCCGTAACTCCCCACCTTTGCGGGATCGAAGTAGACACCCTGCAGTTTTTTTCGGTGACGCGCCATAGTCGTATCAGAAAGTCGACGGTGATTCCGGTCACGACGTGAAGCGCGGCGTAAGTGATACCGGTAAACAGACGAGTGCCCCACGACATCATGCGTCGTCGTCTTTAGAGACTCTCCCATGTCTAACGTCCTTCCGACGGTGGCGTGGGGAAGGCGGCAGAGGAGTCCATCCGTTGACGACGCGAGAGGGGTGTCCACTGTAGGGTTCATCGCGCTCTACCGAGCGATCGTGTGGCCGCTGCCGCTACCGCGCTCTTCTTTTGCGACTGCTGAATGTGTCGTTTCCTGTCCTGGTTACCCACCAACTACATGGGTACGTTCGTGTCATCGAGATGACGCGCAAACACCAGCCATCCCGTCGGATTTCCGGCGTTCTTGCGCTTGCGCAGCACATCGTTTACGAGATCATCCACGTTACTTCCGGGAACCGCTACTCCTTTGTGCATGAGCTCTCCGCACGAGTTCCACGTGACGTCTCCTTTGAGACGTTCCATCAGTCGCGCGGCTTTGGACCGAAGGGCTTTTGAAACGCTGTTGACGACTTCCGCTTCTGTACCTCCCGGGACAATTGCCGCCGCCGCCGCCGCCGCCGCCGCCGTGTCTACTGGCGATGAAGGAGGTGGTGTCTTCACGTTCATCACGCGCACCGGTTCTCGCATGCGACGATCGGACAACGCGTTGTAACGTTGCAACACTTGATTATACATGACGACCTTGTCTCCGTCGGTGAGATCCCGTCTGTTGAGTATGACTTTCATCTCGTCGGCGAGGTCCTGTACCTTCCGTCCTAGGGTATCCATCGGTGGTGCGCGAAGACTCTCCAACAGTCGCGGATCTACCAAGACCATCTTCCGTGCGTGTTCCATCGTCGTCGTATACTTCAGCAGCACCTCTTTGAGCAAGGGTAGAAAGACCGAACTGGCCAAGGGTGTTAGGAAAGCCGACAGGAAACCACCGGTCTGTCCCTATCCGACCTGGTTATTATTACCTCGAGGACGAAGACGTCTCCCGACCGGTGCGTTCCTCCGTCCCAAGCCCTGTAGCAAGATGCGACGTCTCCTACCCGCCGGCGCGCCTCTCTCTCTGCCAACTCGCGTAGTTTTGTTTTGTACTTACTCAAACGCCGTCTCTGTACGGGAGTCAAGGGAATGTTCTTCTTCAATATGTTGTAGGCGCACTCGGCCAATGCGCACAAGAGATCGGCGTCGGCGTTGTTGATGATGGCACGTCTCAATTTCATGCTGTTGTATCTGGTGAGAGCCTGTATGCAGAGGATATGTCTCTTCACGAGCTCGGACATCCTGCGACTGAAGAGACGATGTGCATGCGCAGTCGTCTTATACCTTGGGCTGGTACACGTACTGAACACCGTCGTCCGTAAAGATGGCCGTGCGCAGACGCATGTCTTCGGGTGTGTCCTGTTTCAGATTGATCAGGAGATAATCGTACGGTAATTACGTGGCGTCTTTGAACGCTTCCTGTACAAACTTCAGGCGTCCCGGATACATCTGTCGCGCCAAGTGACCTATCTGCGACGCGTCGCGAGGATTCTTGAAGACCACCATGTATTGAGCGTTCAGACTGATCGTGCGACTCTCCTTGTTTTTCGGAAACAGGTTCTGCACAAGATAGAGCACGGAGGTGTTCTGATGATGACACTTTTTCGTGAACAAGGTAGTGACCAGTTCATCCGTTTCCGCCATCAGATCGTCTATGACCACGAGGTTTCGCGTCGATGCGTCGAACGCGCGGTTCGGCAACCCTTCCTCGAACCGTACCAAGTCGTTATCTATGGATGCGTAGGCGTTCCGCCACTCTCCATAACACCACGTGATCTTCTCCGGAGGTGGATCTATCATCGTTGTGGCGTGACGTAGAATGCGCGTCACGAAGGTACTCTTACCGCACCCCATCGGACCTGCGACTATACAGGTGAAGGGATGTTTCCATTCCGTAGCCATGATCGCCGCGTCTTCTTGTAGTAGTAGGCGGTCGCGATCTCTGCGACGTTAGATACCATGATACCTCCACCGCACGAAGAGCGAAGGGGAACGTATAAGAAGACGTATAAGACGTACAGGAACACTCCGATCGTTCCTACTATCGATACTCCTACGACCACTCGCGTCCGGTACATTATGTTCTTTGACGATCGATTGCGTGACATATGTCTAAGTAACTTTTTTTTTTCTACTGTCTGCCTACTAACCACGTGACAGCTAAGAGGCGCCTCTAACCCCAATTAACGTAGGGGCGCATTTCCTCTTTTTATCAGTATTGTTTCGGCGTAGTCTTACACGGCAATCGATCGTTATCACACGTCCACCGGTCCCGTAGTGAATCCGTCCTCGTCGACCACGCGCTTGGCGTAGAAATAGGTCAAAGCCGCGCGTTCCTACATGTACGTCAACACGGACGAGTGATTCACCCGGAACCCGCGGTTCTTTCCGCTTCCGCTCCGTCGATTAGTGAGCACGTCCAGGAACGTCTGCTTGTCGATGGTGTTGAGTCGCTTGTTCAGACCCTTGGTGCTGTATTTATCGACCGTACCGAACAATAGTAGGTCTTGCTGCACAGACCCAGGAAACAGTCGCCGGACCATTCGACCTTGAAGAGTCCCGGTGTTCTCTTGTCGTACGCCCTGCGCGCCACTCGACACGTCTCGGTACCGTCCCACGGACGTCCGGCCACTCGACAGCGCACGTACTCGCTACGATGATCATCGGAACATTCGGACGGTAGCCTTTCGGAGCGGTGACGAAAGTAGTCTTCGCGTAGTGCCGGGGTCACGAGGTCGTCGACGGACTCACCCGCTAGAGCCAAATAGGCGCTGTCGGTATCGGTTTCGCAGTACTCGAACAGCGGACGTTTCATGTACCTGACCATGAAGTCGTAGTAGAACTCCAACATGCGCAGTTTGGCCCACTGCAACACGAAGAATCCCACGTGCGTGGGCAGGTTGTATTTGACGGTGCGCTTGTGCATCTCTATCTCATACGCATCGTTGGTCACGACGTCGAGTTGGCGGAAGCGACGATCGTTGATCGCGATCGACGCCCTCTTCTCCGTGCAATAGGTGACTTCGCGGTGTTTATCGACGTTGGTGATAAATTTCCCATACGAAGAATTCCCCATACGTTTATTGGTGTCCGCGATCATGGCCTTGTCGGGGTGGACGTCTCCTTCGCGACGCGCAGTGAACACCGCCTCACCGAATCGTCGGAAGCAGGCAATCGGTGTGTACTCGATGACCTGATAGACGTGGGTCACCTCGAGTCCGTGTTCCAGATACCATCGCAAGAGAGGTGTAGCGAGCAAGATCTTATCTCCACGATAACTTCCGACGAGCATGCGACACGGGGTTTTCATGATGTCGTGTTCTTCGGCGTATCGACGCATGAACGGTCCGAGGTCATCGCGGGTCATATGAATGTTCTTGAAGATGGGCTGCATCTCGGCAAAGTGCGCGCGCAATTCCTCCGATACACGAATGTCGCACTGAATCATTCCGAAAACGCTGCCATTGCGTACCCTGTCAGGATCTCTCGTGACGTAATCTTCCATGACACGCGTCGACGGCGAAAGGTGGCGTCCAGAAACAGTTTCACGCACGTATCGCGTCTCGTGACCTTCCACTCGCATTCCCACATCTCGACGACCCTGACGAATTGACGAAGGTAGCTCGTGTTCTTTCGTGTTTCGGCGAGGAGTTGAGTCATGGGTTTCCCGTTGAGGTCGTTGACCTCAAGACCGGTGCACGGACATCCGTGATAGAAGCATCCGTGAAACTGATAGGCCGTCTTTGTTTCGCTGCAACAACCGTCCACCAGGAGTTTACCGATGCGCTTCTCTCGTCCGTTCGACTGGTGACGTATGACGCGTCCCGTGCTTTCGGACTCCAACGACAGCCATTCGGCGGCCATCTGTCCGGTGGGCTGTGCCGCTTCCGGTCGGTACTCCTTCTCTTCCCGTCGTCGCGTGTATCATCCCGTCGGCATGTCTTGCGATAGAGACCACAGGTACAGTGCATTTGCATCATATCCGTCAATGGAATGACACGTTCGAGCCGTATCACCGTAATCGTTCCGACGTATCTTCGTAACCCCTTTCTCGTGATGTCTGGTGAAGATGAGTGAAGGTCCTCCGACGATGTGATCTCTAACCAGTTGATGGACATCCTTGTTCGTCTCGTTGAAGAGCGTAAAGAAGGTTTTCTCCGGTACATAGTTGAACAGGTGGCTCAAGGTCAAACCGGGTATACTGATGGCTTGTTTGAACATGTCGAGACCGCGTTGTCGGTAGAAGGCAAACTGTTTGTCGATGGCCTCCAAGAACGGAACAACGTCTCTGTTGTTGTACCAGACGAGAAAGTCCCGCAACGTCTTCATGTCGTTGTCTCGACACGCCTCTTGACACTGGGTATAGTCCTCGTCGGATATACCTTCGTTCTTCAGTCGACTGAAGAAGGCCTCTTTGGGAGGTAGAGCGGTGTCATCGAGTCTCTCCAACTTGTCCATGTATTCGAACGGGAAATGACCTTTCGTAACCTCGCAACCATACGCTTTCAGGTACTTATCGGGGCGATATAATAAGTCATATCGGGGAATTTCAGGTCATCCGTCGATAGACACATAAACGCGTTGCCGCGTTTGATCACGTGAAACTCTCCAGGACCCTCCTCCTCCTCTCTTCCTTTCGGTGTGGACAGGAAGTAGGATACCAGGAACTGTTTGATGACGTTCAGATCGTACCTGCTCGAGTTGAATCCGACGACGGGCAACTAATAAAGCCAACCGTACAATTGACCCATGAGTGTCTTGTAGGGATTGTTCGGTTGTCGCTGAGACTCGTTGTCCGCCGCCGCCTCGTGCTCGTCCCAGGTCGCGATCGCTTCCGCGAGTTCTTGAAGGACGCTCTCGTAATCGTCTATCATGGCTTCGTAGGCAGCATAGCTCATAGACTGAAGGATGGACATCATTTCGGACAACAACTTGTCGCTATCACCATCGGTGATAAGACATCGCACTTCTTCGAATCCAGGTACGTTACTCGCCAGTGACACACTCAACGGTACGTGACGAGACACCCAATGGACCTTGTCGCTGTCCGATGGAAGGTGTGACGTATCGAACCAGGACTCGAAGTCGAAGGTAGCGCGATAGGGGTAGTAGCGCAAGCACTCGGGAACACGAATGTTTTCGTCGTCCAAACGCTGGAAGACTGTCGGCGTCGGACGGTAGACACCGCCGGGATAGATCTTTCGCACGCCACCCTTACACGTGCGCTCGTGTCTCTCTAGTTGGTACGCGTCTTTCCACAACGAGTCAACACATTTCCTGCAACGATAAGAGTCACAGTACATATGGACGTCTTGTATATAGAAAAAGTGTCTCTCGTGCACATTGACGTACAAGGTGTCGGAATAGTGACACAATGAACGACGTACGAGCTCGGCAGTCGCCTTTCCGCCTTCTACTTCTTCTTCCGTTGGTTCGATGAGGATGTAGACGCACACGTTGATCTCAAAGGTGGTCTCGACGCGATAGAGGTCGTCCATCGTCTCTCTCTCAAAGTCTTTCATAGACACTCCGTCTTGGTCGTACTTCTCGTAGAGTAACTTCGCAGTGGGTTCCAGGTGACGTTGGTCACATCCGGGATGCAAAGCCAGACAACGGAAGAAACACAGATTGTCGCTGTACTTCTTGTTGTTGTTGCCTTCTCTTTCCAGTCCGATGACGGCAATGTTCTTCTTGATGTACCTGGACAGGGTGATGTCCACGCATCCTATAGGATGGTCTACGATGTGGTTGACGAAGAAGGTGACGTTCGTGACCACCTCGCATACCCATTGACTGTTCGGACGTTGATTGGTAGCCCACTGCAACACGTCTGTTTATCGGATACGCTCCAGAAATGCATCAAAGTCTTCGGCGTTGGTAATCAGACACGGTTGATCGAGGTAACGTCCGCAACAGTTGCATGACGAATGATAGTATCTGTATATATTTGTGATATTGTTCCTCAACACAAAACCGTAACTAAGGTTTATCTTAAAGGCGTGTGTCTGTTGACGAAACATGATCTTCAAGTACGGTTCTAGATGAGTCGTGTCCGGATTCGTCACCCTGTAATTGAAAGTGGATTGAACGGGTCCTCTGGTCACGTGGCTTCTGATGGTCGACCAGTGGTCTCGGACGACACCTCGCAGATCCCTAGACAGATGGTCGACCAAGGGGAGTCGTGGGGGAGGACGTATGGGATCGTCGTCGTCGTGTCTTTCGCGTGGTCGCTCTTCGGGTCTCGCTCGCTTGGGTGGCTTCCTCCTCCTCATGATTTCTCGTCTGTTACATATGTTGTAACAAGTGGTCACGTCTTGCGAATTCACGTGCGCAAGTCTCGCAGCGTTGGGTATCGTTTTTCTGTGTGAGTACCCTACCACATGACGTCTTCATGTGACGTAACAAGGTGTATCGCCTCGCGAACTCTTTTGAACATACCTGACATCGGTGGGTGGTTCTTTTGCATTCAGCAGATGGCGCCACTCACGACGGTGCTTTGCTGTAGGCATGATCGTCTTCGACTCGTGGTGACTGAACCGATGACGATGAATGACTTAGATGTATGTGACGTTGTAAATCGTCGTATGTATCGCTGACGATACCGCAGTGGCGACAAACGTGCTTCTTCATGACGCTGTATCCACCTACAACTGAAGGATGAAGGATCCTTGGCTATTTCTATATATCAGACAGTATGGGACGTTGTGTAAACATTGTCTATTTCTATATATGGGACACTATGTGAAGACGTCACTGTGGCTACGTACCTACAACTGATGGATCCTTGCCTATTTCTATATATCAGACAATATGGGACGTCGTGTAAACTTGTCTATTTCTATATATGGGACACTATGTGATGAAGTCACTGTGGCTACGTATAAACCGATAACTGTGTGTGTGTGTGTGTGTGTGCGCGCGCGCGCGCGCATCGTATACCGCAAAGTCACTCTTTGAAGCGAAAGAACAACGGACAACCGAGAAGGGTATTACATGTACCTTTATTTCTATGATACTAACAATTACAATATTCAAATCGAAAACTACTACTACTACTACTATGTTAAGGTTATTATGACGAGGCGCGTCTAACCCCAAACACCGTAGGGGTGCATTTCCTCTATGTCACAGCACCTTCTTTTCTACACAACTACATACAATTTGTGTCAAAATCGACATGGTTATACAGTTCTCTGCGGATAGTAGACGCCACGGCGTCAATATGTTCATATTGATAATATTCCGGGCGATCTCAAGGCAACAGTGCCGTACCGCTTGTTTCAGTATATGCGGTGTTGATGCATATAGCGCATTTGACAAACGTGCTATGTCTCTCTGTAGACAGGCCATAGAGTCAAACGGTTCTCTGTAGCCTAAAGACATGCAATCGAGGAATGTTGACCATATCATGTGTCCATCGGAGGATAGACCGAATATCGATCTATCCGTCCGGAGGTCTTCGTATTCTGATGTGACGTTGTCGTCGTTGTCGTCGTTATCACAGCTCATCTCTAACGGGATGTCAGGAGATGTTGTTGTTGTTGGTGACGCGGTGACATCATCACATGACATATCAAGAGTTGGTGACGTCGTGTGAGGGCGCTGCTGCTGCTGCTGACGCTCGTGCAATACCACGAGAAGACGACGACGTAATGGAACCTCAACACGCCTTCGACGCCGGATCTTTTTCTTTGGTGTGTCGTCATCGTCCATATAGGCGCGACGTATTCGCCCTAATTCACCACCAAGACCATCATCCTATTAAACTCAATAAGAAGAACAAGATTATATGATGATGATGAATATACGTGACAGTTTTATTTCTCGTCAGACGCCATTGTTAATAACCCACAAGTGAGTTCTCGTCAGACGCCATTGTTAACCCACAAGTGCGCAGGATGGCTTCGACACGTGGTATAGTATCATGTGACCACGCTGGGAAGTCCGCTTTAAATCTCATATGTCTCACTGACCACTTCAAAGTGTCGTAGATCAAGTCACTGCTCACTTTGTACATGTCAACTTCTTGATCTTCAAAGGTACGATCCAGTCTGTTGGCTACACGACGAATACAGGCGTTGGCTGCAGTTGTGGACAACAGGTACGGATCCTTCATTTCCTCCGTGAGCTCTTCTTCTTTTTTGAGACTAGCTCTCACCGACGCGTCCTTACCCTCATTCAGCAAGGATATACCTCGCGTGCGCAGAGTTCTTTCACTCGTGGGATGGTATACTCGCCCCACTCCAGTGTATGCGATGCGTACCATATTTCGTCCACTGTCTCATACAGACAATTCAGGATCTTGGTCTTATCCAGGCTGTACAGTGATTTCTGAAGGCCTTCGTAGTGACGACGCAATGTTTTGGATGCGTAGAGCACGCAGGCGTTGGAGATAGTCGCTATAAATACATCGTCGTCTATCATTTCCTCCCTGCGTTTTTGAATGGCATTGACCTTCTCTACACTCTCCTGTAAATCACTACTACAGTCAACAACAAGATCTTCTTCGTCGTCACTAGACCATCTACACGACCCACATAAAATGACACTTGCCTTATCATCATCACTGATATCTGAATAACTCAGATGTCGTTTCAACGTTTGCGATCCCTCGGCTGCAGGTGATATAGATTTGACATCCTGGGTAACGTCCATGCAGGTGGACAGGTGTTCAAACGACGACTACAACATAGGAAATTACAGCATGGTCATTTCTGGTCACAAAACACCTTGCTGCAGTTACTGTTGAATCACTTCCAGTGCTCTCACGGAATAGTTCACGTAACCGCCTTTTGATGACTTTCTGATAGTCATCCTAGCCTGTTTGCTGTACAGGACGCTCAATACACAATGACGCTCTTCGTCTGTTTTCAGTGACATATAGTCATTGGCCGAGACATGACCTATAGCCCTCTGGGCTACGGCATCAAAAGCCGTGACCCACAGTTCAGTGCCTTTTCGATCACTCAACAGGATGCCCATGGAGTATTTATATACAGGGGCCCCCTTCTGTCGCCCATGAACCGGACATGCTATGACGGCGTGGTGTCCTTTCGTTTCGATGAGGACTTTGCGGCCACAGACACGACACGATGGATAACATACATATTTAGGAGTCAGAGCGCATGTTACAATATTCAGAGGACGATCAAATGGATAACAGCCATCACTTACTGTTTCGAGGGCTGTCAGGTCGATCGTGTCGGAGGTTGCGCTGGAATTAGCGGTCGCCATCTTTTTGCTGTCTCACGAGGAATGCTTGAAGCTGTTCGAACGATAGAGAGCAATAGAGTGTTATTTCCTACTCGATTTAGGCTAGGTTTATATACACAAAGAAAGAGCCCAATCATCGATCTAGTGATTGTAGGCGGACGTTAGGTGGGCGTTAACGATAAGACAGCTGTCAGTCATCTATTTTTACGGAGCAAACAAAGAAAGTGCCCAGTCATCGATCTTGTGACTGTAGGCGGACGTTAGCCGGGGCGTTAAAGATAAGACAGTTGCAGGATGCAGTCATCTATTTTTACGATGCAAGGTGGTTTATATACACAAACAAAGAGTCCAATCATCGATCTCGTGACTGTAGGCGGACGTTAAGCGACCGTTAACGATAAGACAGTTGCCGGATGCAGTCATCTATTTTTGCCGAGTGTTTTCCTTTCTTAATAAGGTGCCCGGGATGTAGTCATCTATTTTTATGATGTGTCTTTCTGCTTTTAACGGGGTAGTTTCCAGATGTATAGCGATGACAAACATATCGCGTGGAGTCTCAAGGCAGCACGGTAAAAATCCGGGACATACATCTTTTAACCGTAAACAGACGCCTCGTTAAAAACAGGAAGACGCTGTAGTAAAATAGATGATTGTTCCAGGACGGGAAACTAATTATCAGTCACAAGACGCCTCGTTAAAACAAAACGGGAAGAGACGTAGCCAAAATAGATGACTGTTCCGCCAAGGGAACTAATTAGCCGTCACAAGACGCCTCGTTAACACATAGGAAGTCGCATAATGACTGACTGTTTTGAAGATATAGTTCGTGTGTTAACTTTTCAATTCATTTCATATTCATAACAACAACAAAGATGGCTGGGCTTATACCTTGGGCTCAGTTACGCGAACAATGGATACAGAAAGAGATAGCAAAGGCGAACAAGATGTGAGTATCTATTATTTACTTGATGTCATCCGTTTAACGACTACGTGTTTACTTCATTCGAATAATTACACAGCGTTCTTAGAAGTTCTTCATATAACCTACCTGTATCGTACATATTTAACCACTAGTTCTGGTACATATATCAAAACTTTGAAAAGTATATAGTTACGTATAATTATTCATTGATCACATCTAACAGTTGTCTATATCATATTTTTAGCGCTGCTAAAGAAGACGACGAAAACGAAGAGGAAGAAGACGAAGAACGGGAAGACGAGGATTATACGACTCCGGAGGTGGAGTGCACGTAAGTGTTCAAATTATTATTATTATCATCTCACTGTAGCTTTGTTGCCTAGCAACGCGGTGTCTGGTTATAGTAGCACTATATCAGAGACGAAATGAATCAATGACTGTGTTTTAATAGCTCTCCTGTGTATAACATTTAACGTCTCATTCGTATAGTTTTATATAGTTTTCAAAGTTTTACGTACTTCTCCCTTTTTAACTTACCGTTTCATGTCTCTCGCTATAGGTTGGTTGGCTAGCGCTATGTACATTATTAATAGATGTCCTAGTTTTCTCTCCTTGGTAACTTTCTCTCTCAGGCTAGGTTGACTGACTAACACTGAGTACATAGGTGACCTAGTTCTCTCCTTGGTGACTTCCCTTCATCTGTCCATGCTCTCAAAATAGCTTGGTTGCCTAACAGCGCGGTGTCTGGTTATAGCACTGTTGTGTGTGTGTGTGTGTGTGTGTGTGTGTGTGTGTGTGTGTGTGTGTGTGTGTGTGTGTGTGTGTGTGTGTGTGTGTGTGTGTGTGTGTGTGTGTGTGTAACATTTAACGTCTCATTCGTATAGTTTTCAAAGTTTTATATAGTTTTCAAAGTTTTGATATATAGAGACGAAGAGCTTCGGGAAGAACATGGATACTTCTTCTATGAACCCCTCCGGGAGCTCCTGAATACACGTCCACGTATCGAACCGCCATCACCGTGGTATGATCCTGAACCCCTGGCTCCCGTTGACACCGGATATGTTGAAGGGTATTGGTGCGATACTGATACTGAAGATGAAGGATATTCCTGTATGGATCAATAAATAAAAACAGTTTCGTACTTTGATGATATGTTGTTGGGTTATTATTATTATTATTAATTTTATTTATACACCTTCACAATCATCCTTTCATGTATACAGAAGATATATCATACCTATATGACTCCCTGACAGGTCATAAGACAGGCGCCATCTTGGAATTTCTTCATAAGTACTCCGGTTTCATCATATGATAAGACTATTTCCGCTTCTATACACTAGATACCACTAGGAGTGGGTTAGTTCCACTTCTTACCGCTAGGAGAGGGTCAGCTGACAGCAAATACACCATAGAAAAGGAACTGCGTCATCATAAAAACAGCTGACATCTTAGTTTTTACTCATGGGAGCACATGCACCCTCCGGATTACGTATTACGATCCACTTATACACTACTCTCGATACATACACTGTACCTATTGATAGCATATTTTCTGCACTAAACACTTTATACAAACTAGACCAGACATCATTTTGTATGCTATGTTTAATGGGTAAGGGAAATACCTATTCTTTATCAAACATATTGCCCAATGTATATACAAGACATACATTCAACGTAAATTTCAGTGGTAAATATTTGTGAAAATTATGTAAGTGTACCATTTGCATTTTGTAATAAACATGCACATTTCATTGTTTCAACAGTACCAACAACATACTAATGTTTTTGCTTTCAATTTGACAACATATCATCAAAATATCTTCAACCATGTACACTGGGTACTTTCTGGTGAGTTTCTTAGCACCAATACTGCATCTTGAAGAGACAACACTAACTTCTTCACAATTTGTGTGAAGTCGCTATATGCAGGCCACTAAATACCTTAACGTTTGGAAGAAAGAAGTTCGCAACACTTTAAATGGGGAGATGTGCATCTTCCTTGGTGGTTACACCGATATTGCCTTTCACTCAGCTCAGACAACACGGTAGTGATCCTTCTCAAGTCCTAGTTCAAACAACTGCAAGGACTACTTCTGCCCAAAGACAGCGCGCCATGCTGCACTGAAACCCGCTGTGGACATACGTGAAATTATTCCATTTTTATAACAAAACTTTAACAAAACTCAAAACTTATAAAATATAAACTGTTCATGAGAAATATATACAACGTTGATACTATTTCTCATTTTTACAAAGAACAATTCCGTTGTGGCTGAGTATCGCACAGAGTTCAACATTAGTGTATCCTGCAACGAAACACTGTGTTACTAAACTGTGAACTGAAATGAACATATGCACCTTTTGAGAAACACACACTCATGAAAAATCACGCGTCACGTTTGCAGCAGTTAGCTTTGTTTGACCTGGCAATGATGCTACAACTGTATTTATAACAATTGGCACACATGCATGCTATAAGTATAGGTTTATAATCACGCATGCACGCACGCACGCACGCGCACACACACACACAGACCCATACATACACTCACACATACACACACGCACACGCACACACACACACACACACACACACACACACACACACACACACACATACCCATACTCACATACATTCACACATACAGACGCGCACGCAAACACACACACACACACAGACTCATACACACACATTCACACATACAGACGCGCACGCACACGCAAACACGCACACACAGACCCATGCACACACACTCACACACGCACACTGACCCATACACACACTCACACATACACACACACACACACACACACACACACACACACGCACGCACACGCACTAACACGCACAAACACATAATGCTTGGTACAGATTCACCGTATGCTGTTCTAATGAATATGTCTGGCTTCACTAATGGCGCCTATTTCAAAACAATAATCGTATCCACATGTGACCACATCAAAGCAGTTGCCTACACACAACTATGACCAGACAGTCTCAATAATTACCCTTTCGGGCCGCAAGCTATATTGGGCGGCATCGCATACCGCTGTACTGGTCTGGAAGGAGGTTCCGGTCTGAGAGTAAGTTCCGGTTCCGTTTTGCGTAGTGCGCATGCGATTGTAAATGTCAAAGGTTAGCGCCTACTTTCGGCCCGCAGCTGTATGGTCTGGAAGGAGGTTCCGGTCTGAGAGTGAGTTCCGGTTCCGTTTTGCGTACACACAGTACATGTCAAAGGTTAGCGCCTATTTTTGGCCAGCTTATCACGGTGTTTGCCGAAAGAATGTGTGATCCAATTATATTATAGTTTACGTTAATGATACGGTTACTTTTGTAATGGTTAGTATACATAACAAAACCTCATGATTAGCATAACTTGGAGTTATTTGCAAAAAAAATTTGTTTTATTTTGATGTCATTGTCTCAGAGCGTTGACGTTGTGTATCTTACGACTTCGTCACACAGAGCTGCAGTTTTCAGCGCTGCTTATACGCACAGCGGGTTTTGTGGTAAACACAAATATCCGCATTTTAAATGACATGACACATCCTTATCTCTGTCAGTTTGGCATGTATGAAGCTGAAATTTTGTGTATAATTTAGCAGGCCCATTGGGGGTGGTTCGTAGATTTAGATTTTTAAAAATTCGTCGGGGGTAGGAATCTTGGGGGTAACAATTTATAAATGACACGTCTCTGTTAATTTGACATATATGAAGCTGACATTTTTTTTGATCTAGGGTCTCCATTGGGGTAGTTTGTACATATAGTTTTTTTTCGAAATTCATCCAGGTGGTGGGAGTCTCGGGGGAGGTCACAATTTTAAAATGCACTTATCTCTGTCATTTTGTCATGTGTGGAGTTGAACTTTTGTGTTTGATCTAGCAAGCCCATTGGGATCTAGATATTTAAAAACAAATTCAAAATGTGGGGTCACAATTTTAAAATGGCACTTATCTGGGCCAGTCATGCCTGTATGGGGCAGCCCTTTTTATGCGATCTAGCATACCCATTGGGATAGTTCGTAGTTTTATATTTTTTTTCTAAATTTGTCCGGGGTGGCGGTCTGGGAGTCACAATTTTAAAATAGCACTTATCTCCATCAGTTTTGGAAATATGGGGCTGACATTTTGTGTGCAGTCTAGAAGTCCCATTGAGGCACTTCAAAATTCGTACGGAGGGTGGGGATCATCATTTCCAAACAGTTTTTCCCAACGCAACTCCGAGTAACTCAACAATTCTTTAATAATACATTTATGGAAACGAGCCATGCATTCACGACTAGTAGTATTATTAAATGAAATATAAAATGCAAAAAATGTATTTATTTATTTACACAGATCAAAACTAGCCCTTTGTATAATACTGTGATGTATCATCAGACAAGTGATCAAATGCAATTATTAAAAAATAAAACTATTGTTACAAATAATTATTAACTCGTAGATAACATTAGTCTTTCTGGTCATACATATTTACGTCACATTATATGCAATCTAATGTAATGTAAATTAAACTGAGGAGATCCTTATGAAACTAAAGCTGTGATTGTTATTACGTTAAACAAAGTAACATAAAACAACAGGAATACACTAAAATTATTGGCATACATTTACAAAGAACCAAACCACGTAGCCCGCTATATAACGCTGCACTCGCTTGCAATACAACGTTGCTACAAATAAAGTATATCATAATATGTAATCAGCCAAGTAATATAAAATTCATTTATTCAGAAATAAAACCATTGTCACAAGTAATCATTAATTCATATATAGCATGACTGCATGACTGTAATAATAATAAAATAAGATATTTTTATAGCGCCATAATCACACAGTGCTCTATGGTGCTTTACAATACAATCATAATACCAAACCTGTATAGTTAGATCATTAAAATATTAAGTTAAATATCATAAAAACAATACAACTAAGAATCGTACATTGAATTAAAAAAACAATTTAAATATAAGGGCATTATACCTAAAACATATATAATGAATAAACTCATTTAAATAATAAATTACACTAAGAGCCATCACATAATAGGATGAGGTGGGATTAAATTAGTAAGATTACAAACTAAAGTATATATTCAGTGACTGCATGTGCCATTACAGTTTCTTGTATTGCAGGAACTCTGCTAATACTGCCGTTCTGAAAGCATCGACATGGCACTGGCGTATCTTGTGAGGTGGTACTCCAACGCTGATGGCCTTTGCATACTGGAATACAGATACACATTAATGTTAACATTTCCTTACATAAATAATAGACTCATCTGAAAACATATCATCCCTTAATAACATACATAGGTACAGGTCACAATTTTCCTTTGCTAATTCTGTGAAGTATAATATTTATAAAAACCTACTTGGTACTTGGTAGTGTGATAACATGCTCAATGTTACTGTAAGCGAGCTGGCAATTAGGGTGTATCATGTGAAGTTTTCATCCCTACATCAGTGAGGGACGTTTTATGTAACCAGCATTGCGAAAAACTGTTCAAATATATAACATAGCAAATGTCACGTAGGAATATGCCAGGACACAGACTATTGTGTCTCTGTGTATATAGCACCATGTGGAGGATTGGCACATTTGCTGGGGTTTTTTTTAAATTGGCAAGAATTTATTGTCTTAATATATCCTAAATTACATTTAATGGTAAGACCTAATTGTCTCTCAAATGATGCTCACCACCATTGTGAACACACCACAACTGTGGCTGAGAGGAAGCAGATTCGAATCCTATGCAGCGGTATCAAATTTTTGGAAAGTTCTGTTATTCTGCATTGCTTCAGTTCACTCAGCTGTATGACTGAGTACCTGGCTATAGACAGTGGTGGATATTTTTGTATGAATAGTCTTCACGCATTAATCACAGCATGGCTGAATACTTCCAAGAGAAGTCGAGATGGTGTTCGATTGAACAGGTCTGCCAGGGAGTAAAGTGTAAAACGCATCGAGCAGTCCTAAAGACTGGATACTGCGCTATATAAGAATTTACATTTTTTTACGTATAATTATCTTATTTGTTAAACAATATGGATGCCAAGACACCACATTATGGTATTTATAAAATATAACACAACACAATAATTAAATACCGAGTATAAAATATACTATGATCAATCACTTTTATTACAACAAAGTAACTCGATATACTATGAAGATTCCTTCACATAAAACAATTTGGCATGCTTGCATACCTAAACTTATTTAGTGCAGGAAACATCAAAGAATATTGAGAGCAGGCATGGTAAACTAACTTTGAAAATTATTTAAAATACATCAACTCATATATTTTCCAGTTAAATTAATTAATATCATACATTTATCAGGTCAATTAAATTAAATTAACCTCCCAATGTTTTTCAATAAAATAAAATTAACAAATAACTTTCATTTAATTAACATTCCAATTAAACTAACTTCAATTAAATTAGAAATCAACTTGAACTCACCTAACGATTAATTTTAAGACAAAAGGAACACATTATTCGCTAAAGAGGCTAACTGGAACTAATGTCTGTAATAGGCCAAGCAAGCTAATAAAGCACAATGACATTGTACAAACTTATATAAAACTTGAAAGTACAATATGAGAATTTAAGTTAAATAGTGTATAGCTGGATTGTGTTCACTTTCACATTTTAACCCAGCCCTGAAGTGCCTTATCACCCACTGGACATTCACACTTCACCCAGCTCAGTAACTGACTGTCCATGGCTGGAGATTTGAGATTGTGCAAACAATTGCCTGAACCTAACTAATTGCTTTCATGTCAGTTGGGTCACTGGCTGCTACTAGTGTGCACTTAGAATTTACATCTAATGACAACAGGCCTGTGAAAACCACCTGAGACATAACATTGACTTAGAATCAAGCTTGCATATTATGCATGTGGGTAGTTTTCATCTTACAGCTTGAACCTGGAGCACCAAACGTTTAGGAATTAATATACGACCCCCACAATAGGGTCGTTTCAAGATACTCCATATATTTATATATGGGAGACATCACCAGTACATATCATGTATTTAGATTTTCAGAAAGCTTTCGACAAAGTGCCACATCAACGATTACTACTTAAACTATAGGTCCATGGCATAGGAAATGGTATAATTAACTGGATAAAAAAATGGCTGATTGACAGAAGACAACGGATAGTAGTTGATGGGGAGGCTTCAAACTGGAAATCAGTTTTGAGTGGGGTACCACTGGAATCAGTACTGGGACCTATATTATTCTTAATATATATCAACGATTTGGACGATGATATAACAAGAAAGGTGTTGAAATTTTTGAGATGATACAAAAGTGTTCAGAAGGATTAAACGTTATGTAGATAGACAGCATTTACAAGATGATCTTGACAGGTTGATCAAATGGTTTGAAAAGGGGCAAATGAGGTTAATTTTTTTGAAATGTATATGCCTCCGCACAGGACATGGGAACGAAGATGTACAATATAAATGGGGGGTACTGTATTAAGTACAACTGTAAAAGAAAAGGACTTTGGGTTAACCACTAGTGCTGAGATTAAGGTTTCTAAGTAGTGCGGAATTGCAGCTACAAAGGGAAATAAAATCCTTGGATTAATTAGGTGAAATATTGTGTATAAGGAAAAAAAAAGATAAATTGTACAAAACAGTAGTTAGGCCTCAATTATAATATTGTGTACAAGCGTGGAGGCCATATCGCAGGAAGGACATAGATATGCTAGAAACAGTACAGAGGAGAGCGATTAAAATTATACCAAATCTTAGTTATGAAATACACCTAAAATAAGATGGTTTAACACCACTAGAGTCCAGGAGATTGAGAGGAGATGAGATAGAAGTGTTTAAAATATTGAATGCTTATGAAAATATTGATAGAAATACTTTTTTGTGAGTTAGGAAGGATAGAAGTACTAGAGGACATGAAGTTATATTAGTAAAGGAGGAGTGTAGATTAGGTATAAGAATGTTCTACTTTTCACAAAGGACTGTAAATGAATAGAACAGATTATCTACTGATTGTGTGGGTGTTTACTGCGTGAATATGTGTAAACATACAATCGACACACCTCAGAAGGGCAGGATGCAGAAGGGTTGGATAAAAAGGGTTGGGCTCTCAATAAGCCAAAAGGCTTCCTTGTCCACCTGCCATCTAGAGTTAATTCTCTGTGTGGCAATCTTGTTAGGTGGACAATGAAGGTATGGGGTAAATCAGTTGTTTTTTCAATGGACTATATCTGATGCTTCAACTGTTGCATCATTGAAAGTCATTTTAATTAAATATCAACATAATCGTACTCGCAGATGCAATGTATCGGTCAATAAGCCCATGCCAGGGGTAATTGTGCACAAAGGTTTGTGCATTTACCTGGCGGATTTGAACCACCAACAGATACCGAGACATTAGCATCTACAGGTGTACTCTTAATTTAAAATAAACAATGTTAAAAAGGAAACCACTGTTTCAAGTTTCAACTAAAAACAGACAACTTAATAAAGGCCATTTACAAAATTTGCAGATGCTGCAAAATAGTATTGTTCACTTGTTACAATTATCAGTAAAGCTTACTACATAAATGATGGATGAAATTACCAACACAAGTTACCTGATGCTGCACTGCCATAGTCTAGGGCAGTAGGGGTCTAAATTCTAGTGATAAGGGCCTGAGCAAACTATGCAGAGAATGTCATAATTCACTTGAAACAATTTAGCACTACAAAGTCTACCAAGTCAGTATGATACAATTAATTAGTAAATTCCTTACTGTCATGTAACAGTATTCCCACACACTGTCAATAAGCTTATGTGTCACTGTGTCTACTTCTGAGAAAGGAAATATCACTTTATTCATACACAAATACAGTACAGTACAATGTGACAATAACAATGTAAGTACCTGTGCTAAATGCAATACTAATAGCGAGTGACTGTCCATGATTTATTAATCTATTTAATTCATTAATTGCACTATATATGGTCAAATGCATTGGTATTTAGGTTGGTGTACATTTTAGTGGTAGGCCCCTAGGCTAGGCCTATACATTTTTAGGTAAAACGATTGTTTAATAGCGTTAATAATTTCAGCTGAAAGAATATTCACAAAATATAATCCACAATTTACCAATTTCAAGTAGCACTTATCGTGGAGGCCAGTGTATTAAGGTTTGGCTCCCATGGACATGGAATGTAATTTTTTGTGACACAAAGTAGTGACAAACTAACAGTACATTTCGTCATATAAGACTGAAGCCATTTGACATCTTAGGTTGAGTGCAATTTTTATTAATATTTGTCAAAAAGTAACCACCAACCTGTAATGTCTGTCATGGGTGTCTGTTTTGTCAAAGGAATATTTATTTATGATTCAGGAAATCAAGAGGTACAACCCACAGAAAGATAAGAATAATAACCATTCTAGGTAATAAACGGTGGGCCTGCAGAGCAGCTATGTTAATACTAATAATAGCCAAGTCATTGCGTCCAGCCATCGTTTCATAGTTATACTTCGGTCAACAAATTAGGCCCCTATTCTGACACCTATATCATTTAAGAGACCCATATTAATAGACTGGCTTATGGCATAGTATACTATACGCTATGCTACAGACTATTAGCCTGGCTCTGGGGCTGGACTGTCTACTCACCGTCTACTTGATTGATATTTGCCATGCTGCGTAGCTTTCAAGACAGCATTGCGCATTCGCTTTTTACACACCAGGTGCTTTTTGGTGACTAGGTAATGCATTATGCATGCCATGTACCGTCGGTACTCATCTCCTATTTTCTCCCGCTGCATCACAGGTATTTTCTCAACAAAAGATATGTGAACTAGCTGATACTAACTACTGTGCCTGTAGACAGTGGTCACACGCAGATGTACGATCCTGTTCAGCAACGTAGGGGGCAAATAGGTCGGTGGAGTAACGGTCGCTACAGCAAACGAAAAATTATTAATTGTATATCTCAGTCACCGAGTGCATCGAGCAAGGGTCAAAGTTGATCGGTCACCTGAGGTCACGTTGCTCACAGCGATGTAACTCAGTCGCCGCATACTTCTGGCACGGGGTCAAAGTTGATCGGTCACCTGAGGTCACGTTGCTCACAGTTGGTCGATTTTGATGTACTGCGCTTGCGCGAGCATGCGCACTACGCAAAACGGAACCGGAACTTACTCTCAGACCGGAACCTCCTTCCAGACCAGTACACCGCTGCGATTGACAGGCAGTTAAACTTCAGCGTAACTACGTTTTGGTAAACGGTGCCTCAGCAATTCGATTCAATTAACGAAAAAGAAACAATTACACGGTACACAGGAAAAAAACATGTGACGCAAATGACGTCTAAATTAAGTTCTTTCGATCATTTAAACAAATGTACATGTTCGTATTAAACCGACAAATATATTGTGTAGCTATTTATAATATTTAAAAAATATAAATTTTGACACAAAGGAACGGCATTTCCTACAAGCTAAAGGTTAAAAAACAGCTTCAAGTTGTCGTCTCATTCGATGTATACAAAATAAGTTTTATATTTTCTACCAATGATATCCAGACGGAAACAATTTAACAAATACAATTAGAGCGGTAGAAGAGGTATATATATATATATGTGTGTCATGTTAAAAGAGATTTTTGCCCCAGACTTTCGTCATAACATTTAGAAGTACGAAAAACAAATTCTTTGTGCAGAACAAACATAATAATATGTGTAACCGTATACATCATCAGCCATCATCACAAGCTTTGAACACAAAAAGGAATGCGTTTAATAAAATACAAATGGCTGCCTAAGTCTCATTTTCGGCGTACGCATGCTCAATACGGCATCTTTACAATTTATAGCATCGCATCGCGCATCGCGCATCGCGCATCGCATCGCGTATCGCATCACGCATTGCGTATCGCATCGCGCATCGCATCGCGCATCGGGCATCACGCATCGAGATAGTTCGTAGATAGACATTTTCGAAATTCGTCCGGGGTGGCTTGGGAGGCTCAGTATTACAAAAGGCTGTACGTGGAGTTCAAGCTGCTGAATTTAATGTTTTCTATATTATCGTAAAGATAAATTATGCCATCTACAAATACGTCGCTGGGTCTATGCAGAAATTGTGAACAGTTTTTATGTTATTGACATTTGAAAATCCTCAGCGCTTAACATGCACCTGTTAAATTCCTGGGATTGTATATAGATAAGCATCTAACATGGAAAGAACACAATAACATAATTAGTTCCACAATATCTTGAGCTATTTTTGCAATAAATAGAGTGAAATAGTTCTTACCATATAAATCATTAAAATCATTATATTACGCTTTAATTCACAGTCACATAACATATGGTATACAAGCATGGGGCAATGGAAAAACAAAGAAAATAGAAATTTTCCAAAAAACGTGCTTTAACAGACAGACAGACAGTATTTATTTTGACCATCATAAGTACATAAACTACAATATAAAATTCATTGTAAGGTCAGGGTGGCTCCCTTTAAGACAATTATATGCCGCTATCATGGGAGCCACCCCACTGATGTAACATAATTATATGATTATCACGTGATCAACTATATATGCATACATATATGTGTAAACATAGTATGTTTAGTATGGTATATTATAGTATAATATAATACTGAAATTAGTTTAAACAAATGTAAAGTCATGTCTAGTTTAAGAACGACAGATGTAACAGTTAGAAATATGACAACACGATTCATAGTTCTTGATAAAGTAATTTTTTGTATAAGTGGAAAAACCATATAAACTATGTGCATACATTTTATCAAGGATGATGTTTGGAGTATTGTTAACAGTTTGTATAATGTTGTGTCTGATGTACTTTTTTGCATGTTGATGATTAACTCTGGGAATAAATAAGTTGTTTTTACCACGTGTGTTGTATTGGTGAATTGCAAAGTTATATGTGTATGGAATACGACTGAAATATTCTGGTATAACCTTGTTGATCAATTTGTAATAAAATTTGAGCTGTTGGAGTCTATAGATGTCATCCAGCTTAAGAAATTTACATTCTTTGAAGATGGGATCTGTGTGAGAATTGTATTTACTTGAAGTAACTATTCGCACTGCTTTCTTTTGAAGTTTAAAGATGCGATGGGCTTGATAACCCCACACCAATATGCCATAATTAATCTTGGGAAGAATGAGCGAATTATACACTATAGATAATATATTCTTAGGTAACACAAGTTTAAGTTTATTTAAGATTCCAATTATTTTATTTATTTTATTCGCTGTTTTGTTTATATGGCTGTCCCAATTTAGGTGTTGGTTTATGGTGATACCTAAAAAATTTAAATCATGTACACATTCAATATTTGTTCCATCAATTTCTATTTTAGGAAATTCGATTTCCTTTTTGGTCATGTGAAATACCATGAATTTTGTTTTTTTAATATTAAGAGAAAGTTTGTTTGCCTTTAGCCACCTGCATATATTTGCTAATTCTTTATTTATATTTTGATTTTGGACTTGGCCATCCGGAGATTGGAATTTATTCAATGTACTAAAAAGAATGGTGTCGTCTGCATACATTATGAATTTAAAATGATCACTTGAAAATATTATGTCATTAATATATATGATAAATAGAAGGGGTCCTAAAATAGACCTTTGTGGGACACCAGTGTTTATGGCAGCTTCTTTTAACTTGTAAGCGCCAATTTCAACATATTGCTTACGTTTGTGTAAGTAGTTTTTACATAGATCTAGTGCTGCACAATTTATTCCATAATAATTTAGTTTTTGTAATAATATGTTATGATCAATTGTGTCAAAGGCTTTAGAGAGGTCTAGGCATATGTTTATTGGGGTTGCTGATTGGTCAAGTTGTTGGACATCTCTGTCTATTATTTCTAAAGTGGCAAGTTCTGTAGAATGGTTTTCCCTAAACCCGTATTGATTCTCACAGTATAAGTTATTAGAATTGAAATGTTCGTGTATTTGATTAAACATAAATCTTTCCAATATCTTGGAAATAGCTGGTAAGATAGAATTTGGACGATAATTATCAAAGATTGTCTCATCACCATTTTTAAAAAGTGGAATAACTTTAGCAATTTTTTATTTATCTGGAAATACGCCAGTTGTTATTGATTGGTTAATGATTAGAGTGACTGCTTCACTTATTTCATGTTTTATTAGCTTTTGTAGTTTGGTTGATAGACCATCTTTACCACAGCTAGATTTTGGATGTAAGTTATCAATTATGCTAATCGTTGTACTATTGTCTATTGGCTTAAAGTTGAAAGTCTGTATACGTCTCTCTGTTAAATAGTCTTTGTAAGAATTATCTCCTGTATTTGTTATTTGTGATGCAAGTGTAGAACCAATATTGATGAAAAATGAATTAAATTTATTTGCAATAATAGTCTTGTCAATTAATTTTTTCCCATCAATTTGAAAGAAATCAGGAAATGTTTCTTTCCCTGTCTTTTTTTGAATAATTTCTTTAATCATAGACCACGTTTTTTTAATATCGTGCTTATTTCTTTCAAAACTGGATTGATAATATGCTTGTTTGGCTAATCTAATATTTCTTTTAAGAATTTTATTATATGTATGAAAATGTGTATTGAGCGAAACATATTCTGCTGTACCTATATGAGTATGTTTAAGCTTTGAATGCAATTTATCTCAACATTTTATAGATCTAATGATACCTTGTGTAATCCAACATGACTTTTTGTGTTTGTGTTTATTATATTGAATGATTTTAGTAGGTAAGAATTTATTCATAGAATAAGAATAATTTTCTACTGATCATTTATTTAAGTCTGACAAAATACTAAACATGTCAGATGTATATAAACTACAGGTCTCACTATATATGTATGACTTTCAAGTAATTTACAATTTTTGCGATCAAAAAAACTCTAGTCAAAAGTATAACAATAACCAGACAATGCAACCTTCTTGTTAAAGAGACACCTAGAATTATTTTTCGTCTAAGCTACCTAAACATAATTTCACAAGAATCTGGAACAATATAGACGAAACAATAAGAAACACTAAACACAGAGAAGTTTAAAGTTTAGACGCACGTTGTGTGACTTCTACTGAAATGCATATCTTCGTCAAGTGAATTGTTTAAATCCTAGATGTTCAGAATGTAATTAAACTGATTAAATGAAACTCTACCTTTGTCTGTAAGTCTATTACCGTTCTTACACTACTTTGTTAACCAAGTACAAATGTTTGGATCGCGTCTCTATTCACTTACATATACTTCAATGGATCATACTTCTCAGTTCGTTGTCATATATTAACAGCAACCGAACATACTATATGTTAAACAATACTCCGGTTTAATATTATATAGTACGGAGGTGGGCTGGTGATGACTTTGAGTGAGTTGTTTACCATGATTTTGATGATTGTTATGATTGTAATCATGCAGTAATGGTAATCAAATGGTGTCACTGGAAGACGGCTGTTAGCCAAGTGACATCCATGCAATGTAACACATTTCCATTTGTATGACATGTATATGTTAACTGTATGTTATGTTGTTATGTTGTAAATAAAGTTGCTTATTTCCTTACTTACTTAAAGTTACTTACTTGTCGCTGGTCACGTCCGCACGCTTACAAGTAGCACCCTCTTTCGCATTTTATATATTTCCTACAGATGGAGCTATGAATCATTTAGCGTCGAAATTTTCGCCCGTCAAGTTAGTATATTATAAAAAGTGAGTGCCAAAAGTTATATTGGATAGCTAAAATCACGACGTATCTTCTATGTTATAAAAAATTCGTTCTATGTTTGTTTGTGCACCAACATCTCCGATAGTTTTGCACGTATAGGGCAGAAATGTCAACCCAGCATCCACCCTCTGCCTGTAGCTGTAATAGCTGTAATAAATTAATTTATTAATGCGGTTAGGCTGGAAAGATTTGGAATGGGTTTGGGGTGCTTGGTACATAAGACTGCCTTTTCCCCTGGCAATGCCGGGTAATTTATAATAAACACTATATTTAATGTACCATTTCGTTAATAACAATTTATATTAATATTGTTGTTGTTGTTATTATTATTACTATAGAAGAAATGGTACATGCAACTCATCCTGAACGCCCCATTCACAACAGCAATCTATGATGTAGAAACGTGGGTACTTCGTTCACCAATTTTGAGATGCTTTGCCTGCGGGATATTACTGGTGTTACCAGGACATGGAAAAACAGCCAGATCAGAGAGAAGGTAACACCCATGAATATTTATCTCGTAAATCATCACAGTCAGAATACACCGATGGTTTCAAGAGAAAGTATCTTCCACCCGTCAGGCAACTCTTTAAAGGACAAAAACATCGGTAACAGGGGAAAACACGATGGACAGGAAAAATCCAGTGGCTCAGCGAGGCGTCTATTTGGTCCATGTATTTAAATCAGGTTAAATAAGGGAGTTTTGAAATATTTGCACTTATTACATTGTAGACGCTCTGCGCCATCATGAAACAATAATTACTTTCAACAAACGATTCTTCTTAATTGAATGTCTACCCTAAGACTCCCGCCGTCATGTTGTCCGGTTCGAGTCTATATACAAAATATACAGTGTAACTCTTCAGCTGAGTTCGTATCCGTGGGAGTATATATGCTACAGTTGTGTTGTTATTCACTTATAGGTACCTTTGTTTTTACCTGCTGGTGACTGATGGTAGAGCATGACACCCACAAGTAGACTGTTGATGTATGTCAGTCGTATTTGGTAGGAAGGTGTGTCTCGTTCAACCTCAAGCAACTAGCACAACAAAGACGTTTTATTTATTGTATACTGGTGTAAAATTGTCAATGCTTCGGGTCAAAATAAATACATAAATTTCATGAAAGATACAAGACATTGAATGCCACACTAAAATAAAAACAAATTCTGAGCCAACGAAGTTAACTGCTATGTTTAGAAAGCGTTGTAGGTGTCTCCCAGTGGTTGTCTGATGTTTTACCATGGAGTAGAGTTTGTGTAATATTTAACAAGATTTAACAAGATTGCCACCCAGAGAATTAACTCTAGGTGGCAGGTGGACAAGGAAGCCCTTTGGCTTATAGAGAGTCCGACCCTTTTATCTATGTGTATCCCGCCCGTCTGAGGTATGTGTCGATTTTATTTTTAAACATATTCACGCTATTAGCACCCACACAATCAGCAGGTAATCTGTTCTATTCATTTACAGTCCTTTGTGAAAATGAAAACTTTCTTATATCCAATCTACTCTGCTCCTTTGCTAATGCAAGTTCATGTCCTCTAGTCCTTCTATCTTTCTTAACTGAGAAAAAAATATTTCTATCAATATTTTCATAACCCTTCCATATTTTAAACACTTCTATCTGATCTCCTCTCAATCTCCTGGTCTCTAGTTAAACCGCATTTTTTAGGCGTATTTCGAAACTAAGATCCCTCAGTTTTGGTATCATTTTAGTTGCTCTCCTCTGCACCCTTTCTAGCATATATATGTCCTTCCTGCGATATGGCCTCCACGCTTGAATACAATATTCTAAATGAGGCCTAACTATTGTTTTGTACAGCGGTAGTATTAGCTCTTTTTCCTTATACGTTATGTTTCGCCTAATTAATCCAAGGATTTGATTTCCCTTTGAAGCTGCAATTCCGCACTGCTCTGAAACCTTCATATCAGCACTAATGGTTAACCCTAAGTCCTTTTTCTTTTACAGTAGTACTTAGTACAGTACCCCCCATTGTATATTCTACCTCTTCGTTCCCATGTCCTGTGTGGAGGCATTTACATTTCCCAAAATTGAACAGCATTTGCCACTTTTCAGACCATTTGATCAACCTGTCAAGATAATCTTGTAAATGCTGTCTATCTCCATCACTATTAATCCTTCCGCAAATTTCAACACCTTGCTTGTTATTTCATCATCCAAATCGTTGATATATATTAAGAATAATATAGGACCTAATACTGATCCCTGTGGTACCCCACTCAATACCGATTTCCAGTTTGAAGCCTCCCCATCAACTACTACACGTTGTCTTCTGTCAATCAGCCATTGTTCTATCCAGTTTATTATACTATTTCCTATGCCATGGGCCTTTAGTTTAAGCAGTAATCTTTGATGTGGTACTTTGTCGAAAGCTTTTTGAAAATCTAAGTAGACGATATCGACTGGTGATCCCTCATCTACTCACTTAGTGATGTCTTCAAAAAAACATAACATATTTGTTAAGCATGATCTCGCTTTAAAATTGAGATGGGTTTATCAAGTTTTGTTTAACAAGAAAATCCACCATGTGATCTTTAATTAGTCTTTCTAATAATTTATAAATCACTGATGTTAATATAATTTCATGTATGAAACAAAATCTGCAAGCTGTCGGTATAAATTACTCCGTGCGCGTGCATGCATGCGTGTGTGTGTGTGTGTGTGTGTGCGTGCGTGCGTGCGTGCATGTGTGTGTGTGTGTGTGTGTGTTTGTGTGTGTATGTGTGCGCACGCGCATGTGTTTGTATTAACAACGCCTCTGACCGCTGCCGAATATTGCATTAATGTCTTTATTTAGAGAAAACAAGAAACAACTAGATTTAACGAATCGTTTTCGTTTGTCGCGTTAATTAACATGTGGGATCTCTGGTGGTGGGTGGGTATGTTTGTGTGGGTGGATGGGTGGGTTGGTGTGTGTGTGTGTGTGTGTGTGTGTGTGTGTGTGTGTGTGTGTGTGTGTGTGTGTGTGTGTGTGTGTGTGTGTTTGTGTGAGTATGCGAGCGAGCGTGCGTGTGTGTGTAATGTGTGTGTGTGTGTGTGTGTGTGTGTGTGTGTGTGTGTGTGTGTGTGTGTGTGTGTGTGTGTGTGTGTGTGTGTGTGTGTGTGTGTGTGTGTGTGCGTGTGGTCATGTCTCTGACTGACACCTACATATATGTGAAATCGTGGATGTTTTATAATCTTATATTTCCATTTGTTCCATTCATTTCAGTCTATTCTTCAGATAATTTGTAAAGGCAAAACATAGTGAGGTATAACCTCTAGTTCCGAAGACCATCACGGCTTTGTTTGAATGCCCTAACACTTCACACTGTTGCCGATACAACGTACACGTTACTCTGTTTGACATGTGGAGTGTTATGGAAATAAGAAAACTAAGAATAACATCCCGGCTTCACGAAACGAAATATTGGCGCATTGAGAGCATTTCAAAAGAACGAACTCTTCTTATCTTTTTTACAGTTTTCAAAAATTGCAAATTCTGAAAGAACCTCGCACAGCGTGGCACTCATATGTCAAACGTCAACTTGTTGCGCAGTAACTTCATTGCTTTCTACGATTGGCACAAACATGTAAATATAGACACTTTGGAAAATAACTAAGGTTGAATAGGAAACACCTCGTACATCACCCTTTAGCACGCCTCGCTTTCTGTCCATTGTGTCCGGCACTTGGCCTGAAAATGTTGCGGGCCCGGCAACATATTTGTAGCCCCAACAATACCAGATTTCAGGCTGCTGTTGTCATATTATGAATGAGTATATATATATAAATATATATATATATATATATTGTCTTTCCGTTGAATATGCGTAGACATCGGGACCGTGGGGCAATTTTTGGGTGGGCTGCAGAAGATATGTTTAACCTTGCAATATGTATGCAATGCTGGTTTAGTTGGAGTTGGTGGTGGGCCCCAAATGTGGGGGTGCATGTGAAGGGTTTTGGTGAACCTCAACCTCCCTCCCCTCCTATATTCGCCACGTTCCGACGCCTACTCTACGTGGTCTTTCCTGCTGCCTCATTAATTCATCTCCTCCGTTCTCCTGTCGACCTGCCTGGATCCGCACAGCATTTCCATCATATAGAGTTACATGCAGGAACTGGCTTCTTATTGTTCTCCTTTCTGGGCCAAACTGTGTCAATTCCGCCAAGTAATCTACCAAGTTTACCATTGTAATTCTCCGAATTTAGCTGTTCTCACAAATGTGCCGCCATGGCTGTTGCTGATTTATCAACGCCAGTGTCGCCAGCAGCCAATATAGATTTGCTGATTTTATTCAAAATCTTATGACTTCCTACTCATATTGCTTCATTGATACCTGTTGGTCACGGCACCGGTGCCTTCCTCCGTGCATTCACATCTTGTATACCTAATTCGACGCATCCCTACATGCAAACGCACATCGTCGGTAACCATTCCGGCTTCTACCAATGTACGACACGAAGCCACCCGCATGTTTGTTCTCCTTCACATTCAACATGCTGGTCAAACCCTCTTTCTGGTTCCAACAACACCAGCTATGTCACATCCATGGTGATCATCAGCTCATACTCCTCGAACGCGTCCTTCCACTCCTGCAGTACAATGCATGACAGGTCCTTCCACTCCTGCAGTACAATGCATGACAGGTCCTTCCACTCCTGCAGTACAATGCATGACAGGTCCTTCCACTCCTGCAGTACAATGCATGACAAGTCCTTCCACTCCTGCAGTACAATGCATGACAGGTCCTTCCACTCCTGCAGTACAATGCATGACAGGTCCTTCCACTCCTGCAGTACAATGCATGACAGGTCCTTCCACTCCTGCAGTACAATGCATGACAGATCCTTCCACTCCTGCAGAACAATGCATGACAGGTCCTTCCACTCCTGCAGTACAATGCATGACAGGTTCTAAAGCCATGGATAGTTGGATATAGTGGATAGTTATAATCAGTGTTGTAACGAAATCGAACATTTCAAAAAGATTCGCCTTTTTGGGGTACTCCTCAACTTTGAGAGCCTACTTCTCGAACACTATTGAACCATTTATTGTAGATTGTGTATATGTACTTACAATAAATGTTGACTGCATTTGTCCAGCACTTTAAAAGCAAGGTTGTGTGGTCAGTTGTGTGGTGTCTAGAGAATATTACAGCCCAAAGACACACATTTTACAGTTTGCCAAAAAGACTATATATATATATATATATATATATATATATATATATATATATACAAATTGATGTTTGTTAAATACAATTCCTTGAATTGGGTGTGCTGCAATAAGAAATTATTTCTTAGCACAATTGATAAGTAAGCCGGGTATAAAATGGTGACACTGGTCCATGCAAATTATTATTATCGTATATACACTGTATCCTCGGGCACACTGGGTCCTTTATAAATGTACATACATTGTATTGGTTATATCCATACAGCTATTGGGACTGCAACCCTTAACGGTAGACAGCCTCATGCGAGGCAAGTGTAGTTATTTATTCAGTAAAATTGTTTTATAAGCAAGGTGGACGTCACTAATGACCATTTCCAAGTCCAAACGAAGAGGCAGCAACTGTCGCTCACGTGTAACGATGCAGACCGCCTATGGTCAACTGGCGTTTCTCGTCGTCGTGTTTATCGGCGGCACCTTCGGCGATCTCGTCAAAGGAGACGTCTCTAGGGACGGGCTGTGCACCTACACCTTCCGTGACGTCTGTGTCAGTCAGCGTATGCGGGACGTCGTGGAACTGAGAACCGTCGTCAACCGTCTACAGGCACAGCTCACTTTGCTCAACAAGGTCGTTGCTGCAATACCTGATCTGAGACAGGCTATGAAACGTCTGGATGGAAAATTCGAAGAGATTACAGCAACGATAGGTAAGAGTGTCCTGCCAGTAATTTAGAAACGATCCAATGGGATTCGTTTGGTTTGCCCATATAATTATATATTAGTCAGTTACGATAGCATTATTTAAGTGTAGGATTCTTTGTCGAATAGACTCTTGTTTGAACGGGATATAATTAATTAGGGAGTAAACATACAAGGCACAACGGATTTCCAAAACAAGATGTATCCATATTTGTTTCAATGGCTACATTGCACTGTTTAATACACGTAGATTTTATATCTAGTTTGTGTGCCGTAACACTTAAAATGGTAAGGGCATGAAAATTCGTAATATTACAAAACGTTTTAAAAGTGCCTACGTTTGACCTCATAATACAAGTCAGTTTGCCATGTATCAGCACTGTCAATTATAACAAGTACAATCAGTAGATGTGCAGCCAAATAGATGGTGGTATTTGTGTTTGCTTATTCCTGCTGTGCACATATGCTTACAACAATTAGACTTTGTTGGACGTATTTACACCTAAAATACCGTGTCAGTTTCTAAGGAGATCGTATTTGTTAAGTTGAGACCCAGTGAAATCAGATTTCTTACTATTGAAACGGTTCTTTTAATTATTCGTAATCGGTCACAATTAAGACAAATAACTATAGGAATTTAAAATAAATCGGGATCCTCTAGGATCTAACATTCTGAGTTTGTTGAGACTTCACCACACTACAGTTACTAGCAAAAATGTCAGTCACCTGACGGGATGTTTTGGTAGAAGACAGTCGTGAAAGAAATATTTACCAAATGTTAGAAAACACACAACATCGTTACATAATCACCATAACGCGCTCGCAGATACTCGTTGTTTGTTCAAAATGACTAAGGTAGGAGATAATGTGAAGTTCACGACCACCGATAGGCCTTAGTCGTGGTAGTTTAGAATTGTTAAATAATAATCATATTGTTGTGTTATTGGCATGAATATAGACATAAGCAGTATTACGTCTGCGTCTACTCCATGTTAAGTGCAATTGTTAGGTTATGTTTTACGCATTACGCGCACATTACGTTTTACGTCCGAACCATTAAAGAACTAACCGATTGACTCCATAAAAGCCTACAATCTTCACATATGTGGAGTATTTTGAAAATATCAAATCGTCCTATTCTAGGGATCGTAGATTAATCCCTGGAAGTTTGGTGCTTGAGATTCAAACCGTCTAAGAAGGAAACGTTAACCTACCCGCTAGCTGGATTATATGTAGATGGTAAGTCGATTAAAAAAACATGACCATGCAAATGCACGTATTATATTTTTATATAGGAAAATCACAAATCAATCAAATAAAACGTTACAATTGTTATTATTACTATTGCATTACTATCGACATCAATGGGTGCTACAACTTAGCGCATTTTAAAGAATTTTAACTGTCACTAATATTACACGTGTCAAGCTAAGTAAGTAAATACGTAAATTTATTTTCCTGATCCACATGATATACAATGCAATACAATGATAATGCAAGACAGGCCAGGCATCTACCAGAGAAACGTAAACTTATCGAGTTGCTAGCCTATTAATATAAAAGTACTAGTAATATTAGGATTATGTATATACACACACACACACACACACACACACACACACACACACACACACACACACACACACACACACACACAAACACACACACACACACACACACATATATATATATATATATATATATATAATATAATTATATATATAATCCTAAAAGCAGCATAGGCAGACCGATCCATTATGAGAGTTAGGATATACAACATTTTGGGTGCAAATAATTTTACGTATAATTATATTTGTGGTTATATTACCAGTTCGAAGTTTAAATGAAAACGTATTATCCACGCAACCAGGGGTCAAAACTGTAGGCAAACAGGCCAAAACAGCGGTTTGCCTAAAGTGGCGCAATATGCGTATTTGGTCTACCTATGCTGCCGTTATGAGTATATATATATATATATATATATATGTCATATATGTATATATATATATGTCTGCATATACATTATATATATTTATATATATATACATTATATATATATATATATACACCTGTATATATAAATATGTATATATTGACAGGGAGAATGCGGCAAAAATCTTCAACATAATATATATATATATATATATATGTATATATGTATATATATATATATACATACATATATATATATACACACACACACACACACACACACACACACACATATATATATATATATATACATATGTATATATTATGATTATTGCAGGTGTTGTCGCTGGGTCATATTATACCCACAGCAGTGGTGCCTCTAATTACCTGTGCATGCCCAGAGAACCTGAGTGGGGGAAAACGATGGCAGGCCACCAGTCCGGCGGTTACATATACGGTGCTGAATACAAAACACAGTCAAACGACCCTTTCTCCAAAGCTAACGCGCACTCCTTGTACAATAACGACGTACCGTGTGCAGTATGCCATGCGACCAACCGACCAACAAAACTGATGATTCAAGCCAAACTCACTTGTCCGGCCGGATGGACGAAAGAATACTCGGGTTACGTGATGGCGGAACATTATGAACACGCAGGCCGATCAACTTACATCTGTGTAGATAACGCACCGGAAGTTATACAAGGTGGAGCGACTGGCAAAGGTTCTGTTCTACAACACCGAGGCAAGGTGCGAGTATTCACTGCCTTGTCCCAATTACGTAAATGGCTGGGAAATCACGTGTGTCGTGTGCAGTAAATAATTGCGAACTAATGCGTTTCCTATTGGTCTATATACTCTAGGCTGAGCAATGAAGTAAGTGCACCGAACAGTATTTATACATTTTTGCACACCAAACTGTTCATTTTTGTTTTGTTGTCTATTTTTGCAGCAGGCGACTGATTGCCAGTTTGTACCTTGTCGTCTGGATTTGTTAATACAATTAAGCTGGAATATGAACAAGTGCTGTGCAGATATAAGGGAATCATTAGTTTGGTCGCATTTGCCCACCATCAACAAAATAACATTCGTGAGATGATGGAATTTACATATCAATGAAACAAAAGAAAGTCGGCATCATTATAGCGACCGGCTTGATATTAACAACACCATATTCAAGAAATATTACTAATATCATTACTCAAAAGAATGGCAGTGAGTGCCCAGCGGTTATCGATTAAAGACACAAGATTATGCAAATGCGATAGCTACAACGCTACTCGCACATACACTACAAGAGACATTTCGCATTAATGTGTTTCTTGATCATGTTATACGATATACGGTCCAAAACTAATACTACTGACATTATTCGGAGCTAATGACATTGACTTTAATCGTTGTGTTTTTTTGTAGTTCACAAAAAATAAAGTATTACAGTCTCACGGCTATCCGTTTGTTATTTTGCTGACAATCTTCAAGCGTTGTTTTCGACGTTTGCTGTCAATAGGTCCATATTGCGCATAGCGTGAAATTTAACTTTATTAGGAGAGACCGAGGTCATTTGTAAAAAATATTTTGAAGAAATGCATGTTCTAGTATAAGTGTGGTATAATTCGTAAGGCACACCATATGTCCATTATGATAGTTCGTGAGTGTGTAGGTGTAGCCCAGCTAAATAAGGACAAGGCGTACGATCACTGCACTGCCTATCGGCAATAGTGGGGTCGTAGCCTTACGGCAAGTTACGCCACGGTTTAAGTTAGGAGTTCTGGCAGCACTGGAGGCAGCACTGGAGGCGGCACTGGAGGCGGCACTGGAGGCAACACTGGAGGCAGTACTGGAGGCAGCACTGGAGGCAGCACTGGAGGCAGCACTGGAGGCGGCACTGGAGGCGGCACTGGAGGAAACACTGGAGGCAGCACTGGAGCCAGCCCTGGAGGCAGCACTGGAGGCGGCACTGGAGGCGGCACTGGAGGCGGCACTGGTGGCGGCACTGGAGGCGGCACTGGAGGCGGCACTGGAGGCGGCACTGGAGCCGGCACTGGAGGCGGCACTGGAGGCGGCACTGGTGGCGGCACTGGAGGCGGCACTGGAGGCGGCACCGGAGGCGGCACCGGAGGCGGCACCGGAGGCGGCACCGGAGGCGGCACCGGAGGGGGCACCGGAGGCGGCACAGGAGGCGGCACCGGAGGCGGCACTGGAGGCGGCACCGGAGGCGGCACCGGAGGCGGCACCGGAGGCGGCACTGGAGGCGGCACTGGAGGCGGCACTGGAGGCAACACTGGAGGCAGCACTGGAGGCAACACTGGAGGCAGCTCTGGAGGCAGCACTGGAGGCAGCACTGGAGGCAGCACTGGAGGCAGCACTGGAGGCAACACTGGAGGCAGCACTGGATGCAGCACTGGAGGCAGCCCTGGAGGCAGCACTGGAGGCGGCACTGGAGGCGGCACTGGAGGCGGCACTGGAGGCACCACTGGAGGCACGACTGGAGGCAGCACTGGAGGCAGCACTGGAGGCGGCACTGAAGGCGGCACTGGAGGCGGCACTGGAGGCGGCACTGGAGGCGGCACTGGAGGCGGCACTGAAGGCGGCACTGGAGGCGGCACTGGAGGCAGCACAGTGTAATGCGTATTTTACGGTATACATCCAAATAGCAAGACCGTTTTGGGACAGCCATTGTACCGTTGACATTGAGTGATAATTGTTGGGCCAACGTTGTGTAATCAAAACAATGTTCAAGTCAAACGAGTTTAACGTTCCAACACTAGTCCAACGTTGGTTTAACGACTGACCAAATACACGTAATTACACATTTACATATTCTGGTATAACAATTGGGGCCATCGTCGGGTCAACCACCCGTTGGACCGTCGTGGTGCCAACATTGGGCTAACGCAAAATTTAACCAGATTAGCCCAAAGTTTGTCTGTTACCTGGGCACTGTACTGTGTATGTTGTACAATTCACTCAATACCTCCGGTTTATATCCGAAGTAATTCTGCATGCCACCATCACCAAAATGTGTAATTTTAGACTAGAGCTACATTCAGGATGTCTCTAAGAGTTTTGTACAAATGGATAGCCTCATGCGGATTGCTTGGGAAAACAAGTCCATTCTCCTCCATCAAGATACAGCATAGCTCAAACATATCCTCATCGCATGGATAGTCAGACTTAAATCTACAATGCTCCTGGCAGATCCTGATCTTGGTGTGGTCCACTGGACGAAGATAATCGTCAGCTTCAAACAATGTGTTTGTTTAAATGCAAGGAGTATAGTAAACAAAAGAAATGAACTAAACATTATGGTAGAAGATATTGACCCTCATATAATAGGTATAACCGAATCCTGGACAACCACAAATATATCAGATGCTGAATTGGGACTGACAGGATATGTAATGTTTAGAAAAGATAGAATAGGAAGAAAGGGAGGTGGAGTTATTTTATATATTAAAGAATCTATTCAGGCTTACGGTTAAAATTAGGAAAGAGAAGCAGATTGCGAAGAAGCTGCTTGGTAACATAGTTAAAGGAAACTTAACGTTAACATTTGGTTAGTTTATCGAAGTCCAAACATAGAAGAGAATGAAAAAACACAAAACGCTATAAGGGATGTAAGCAAACAGGACTGTATTATTATGGGGATTTTAAACACGGGCATATACAATGGAAATCTCTACAGAGTATGGGGAGTGAGGACCACAAGTTTTTAGTTTTAGTTCGAGATACTTTCCTTTCTCAACATGTGCTAGAACCAACCAGGGGTGAGAATGTGTTAGACATAGTTTTGTCCTCACAGAATGAATTAGTTGACAATGTCAAGATATGTGAGCCACTGGGGAGTAGCGATCACAACCAGATACATTTTACCATCAAAGTAAAATCAGAAAGGAATAGTAAAAAGCAGTATAGGAGAAATTTACACAAAGGAAGATATAAGGACATGAGGAAATATTTAGCAAAGATAGACTGGAATAACACAATGAAAAATAAGACAGCAACAGAATGCTGGAATATATTAAAGAGTGAAATTAAGTGCATAGTCGATACATTTGTACCCTTCAAAAATAAGGGAAACGGTCCAAAAAGAAACACTTATCGAAAGAAGCCATTAGAAAAATTAAGTATAAACAAATGATGTGGAAGTCATATAGATATACTGGAAATGATGAAGACTACAACAGTTATAAAGAAGCGCTTAACCAAGCTACAGCTGAAATTAGAAATTCAAAGAGAAGCTATGAACAACAATTAGCTAGTAATATAAAACATGACAGCAAGAGTTTTCATGCGTATGTTCGAAGCAAACAGAAAGTTCAAGATAAGGTCGGTCCTCTAGAAGATAGTGCTGGAAATATAATATCAGAGGGATTCTTAATGGCAGAAGACTCGGAACTTACTGGAACCCATATCAACATGGGTTTTAAAAGCGAGGTCATGCTTAACAAATATGTTATGTTTTTTGGAAGACATCACTAGGTGGGTAGATGAGGGATCACCAGTAGATATAATCTATTTAGATTTTCAAAAAGCTTTCGACAAAGTACCACCTTAAAGATTACTCCTTAAGCTAAAGGCCCATGGCATAGGAAATGGTATAATAAAATGGATAGAAAAATGGCTGAATGACAGAAGACAACGTGTAGTAGTTGATGGGGAGGCTTCAAACTGGAAATCGGTATTGAGTGGGGTACCACAGGGATCAGTAATAGGACCTATATTATTCTTAATATATATCAACGATTTGGATGATGAAATAACAAGCAAGGTGTTGAAATTTGCGGATGATACAAAAGTGTTTAGAAGGATTAAAAGTGATGGAGATAGACAGCATTTACAAGATGATCTTGACAGGTTGATCAAATGGTCTGAAAAGTGGCAAATGCTGTTCAATTTTGGGAAATGTAAATGCCTCCACACAGGACATGGGAACGAAGAGGTAGAACATACAATGGGGGGTACTGTACTAAGTACTACTGTAAAAGAAAAGGACTTAGGGTTAACCATTAGTGCTGATATGAAGGTTTCAGAGCAGTGCGGAATTGCAGCTTCAAAGGGAAATCAAATCCTTGGATTAATTAGGCGAAACATAACGTATAAGGAAAAAGAACCAATAATACCGCTGTACAAAACAATAGTTAGGCCTCATTTAGAATATTGTATTCAAGCGTGGAGGCCATATCGCAGGAAGGACATAGATATGCTAGAAAGAGTGCAGAGGAGAGCAACAAAAATGATACAAAAACTGAGGGATCTTAGTTACGAAATACGCCTAAAAAAATGCGGCTTAACAACACTAGAGACCAGGAGATTGAGAGGAGATCACGTAGAAGTGTTTAAAAATGAATGGTTATGAAGATATTGATAGAAATATTTTTCTCTCAGTTAAGAAAGATAGAAGGACTAGAGGACATGAAGTTACATTAGCAAAGGAGCAGTGTACATTAGATATAAGAAAGTTCTTATTTTCACAAAGGACTGTGAATGAATGGAACAGATTATCTGCTGATTGTGTGGGTGCTAGTAGCATGAATATGTTTAAAAATAAAATCGACACATACCTCAGAAGGGCGGGATACACAGAGATAAAAGGGTCGGACTCTCAATAAGCCAAAGGGCTTCCTTGTCCGCCTGCCACCTAGAGTTAATATCTGGGTGGCAATCTTATTAAATCTTGTTAAAGTAAATATGACAGAATAATTATCTTTTTAGTTGCCCGCGTTAATTTTGGATACTTGATGATGCAAATTATGTGCAAAATCTAAATACATTGTTGACCATGTAGTTTGCAAAGCAACAGATCGGTTCCACTTACATTCATGATCAAACTGAATAAGATATATCTAGCTCTCGGGTCCAAAGTGAATTCGACTGCCTTCTAGCCAGTTACACAGAGTGGTCAAGCAGGCACCCCAATAGGGGTACGTTCTTACATGCAAATGGGTAGTTTTACAGTTTTCTGTGCTACCTGCAGTGTGTTGCTTGAATGTTTCTCTGTGTACATTGACGACAGTGTGTGTAGAATGAAGAGGGAGCAACACAGGAGAAGATTGACTTCAACTGAGTCAGCAATGTACCTCCTACTTGGTTGGGGTGCCTTGTGATGGGTATGTTTCTTGTCTTCTAGCAGTTGTTAGATGTCTACAGTGGACACTTGAAAGTCGTAAAGGACTAGTTTGTATTGTCCACTACCTGTTCATAATGGTAACCTCACCATAATAGACATATGGCATAGTCAAAACAATGTCTACTACGGTCAAGTTTTACTGTGTATTGATAGGATTATGCTAGACTCACAGCTAACTGCTCATTCAAATACTTGCAGGAGTTGCTTTTCAGACATGCTATTTGGATTCCATTTGGCAAAAATCCCACAATAAAAAAACCTTACTTAAAACAAAACAAACTATGGAACGTCATGTAGTGTAGCATGTCCATTAAGTTTGAAACAATATATAAGAGTTATGGATGATTATTTGTAAGATTTGGTAGATATCCAATGGACATTTGCCAAAATAGTTGTAGCCACAGAGAAGGCTCTTTGGCTTCACCCACACTATGGAACAACATACCTCTATCCATTCGCCAGGCTCCATCGCCAGACGTATTCAAAAGGCAGTTATAAAAATGTACTTATTTCGCAAGGCATTTTAGTAGTTTTAATTAAACACTTGCATTGTTCATAGTTTTGTATGTGTTTATTCTAGAGATACTTTGTAATTAACATATAATAGATCTCTAGTTTTAATTTACCATAGTTTTTAAAACTACACTGTCAAATGTTCGAACAAAACTCCCACTTTCAGATGCCCCATGTGGGGAGATCTCCCGCTATTCGATTGTCAACTTGGAAGGTCTGGGCTGGTGCCTTTGTCCCAGTAAAGAAATACCTGGCATTTCCATGCATCAGTGTAACTGCGGTGCCACTTAACGATTAATTTGTAAATCAAACTAATCAATTTTGAGAATGCATGTTGTAGCCTTCGATGAAGGTGGTGTGCCTCTGTTTACATACAATTATGTGTTATATATCTACTGAATGTTTGCTAACTCTGATATTTCAGAGTTATTAAATGTAGTATCCCACAATTTGACAATACGCTGTGGGTCGTTGTGGATGCTTTGACAGCCACAACTGAGCAATGGTGATATGATGTACAAAGGGAATTAGACTAGTTCTTAAATTCATTCTGGTGTTGAATCAGTTGGTAGCAGTTCTTAAATGTTGGTCGGCCGAGATGGTAATTAATTGTTCCAAAGCATTTTCTTGGTTACATCATAATGTTATTTTTACCGAGGTAAATGTAGACGTTCAAAAATGACAATTTGTGCAGCCAAGACTTTTTAAATTTTTTCTTGCAACATTTAAACACTGTTGGCTATGTAGGCAGTATTAGGTTAACTGGTTTGTTGGCAATATCCTTTCACAAATTAATCTTTAAGTGGCACTAGATACTAGATTTTATGTTTTGAGTTTGTTTAGTATGTATGAATTGATTTAATGAAATTGTAAAGTGCCTTTGAGCCGTTTAGGCTGAAAAGCGTGCTATATAAATATATATATTATTAAATATGGTGCTCTTACGTTTTTGACAGCGATGCCTTCACCAAGTTACTAGGCAGTGGCGACCTGGAGCACAGGTCATCCATGCAGGCGACAGTCGCCAACCCGGATCTTGCTCCAATCCTCGCAAAGATCTCCTTCCTCACCCACTTTTGCGGTAGGTCAACTCAAGGTCATCCACAGCGAATTGTTGTTCTTGCTGAACCATCCTCACAACCGAGAGGGTATATCATCTTGCTAAAATGCTGAAGTTAACTGGAGCCAATAACCTTGTTACCTTCAACATTTTATTGTTTGGGTTTTGGCCATGCAGTTGTGGCTGATATTACATGTAATGGTTAAGAAGTAGTAGTTACTTGAACACACATTACCGCTCAGGAGAATGGTCAAATGGATAATTATTTTGGGATTCCCTTGAGTCTTTGATATGGGGTGCAGGCATCTGCACTGTTTTCTCTGGTTGTAGAGTCACGGCCACCGGAGTAAGTTACTAGAAAAAATTACATCCGATTTCACTAAATATATATGTTGACAGTTACATTCAGACAAGAAATTTTAACACTCGGTGCCAATATCTCAATGTTGTATTTGCTCCTGATAATTATAATTGTACATCAAAGTGTTTTTCATTGTTCATTGTCTGTGGTATAGATGTGGTATTCAGAATTGTGTTAGTAGTAGGATTTAATGGGGGAGTAAACATGTCAAGTGCTCTAATATAATGCATTTTGCATTATTTTAATAGATGTTTACATCAGTTACATATTAATTGTGCTGATATCCACTCCTGTAGTTGTGTCTTGTGCACTTATATTTCCAAGTTATCACAAAACTACATTTGATGCTGTTGGTTTAATAACTGACATTGGTTTGTGCAATTTCATAAAAAAAAACTAACAGAATTGCGGTGACATGTCTTGACAATGTAGATTGGCACTATCAAACTGTTTTGTTTCAGCCAAACACCTTGAACTTTGACGGCAAGAGCAACGACGATTCAATATTGTTGAACGTTGTAGATGAGATCCGAGGCATCCTCACTACATAGTGACTATGACTGTGTTCACTGCCGTGCTGCTAAATGTTGCCGCTGTCATCAATCAGGTGCTATATGTGGAGGCGTATTAAGTCGCACAGACCAAAGACGCAACTGCCTACATCAGGGTTAATAGCAGAGGGTAAATTACTGTCCATCTGCCTGTAGTTCAAGACAACCTCCAGACGGCCAAAATTGAGCTTTAGCACTGTTAGGAAACTAAGGGTAGAGTGTTTGCAAGCTCTCTGATCTCGACTCCCTTCCCAATTGTGTCATGTGATCGGTTCGATTGTTCAACAGTCAAATTTATCTTGTGGCACGATTGCGATCGGGGAGTCGAGATAGGGGCACTTGCAAACACTATTGAGTTTGTGTGACAGACCTTCCAAATTTTACGATATAGTAGAAATCTGGGTTTTGGTCAATTTGCAAAGAATATGCACCTGCTTTTGTTGTACTTGACATGTAGAAATACCAGATTTCTTATGTAATTCAGGAAATAAACATTTTGTAAATGGCGCTACCAACAAGAAACTGTCAAATGTTCGAACAAAACTCCCACTTTCAGATGCCCCATGTGGGGGAGATCTCCCGCTATTCGATTGTCAACTTGGAAGGTCTGGGCTGGTGCCTTTGTCCCAGTAAAGAAATACCTGGCATTTTCATGCATCAGTGTAACTGCGGTGCCACTTAACGATTAATTTGTAAATCAAACTAATCAATTTTGAGAATGCATGTTGTAGCCTTCGATGAAGGTGGTGTGCCTCTGTTTACATACAATTATGTGTTATATATCTACTGAATGTTTGCTAACTCTGATATTTCAGATTTATTAAATGTAGTATCCCACAATTTGACAATACGCTGTGGGTCGTTGTGGATGCTTTGACAGCCACAACTGAGCAATGGTGATATGATGTACAAAGGGAATTAGACTAGTTCTTAAATTCATTCTGGTGTTGAATCAGTTGGTAGCAGTTCTTAAATGTTGGTCGGCCGAGATGGTAATTAATTGTTCCAAAGCATTTTCTTGGTTACATCATAATGTTATTTTTACCGAGGTAAATGTAGACGTTCAAAAATGACAATTTGTGCAGCCAAGACTTTTTAAATTTTTTCTTGCAACATTTAAACACTGTTGGCTATGTAGGCAGTATTAGGTTAACTGGTTTGTTGGCAATATCCTTTCACAAATTAATCTTTAAGTGGCACAGCAGTTATACTGATGCATGGAAATGTCAGGTATTTCTTTACTGGGACAATGGCACCATCCCAGACCTTCCAAGTTGACAATCCAATAGCGGGAGATCTCCCCCATATGGGGCATCTGAAAGTGGGAGTTTTGTTCGAACATTTGACAGTTTCTTGTTGGTAGCGCCATTTACAAAATGTTTATTTCCTGAATTACATAAGAAATCTGGTATTTCTACATGTCCTGCCCACAGTGAAAATGTTCATGTTTTTTGTTTTATAAGTTTATTTTCACCAATAACTCATTAGCTTAAACTTAAAATTGTGTAAATATGCACATGGAAGTGATCACAACAGTTTTTGTGATGGACATCACGGCTAAGTGTGCATGTGACAGACATAATGCAATGCTTGCATGTACAGTACAACTAAACACAAACACATGGAATCAATATCAAACCACATTGCATGTGTGACACTAGGGATACGCTAATCAATAGAGGTCGTAAAGTCAATTTTTAGTTTAATATGGCTAATCTGAGGGAAATCTGAACATGATGTCTTCACGAAATTTTACATTAAAACAGGGACAGGATGTTTGAACATCCACAAATTATAATATTGAAAATATGTCTGTGTTTCTGAAGATATTTATCTTACAGTTAACCTGAAATTAGAAGTATATAGTAATATGTCTTAAAATAATGACCATGAGACAAGAGGAAAGTGGTGAATTTGAAATGGGAACATTTTTCATTGGCTGACCCAAATACTTTGTGTCAGTTGTTTGTCTAGCCATTTTGTTGAGTTGTGCAGTTTATGGCAAAGATGTCCCAGTGTCGTGTGTGGCAGGTTCAAATCCTGCCTGTGTTTAGTATCCAAACACAACAGGTTGTGCACATACACTGATTCCATTCAACAACTTCAGCCGCATTTTATAACATCACCGAATTGCATAGATATTTTATTTCCACCTATACTGGAAACTGTAGACGAAATTAGCATGACATTTTAAATAATTATATAAAAAATAAACATTCCTATGCTCTTGCATAACCCAGTTCACAAGAGATGGTGATATACATACGTATTTACGATATGCTGTTCTATTCTACACGGTGTTTCAACAACCTGTGAAAACCTGTACTGTATTGAGTAGTGATCCACTGTCATCCACAGGGCGCCACAGTGAGTTCATTATATAGGAACCAGTGAGTCCAATGATACTGCCTACACTGTCTGCTCGGCGTCTCTCACACTCCAGACTGGGAAGCAACCCCGGCCGCTGGGAGCAGGATCCAGTGGGTTAGAGATAGAAATTGCCTCCCCTGTGTGCGGTCTTTTACTTCCCTTAGCTCTGACACCAGATGGAAGGGACCAACGGCTTTTAGTGCCTTTTCCGAAAGACAAGGCAATGTGAGATGAACACCGCTCTCCACTGTGAACAAATTTCAAAAGATCAAAATAATGTAAAGGAAGGTTGGCCCCACGATAATAGGGAAGCTTTGAGCCACTCCTGTAACGTTGTTAATACTTAACCGACGTTTAATTTGTCGAGTTATCTAGAAGCAGGCTTTGATACTTACAACTCCACGGCCATTTCTTTCATTACGGACGACTAATGGTGCAGAACATTACGATTGCACGCGTTTGAACCGATAACATATTTTCGAGTAGAGCTATATATATATATGTAGCTCTATATTTTGTGTTTAGTTGTTTTCTTTATACAACTACCAGGAATAGGTCAAGTAGGTGTACAATGTACTTGAATACAATTACAAGTACTTTCAATTGTGCCAAGTCCAAGTGGTGACAGAGACTTTGGATGGTGACAGAGGTGGTGGAGCAATGACAGAGAGGCGGAGCAGTGGTGAAAAAGGCATTAGGATGAAGACAGAGGCAGTGGGGCGTTGATAGAGGCGGTGGGGTGGTGACAGACGGGGTGGGGTGGTGACAGAGACGGTGGATGGTGACAGAGGTTGTGGGGCCATGACAGAGAGGCGAAGCAGTGTGGAAAGAGGCGTTAGGATGAAGACAAAGGCGGTGGGGTGTTGACAGAGTCGGTGAAGTGGTGACAGACGCGGTATGGGGAAGACAAAGGCGGTGGGGCGATGACAGAGACGGTGGAGTGATGACAGAAATGGTGGGGTGAAGACAGGGGCGATGGGGCGGTGACAGACGTGGTGGGGCGATGTTAAATCGCCACATATCTTAAAGGACGGTGTACACGTAAATAAGAAGTATTGGACTCTCGATAAGCAAAAGGCTTCCTTGTCCACCTGCCATCTAGAGTTAATTGTCTGGATGGCAATCTTGTTAAATCATGTTAATTGTTACAAGCGGGCGCGTGTATATCGTAGATAGCCGGTACCAAATTTATCGCTGTGTATCGTCTTCACCAACGGCAACCGACAGACGTGGTCATATACTAGGGCCGTCTCGCGGCGTTTCGTTTACCATCGCCTCGACCTTGAGGTGCCGCTCTGCGAGTAGAACAACTGGATCTCAACGACAGGTTAGGAGAGAACTTCCTTCATTTGTTAAAAGGACGGTTTCAGTGATATAATAATTATAAACATCACCCTTAGTATTAAGTTGATGTCGCATTGTGTTGATAAAACCTGGGAACGTGGTTTTGGTCAGTGTTTAACAGCGGAATAGTAAGGCTATGGTTGAACATGCATTATGGAGCGAAAAGGTGATATCTGTCCAGTTCTCCGAAATATGTTACTGTTATCGTGACTACCATAAATAGTTTACGGAGTACCTTCCATGCGGTTCAGTTAGTTCCGTGGTGAGGTTTGCCGAGGCCGCCTTCAAGGATCCGTACCACTATTTCAACCAGCCGGAAGATGCTGTCACTGTACGACGTTATGAAAACTACATGTGTAGAGCGAACGTTACGTCAGATGTGTTCAAAGTAAGAGCCTCTCTTCTCTTGGATACACCCAACCCTGGCAGAAGTGTTCGCCCCCGTCTACAGCTGATCCGGTGCTTTAAGATGAACAAATAAAATATGCATTAATGTAGGGTACATTCATTGTACAGATCTGTGATCTGGCTAGGCAAGGGGCTCAGACAGAAGGCGGCGATTCGTAGTGTCTCAGTGGCTTGACATTTGCTAGACTCATCGCTTAACGAATATGTACAAACAAAGTGTGTCCACGATACATTCATTTAAAATGTTGTCTTATGTATTACTGTTACATTACCTGTGTCTTTCGGAAGAGACACTAAAAGCCGTTGGTCCCTTCCATCTGGTGTCTGTGCTAGGGGAAGTAAAAGACCGCACACAGGGGAGATGATTTCTATCTCTAACCCACTGGATCCTGCTCCCAGGGGCCGGAGTTGCTTCCCAGTCAGGAGTGTGAGAGACGCCGAGCAGACAGTGTAGGCAGTGTATACACTATATCATTGGACCCACTGGTTCCTATATAATGAACTCATTGTGGCGCCCTGTGGATGAGAGTGGTTCACTACTCAATACAGTACAGGTTTTCACAGGTTGTTGAAAGACTGTGTAGAATAGAACAGCATATCGTAAATACGTATGTATATCACTATCTCTTGGGAACTGGGTTATGCAAGACCATAGGAATGATTATTTTTTAACATAATTATTTAAAATGTCATGCTAAATTCGTCTACATTTTCCAGTATAGGTGGAAATAAAATATCCATACAATTCATTGATGTTATTAAATGCGGCAGAAGTTATTGAATCGAATCAGTGTATGTGCACAACCTGTTGTGTTTGGATACATAACACAGGCAAGACTTGAACCTGCCACACACGACACTGGGACATCTTTGCCATAAACTTCACAACTCAACAAATTGGCTAGACAAACAACTGACACAAAGTATTTGGGTCAGGCCATGGAAAATGTTCCCATTTCAAATTCACCACCTTCCTCTTGTCTCATGGTCATTATTTTAAGACATATTACTATATACTTCTAATTTCAGGCTAACTGTAACCTCAGAAACACATATATATATTTTCAATATTAAAATTGGTTATCTTTAAATGGCATATGTAAGGGATGTTCAAACATCCTGCCCTGATTTAATGCAAATTTCGTGACGGACATCATGTTCAGATTTCCCTCAGCTTAGCCATATTAAAATAAAAATTGACTTTACTACCTCTATAGATTAGTGTATCCCTAGTGTCTCACATGCAATGTGGTTTAATATTGATTCGATGTGTTTGTGTTTAGTTCTACTGTACATGCAAGCATTGCATTATGTCTGCCACGTGCACAATTAGCCGTGATGTCCGTCAAGAAAGCTGTTGTGATCACTTCCATGTGCATGTTTACATACGCCTTCATACTTAGAGAGAGTACATTATCAGTGCACGAGTTTTTTAGCGTCATAACGTACCGATATGATCAGTTCAGCTCAATGGTGCGTAGATATATGAAGTGTGAAACAAAGGGTTTTTCTAATCCTTGTGGTAAGTATGATTGTATTATTAATGTGTGGTAGATGCACATTATTATAAAAATTGTGCATAAGTTGCACAGTGTCTACAATTTTCGTCTACAAAGACGCACATGTGCATCACAATTGTAGGTATTTGTATATGTTTTAACGCCGACTGATATTGTGACGGACGTTCACCTCATGTCAGACATATTGTTTAATTACGAACTAACTAATGAACGTTTATCTCTTAGTCCATGGTGAATTCATCTGCTTGTGAGCTTTCATTATGATGACAAATAATTATATTGATAGTCACAACCGTTTTTGTTGAAAGTGAGTGACGGACATCATATCTACTGTGCTGATGATGATGGTTTTTTTCTCAAAGTGTTACTCTTATAACATACAACCCACAATATGCATATATATTGTGTAGATATACTCGTATCAACCAATTACTATGATTTTAAGAATACTACTTTATATTTTATGTTGTTGTTATCAGTATTGGTATTATAACACATTTTAATTTGTTCACCAAAATTTGGAATGGGAACATTTTCCGTTGCCTGGCCCATTTATTTTCCAACACAGACTGTAACACCTAGCAATCAGTAAAAAATGTAATTTCTATTGTTACTAATAAATGTATATCATCTCACAAAAATGTGTAATACAATACATAGACACAATGCGAACAAACATATAAACCCACTTTTATATGGACTAGGCTGCCAACTGTTGTTTGAACATTTCTTCCGTGGAATCGCGCTCAGTCAAAATGGCTGTCCAAAACTCACGTAGTGTCTGTTTTGTTCAGAAAATAGGAAATAAAAAGATGTCCACATGTATCCTAGTAGTAACAGCGAAGTATGTATGACCGTTACATGTTACACTGGCACATGTTGTAGCATTTATCAATATAGAACATTATCTTTAGTTGTTCTGTTTTCCTTATGTCAAATTACACCTTAAAAATGGACAGCGTATACGTCAACGAATATACTCACACAAGCATTATGCTAATACTTTTGTGTTGTGTGATTTTAATTAGACACTGTAGAATTTGGATGCTACAACTATGTTTTCGCATCGTATCTGGCCACAATATGTCAGCGAAATACTTGCATAATTATGAGATGATATATCAAAACATGAATTTTAATCTACGTAGGAACATAAGTACGAAGTAGCCATAAGATTAGTTATAATTTATTTAAATTTATGTTATGTGTAGCAAGTCCACAACTATCACATCAATTAATTATATTAATCCCGCTTTCAGAGGTATTAAAGTATTCTGGTGTACTAACATATCAATTGCAGCATTCATAATAATAATAGTAATAATAAAAATAAAACAAAACATGCATGGCACCAAGCAAGACAAAATAGAGATCAGGAAATGGGAGACACTGGTGCCATACTGCTTATAGTACAGAACAAACTGTATTAAGTATAAGTTCGGGACACGCATCGGTGTCTTTCGAAGATTTGTCACAGCCTGATCCATCACAGCTGACCAACTACGGGTTGGTAATGACACCTCAAAGGAGAATTATATCGGCCCCTAAGCCCCGGCGTTCCAAGCCGGTGTGGACATCCATACCACATAATATATAATCCTATTAATGTTGGCGCACATCAAGTCACAACCAGTATAGACAATTTACCTGCTTTTATGCCCTGGCAGACACAGACAGACTAAATTGTGGTGTGAACTTCAACTTTAATTAATGTTACATATTTATATCTACTAAAGTATGGTATTAAAACTTTGGCTATATGTTATGTCAGATGATATATGAATTATAATAATGCTGCTTTCGGGGCTTGGCACCATTCCTCAAAAAACAAAACGTAGTGAAATACTATGTGGTACATTAAGTCCATGTTATTCAGTTACTTTTCAGGTCTTGAAAATGGCCCAGTACAGTAACAATTAAGTTTATTTTTGCAAGACAAAAGAGAGAATCAGGAAGTGGGAGACACTGGAGTCGTACTGCCTATGATACAGAGCTAACTGTACCAATGATCGGCTCGGGATCTCGCTTCGGGAGCTCCTTACAACACTACCCTGGAGAGTAGTGTCACAGCCTTATCTCTCACAGCTGACCCACACCGTGTGGAAGTACCCTGCAGGGGAGAGTATATATCGGATCCCAGGCCGTCCGGCTTTCCCATAACCGGTTTGATATAACCCTATATATTGAGCACGTCAAGCTGCAATTAAAATATAACATTTACCTGCTTTTAAACCCTGCCCAACAGAAACCGGCGGATTTGTGGTGTGAACTTCACTTTAATTAATCTTGCATATCTACACCTAGTGAAGTTATTGATTCGTTAGAATGGTGCTAAAACTGTGGTCATATGTTATGTTACATGATATGATGCAGTAAACTTATGTATACGCGGCGTAAATAATATTACTAATCTATTATATATATTGTGATCTATGCTCTATGACGGAAGTGATCAACTCCAAGATGGCGGACAGAGTGCCAGCGCCGATTGGTCGATTGTTTGTTTTAGATCAACAATGTTAATACATTGTTATCATGCGTGTAACACATACGTGTATATAATCGCAATAACATGGAAATAGTATTACTATTACATGTATTCTGATCTATGCAGATTCATGGATAGTCATGTTATTAGAATAGATGAATCACAAGATGGCGCACACAATGACGGCGCCGATTGATTGTTTGTGAGATCAACAGTGTGAAGAAATTTTTATCATATCATATGTGCAAAACAAAAGTGCATGTATACGCAATAACATGACAAAAAATACTACAGATAATAGGTTTTCATATACACATTGTATGCTTGTTCAAGTGCTTTAAATGCTATAATGATCCAGTGGCCCCGTGCCATACATATCATAACAACGGTTCAAGTACAGTACAGTACAGTACAGTACAGTACAGTACAGTACTGTAAAGTACAGTACAGTAATGACGGTGAATTGGAAACAGGGAGTGTTGAAGTGAGAACAAATGTTTCTAATTATAAATGATTACGTCTGTAGCCACGGTTGGATATGGCTAGTTTACTCCCCCGTGGTATGTTTCGTTAATAAATATTTCAACTATTACATATAAGTGTGTGGTAAGTAACGATACAATAACATTTATTTATAATACTTTGATAATTGTATAATAATCTAATTAATCGAAAACGCGTATGCATATCTGTATTGAGACTGACAAGATGTTCAATGGACGTCACAATATAGTGCGTGTATCTAAATCTGTCTGGCTGTCTGTATGTATATGTGTTTCTGTCTGACTGTCTGTCTCTGCGTCTGAATAAATATGTGTCTGCTTTGTCCATAATCTCGCGCGTGTTGATCTAAATATCATGACATCTACTAACCAACCTTCCACAGGGCGTGGTTCTGCGCCAACCATCCGCGAAATGCAAACCCTGCTAGACGTCTGTTTTGTCCGACTATCTGGCGATGTTACAATACGCACGAATCCCAATTTTGCTTTGCACAAACGTGGCAACTGCGCTCCTTCCACATTAGAACTATCGATTGTTTAACACTGGTCGGTCAACATACAACTGTCACGCGTTTACACATTTCTAGGTGCATTGATAGAAGCGCCCGCTCGGCAGTGTTTGTTACGTAATAGAAGCTAAATTGGATAACTACGTGTTGGCAAGCGACCATATCAGGATTGTAGGATGCATTTACGCTATGCTTAGAATGTTCAGCAGTAATTGAAAAAACGTGCTGATCTGATGCATCGAACCATGAAAAAAGTCCGTGTTCGAAAAGTCGTTGACGTGTAATTGCAGGAGAATTGGCTTTATCTCTCCTGTCAAATGCTGCACTCATCTAACAGAAGCATCAAAACTGAGCGCTCGTTGGCGTAGAGCTATACGACATTTTATTGGCGCATGACAATTTCAATCGCGGAAAAGCCATATATTTCCTGAATATAATATCAACATTCACATGCTAATCAGGAGTGGCTGTATTTTAGTTATGTTAAAATATAATCCCATGTGACATGTGTACGTTCGTGCATGTAACATTGGTTGGCTCCATCCTTATAATATGTTACGCTCAATTTAGATTTTGAGTCCCCCACCAGTTTGTAATGCTTCATAACACTAACCTGCTTACCCCCTAAAAGGACATTCTTTTTGAAAAAGACCCTAGGGCTATCTGTCATGGTACATAAGAACTAGAATAAAGAATAAAGTACAAGATCAAATGATAAATTACTAGAATAAAGTACATGTTTAACTAACAATAAACAATAATACATCAATTGTTCAAGTTTAGACCTACTTTTAATAGGTTTCCATACAATGAAAATTACATTTCAATTGTCAAATGAATAACATATCGGATGTGTCCGAAAATTGAAATTTTTCTTAAAAAAGGTAATTATTCATATCGTTCTGAAAACCTACAATTTTATTGGTAACAAAATACGTCAATGGAAAAGAAATATGCATGTTCCGAATTGAGTCCAAGCAAATTTTAGATACCAAAAAGATGAAAGCGTCGCCTTTCTGTTAAGCACTAATTTTGCATTAGTAAAAACATCAGTTATTTTAAACAACTGCTGGAGCTGAACAAGAATCAAAATTCCATCATGAAATCCTACATGGAAGGCAAATGCCTCACACTGCTCTACTCACGGAGCGTAAGAAGCCAGCTTCATTGTTAATAGAACAAACATGAAAACAACAAAATGTTCACACCAACCTGAAACACATTCTATTATAATTGTCAACAGTAAATGTCAAAGGGTTTGTGTCAACTCAAACACAATGTGTGGCAATGGTTCTGTTCACCATCCTCCAGGGGTACTAATCACCCGAGACGCATCGCATAGAATTAGTTTCAGTTATGTTTTATAAATGAAATGAACCGGGGTAAACCATGTGATAGTGTATACGAATGACTGTCCGTGTTCACAAGATATTATTATTTGTTATTCAAGTTTAGACAAATACAGCATTCAATTTCTTTCCGTCACATTTGACATCATCGGGAGTTAAAATTAAATTTGTTTTCCGATCGATGTGTTCGGTACAATTTTGGTTTGCTGCAAGTTGGTCACAGACACGTACAGACACGCACAGGCATGCACAGACACGCACAGGCATGCACAGGCACGCACGGGCACGCTCGGGCACGCACGTCACGCACGGGCACGCACGGGCACGCACGGGCACGCACGGGCACGCACGGGCACGCGCCTCCAAGCACAGGTACGCGCAGGCTCGCGCATGCACGCACAAACACATACAGATATGCAGAGACGCGCACCGATATGAGCAGACACGCGCATACTCGTGCACACACACAAATATTCACATCATGTCATGACCTTGGATATACAACATGAAGTAATTCGCAACAGTGACTTACCCAATGCACTTGTGACATTCGTTGACAACCGTCCGTATCCTTAGGGTGTGCTTTCTGTACGATTCTCTTGTTGACTGCTTGACAATTGCGTAACAGCCCTGCATTTTTTTCAAATGTTGTAATGTATGAAACGGGTTATGTACCATTAAGTAGTTTTCGATGGCGGGAAATCCACGTATAATCCACTAATTAAAACCGGGAAGAACGACGAGGTTGGTTCTCTTCGATACCAAATGGCGTTACATGTGCGCACGACACGTGAATCGGTTGCCCAGGTGTGTGATCGATTCTTCGTGAATAGCTCGTCTGTCGCTTGTGTCTGTAAACAAAACCCTTCTATTGGCGGGGGAGGGAGCACAGTCTGTTGCAATTCATGGACATACATAATTATTTGTAATGTTCCAATCTTTACAATGTTAACTCTTTCCAGCAGAACGAGCATTGTGGATTCCATAGTCGAAGTACGGTTGACGTAGTGCTCAGGTATCGGTGGTTGTGTGCCAAGGCACAGAAATATCGCTTCGCAGTCGAGATTCTTAGCATAGACATGAGCCGAGCATTTGATACATCAGACGAGACAAGCTGATGGAGATACTTCCAACCGTCATTGAAGAGTTAAAAATTCAAATGATGAGACTTTTTGTAAACATATCACTCGCACCTTGCACGTCATTCCGTGGCACAGAGTGTTCAAACACAGTCTAGAGTTACGACAACAATCGTCAGTTACATGTGATATTAATGACTACGTAATACAGCGATTTTACCTGAATTACGTTTTTTATGGAGCGCAGTGGACTAATAATCGAGATAACTCGGTTTCGAATCCTGTGCCGCCGTGTCGGATCAGGGAAAGTTCGTTCACTCTATGTTGCTCCAGTTCTCTCAGCTATATGACTGATCCCAAGGGCATAGGCAGTGACGGATATTTGTATACGAATACTCTTCGCGCATAAACTGCAGAGTGGCTGAATGCTTCCCAGAGAAGTCTCGATGGTATTCGATTAAACAAGAATGTCAGAAGTAAAGGATCAAGTGCTTTGAGCAGTCCAAAGGACTGGGTACTGCGGTATATAACTACTTACTTTCTTGGGCTCTTGAGATTCACGTATGTACATGTGTTGGCCTTACACGGAAGGGTTCATTATAATTATTATGCGCAATGATAAAATAAATTTGTGTTATGTTACGTATACGGTCAATGCTTATGACAGAAGGATATTCATATGGTAATGCAGATTACATGGAGAGAATACGTCAATTTTTCGTCAATTAAGCTTATCAGCTAGATTCGTGTTTTTATATGTAGACCTTATATCAAGGGGGCTATTATAATTATTATACATAATGTTCCTCTTTAGATGTACCTGCGCTATGTTATGTGTACGATACATGCCCATTGGAGTAACATACTTATAATTACGCTGACCATAACCATGTTATGTAGGAGACGAACTGGACAAGTAATTCGTGCATATTTTGATACCAATAAGGATTTAATTGAAAACCTAATGCAATGTTAAACTATTTTAATGTCGATGTATGTTGTTTTGACCTCTGAATATAATTTGTGCGTATTTACATACACGCATATGGATTACTTGAGGTTTACAGAAACATCATCTTGCTCAATCTTTGTCCCGAAATTAAAATCGTCACAAAATCGCAGGTAAAAACTATTGAGGGGGCCCAATATAAACTTGCGTAATTTTGACAATGTTCCCTAATTTGTTGAGCTATATACTTTTGATATATTATCTAGGATATATGCTTGCTTTCAAAACTGTAAGATTTGCTTATGATGCAATGTGAATGTCCCATAAATGGTGTTGCATGTTCGCGGGCCTACCCACAGGAAAGGACACTCGTTGGATGTACTCATGACCCGCAGCACGGACGGACACCTTGTTCGAAATGTTACCGTTACGGACATGGGCCTTTCTGGACACTTTTTTGTGACTTTCAACACAGACATTGTTCAACATCGCACTGGTTTGATGAAAATAAAATATCGCAAGTTACGCACCATTGATGCAGTGTCTTTTCGACAAGATATTCCAATGTTCCGCTCGGATGATCTTGACATGCTGAACGTAGAAGAACTGGTTGATCAATACGATCATATGCTGGTCAGCTTAATTGATTCGCGAGCGCCAATGCAAAAAAGGAATGTCCGATTACGGCAAGATGCAGTGTGTATACCGACGACTTACTGACTGCGACACGAGAGAAACGGCAGATAGAAAGATCCTGGAGAAAATCCAAACTAAGGGTGCATAAACAATTGTACGCTGATCACTGCAAGAGAGTGAATGCACTACTTACCCAAACAAAATCTGCCTACTATTGCAGCATAATCTGTGATACAGGCAAGAACTAGCAACGACTGTTCCGAATTGTAAACTGTCTACTGCATCGCAAAGTGGGAACTGTACTCCCTACCCATACGTCAGAAGCTGAAATGGCGAGTATATTTTCAGACTATTTTTCTGAAAAGATCAGCAGCATTTGTTTTGAGGTGTCTACCAGCTCCGACAGAGGAAATGGTGACACACAAATAGTTAGTGTGAAATGTCCTTATTAATTAGGTTAAGATTATTATAAGGTATTATTTTAGTTAGCTATGGTTGAAGTTGAAGTAATCATTGGAACAAGTCAGACGACGAGAATGAAAAGTTAGCTAATTTTGTATTATTCATTAAAAAGATTATTATTATAAGCAGTTATGGTTGAAATCAGTTATGTTTAGGATAATTTTAGATACACTGTAATCAGTGTGGATGTCGAGATGCATCGTGCCCTCAGCCGTGTCGAATGGCGATGTCTGACGGGGCAGTTATATATATATATATATATGTCATATGTGTTCGTTGGACATCCAATTCATGCGATAGATAGCCGAGGTCAATTTTATAATGTTTTCGCCGTTTAGTGGTATCCGATAAAATCGAACGGTGCACACCTTTTACAAACGACTGGTGCATCCAACTGCATTACAAATTGACAGCTTTGTGATTTTTTCAACAAAGATAACTTACGAGAAACAAATCTACTCTCCAGCATTTATTGTCACAGTCTGCTCCTATACGTCCTACAACGGATTTAAAATATAGTTACGAACATACTTTTATTATAATTGGATAAGCTTATTTTAACTTTGATTATAATTTAATTGCAATTAAATGCGTTCTATAAAACACGTCAATTCCTCTCATCTATTAACGTTTCTCGAAAGCCACAAACAAATAGAGGTATATAATAACACAATGCGACTTCACACTTATCACATGCAAGAGAAGATATGGTATGATTGCTTAGTTATTTTAGCGCCATCACCAACTAAAGCGTTACGTTTGCGCGCCGTCGTTTGCATGAAGACGTCACGCTGCACTATCACCGCGTGCAGATGTCGGCAAACCGCAGGACCTGTCCTTGTTTGGCTGATAGAGACTCCTCAAATGTCGTCAAACATCTTCGAAGATTTACTCAGTCTCAATGGGCCGGAATGCTCCCGTCGGAGCGTTCGAGTGAGCCGGATCAAGAACTCGCTTTATCGCTACATAAAAGCAAGCGGCAACTACAAGAAAGTTGTAACGACAGTGATTGGCGATGTCGTCCGTTTCAATCGACGTCACAGCTAGCGTCCACAACGGCAACTAGTGATGATCACGTGTGCACCACACATCCGGTGATCGTCCTAGCGGCGCACATATGCCAGAAGTACAACATTGACGACGAGCCGGAACTGCTGGCGGACATACTAATGTCGATGATCCTCTACAACGGAGGCCTCGATCGCTTCGATATCTTCCTCGACCCGCTCACATTCTCGTTTGACATCGACCTGATCATATATCCCTTCCAGAACATGCACACGTTCGGGACGATCTGTCAACGCCACCTGGAGGTGTTGGAGTATTTCTTAATTGTCGCAAGCAGCTAGCATCATATTGTACCGGTTCAGCTGAGCGAGTATCCCGTCACCGACTGCCAGCAACCGTCATACACAAGTTACTATTCCAAGGTGCCATTTGTCGAGTTGCCGATATTCTCGAGCAGGGTTAGTACCCCACTACTCCTCGCTTGTCACTCAATCAACGCCCCCGCCGTGTTGCTTCTTCTTCGCTACGGCGCGGACCCGATGCGAGCTGGGCATGCTCATCAAATCATTAGCCTCTACTTCCAGGTGAGGTCCGGAAATTACCGGGTTATTTTGAGTTACACACCAACGATGATATTAACGTGTGCATCGTGTGAATATATCAAGTTATGAAACAGCTCTACCATTCTGTCATTGCATACCAACGATTCATGACAGCTTTCAAACTTCTTCTATCAGTGAAACACAACACATATGCAATATTTATTACTTATTCTTTACGGAATTATCGATTTTGAATAGGGCATTGCATGTTTCCTGTTTCTTCCTGTAACATCCACCGTCGGGAATCGCGTCACTTCCGTCGCGTCGCCTTCCGACCGCTGCCACCTAGTCGCGTTCGGCTTATATCCCCACTATACCAACCACTGTTACCGCTATACCGCCTCAACTCGCCCGCTGAACTCATGCATGTGTGTCGCCGTGCAATCAGGCGGACGCTGAAGGAAATACTGGCACTGCCTGCCGGGATACAACAGCTCCCGTTACCGGTCTTTGTTAAACAGTATCTGGATCTTATGTTAGACTGAATTGCCTGCCTGGAAGCATAAACACTGCCTGTGGTCTTTGCTTCAATTATCTTTGAGTAGTGCGAAGACAGTATGACGTTCATACTGTCTTCATGACATGTGAGGTTCTTTGCTAACAACCTGGAGAAAAAACAGTCTCCAAGTGGAGGACATTTAAAATGTGCCTCCTCAAATCGACGTTATCGTTCATTTCGTGCAGACTCTAACAACTCATTACGACATACTGGTACGTTCACAGATATGCTAATTAATTTAGCTTTTGTAATATATATAATCCAACTATTGAATTATTTTTGTCCGGGTCCGGTAAAAATTCGGCAAAAAGGTCCAAAGTGGTTCTTCGAGAAATATGACAAATGTAAAAGTATGCTCTTTTTTATTAGACTGATTAATTTAAATATCACCTGACCTTCTTCACGATGGACAAAATTAATTGACGAAGTATGTTCAATAATCTGTGTTAACAAAGGATGGTCAGTAATCTAAATTAACGATGGAAAATACTATTCGGAGTTTTTTCTTCATCTTGTTGCAGTTTTAGTGCACCTCTTTTTGTTGACGCTACAACGTTCGGTTGGTGTAGGAATGGCGACATTTTAACGCTCAGCTGCGCATGAGAACATCGCTACACGGCTGTGGCTTCAGTAGCTATTATATATTTTCAACTCGACTCCGAGTGTATAGGCCTGTGTGTCTGACGTACCTGTTTAGCTACATATACGTACGTACATGCGTGCTTGCGTGCGTGGGAGCGTGCGTGCGTGCGTGCGCGGGCGAAGGAGATTGTGTGCGGTCATTTCTGCACGTAGACTCGACAGATGAATTACTGCTGCAAACGTTGTCACACATACACCATACAAAGGAGAATACTTCATATACATTGGCTGGTATATTTTTAACGTTTATTAAACTTGCTCTTAAACAAAGTATAGTCATACGTAAGGTGTTCGAGAAACATTGGTATAAACGTAGTGTGACGCTGCATGATTAGGTAATATCAATTCCATTGATTGGTTTGACTCTATAGTCTATATTTGAAAGTGAAATATAGGGTGTAAAGTCGGGTATCGTGAGCATAGCGGGTAATATGAGCACCCCCTATGCAGCTTAAACCAAACATGCCAGGTGCCGCCACCCGTGTTTTTCTTGAAGCACGTCGTCTGCAGACCGCCAGCACCATTTCTGTCGTTTGCGCTGCCGAATATTTTCCGAGGTGAGGTCGTGTAAAGAACCTGTGCACTTTTCTTACCATATCCACCAGTACGGCGAATTTATTCTGATTCAAAATGTGTACCATTACGATGCGCAAGTGATGTGTAAATTAAACCTTGTTGCGTATTGTAATGAGCGATAATGCAGCCTCACGCGGATTATAGTTCGCCAAATTATCACCTGGCGGCGTGCATAGCGCTGTGGCTGATATGAGCAGGCTTTCTAGAGGTATTATGAGCAAGGTGCTCATATTAGTCGATAGGGTGCTCACATTAGCATAAACGTTATTGGCTTTGTTTACCTACTGCCAGTCTGCGTTGCAATCATTTGAGGCTACAATTATATTGAAAACAATAGTAATTGTTATCCAATGGTAATTCGTAGTATATGCTATATTTAAAGGGGTTCATATAGCAGCAGCAAACTTTTTTTAACAAAGTTTTCCAGTTTTTGAGGTATTGCTATCTGTTTTATTATAGGCTATATTTCTAAACTGCCCAGAAGCAATTTGTTTCTGCTGCTATATATATGAATCCCTTTAAAACTTGCAATAATAAACTCTCACACTTTTTTTATCAGATGCCTAATGTGAAGAAGGTTGAACGCGTGAAATGGACATTATCAGATATGCAGTCGGCCGTACGTGACGTACTAATATATCAACGATCACAAAAATCAGCTAGCCAAGCGCACAATGTACCGCGAAAAACCCTGAGACGGCATCTAGAGAAGGCACGTGCGGGTGAGGGCGTCCACAAGTGTCTCGGCCGCAAACCGGTACTCTCCATAGATCAAGAAACAGAGCTGAAAGCCACCATATTTGAAATGGAGGCCAAACTCTTCGGCTTGACGCGAGATGATGTGAGGCACTTTGTATTCAAATTCTGCGAAACAAAAAACATAACAAATTTATTCAAGGAAACAACTCAAAAGGCTGGAAAGGACTGGCTGAAAGGCTACTTAAAACGGCATCCAGACATCAGTCCGCGAATCCCCGAGCCAATGTCGATTCAGCGAGCCATCGGCTTTAACAGAACGAAGGTTGATCGGTACATGCAGCTTCTACAAGCCACCATCTTTGATGAGGATGGGAAGAGGGTCATCCACGAAGGCAACATATTCAACGTGGACGAATCTGGTTACACTATTTGCCACATTTAAGCCAGGGAAAGTGCTGGCGAAGAAAGGGAAGAAAGGGATCGGGGCTATCACCAGTGCGGAGAGGGGAAAGAATGTTACAGTTGTCGCTTGTGTTTCGGCAACCGGCGCATACATCCCACCGATGATGATCTTCCCCAGGGTTCGCATGAAGCCGGAACTGCTTGACGGGTCGCCTCCTGGCACTGTTGGGTACGCAAACAAAAGTGGTTGGATCAACGTTGAGTTGTTTGAATGCTAGATCGACCACTTCATTGAAGTTGTGCAGCCAAGCCACCGAGCATCAAAGGTGTTGCTCATCCTAGATGGCCACAGCAGCCACACGAAGAATGTTCGACTGATCGACAAGGCCAATACAAACAACATCATAATCATATCAATGCCGCCCCACTGCACGCACCGGCTTCAACCACTCGATGTGAGCGTGTTCAAAAGTGTTAATGTCAATTACAACAGAGGAGTGCAGACATGGCTGCGCCAGCACCCTGGCCGGTCGGTCACAGAGTTTCAAATTGCAGCTCTCTTTGCAGGGGTAGAACTTCAGCATTTATTTTACTGGACAGCAGGACTAGTAAAGACAAAAGTTTATTAGTCCGCCAAAAGGTTTACTAGTCCTGAAAATATCAAAACAACACAAATTTAAATTGCAACAAATGCGTCAGACGGTCCATGGTGGCCGTTTTCAGCACTTGAATGGCTCGGTGGGCAGTTGCAGTGTTTTTCCAGCTTGCGTTTTTCTGCTGGTTTTGCAACCCCAGTCAAGTAATGATACATCGTGCATAAACGTAGACTAATAAAGCAATGTAGATGTAAACCGTATTCGAAAACCGTGCATTTGAAAATGACCACCAATTGCACTCATTAGCCCTACCCCTCTACCAGATACGCTAAACCAAACAAAACTGTCATTTCAGAATTCGATGTCACACAACAGCCAATCAAAAGCACTGTTTCACTGTCGCCTCATTACGTAAATAATTAGTTTGTCAATGGTACGGATGGTGGCATCATGCAACATGCTGATTTTTACTAGACAGCCGGACTAGTTGGTAGGCGGATTTACTAGTCCGCCGTAATCTTTACTAGTGTACGGACTAGCGGACTAGTGGGTAGTTCTACCCCTGCTTTGGGTCGGCTTACATCAAAACTGCTACGGTGAGTAACGCGATCAGTGGCTCCCGGAAGTGTGGGATAAACCCACTCAACCCGCACATCTTTTCGGATGCTGATTTTGCCGCAGCCGATGTGACGGACACGCCAAATTCCGCTGCTGGTCTACCCCTTCCTCAGCTGAACACCACTCCAGTGCGCGACACGTCAGTTGCTCCGAGCTTCACAGCAGCGCGCGACTCGTCAGTTGCTCCGAGCTTCACAGCAGCGCGCGACTCGTCAGTTGCTCCGAGCTTCACAGCATTCGTCAGTTGCTCCGAGCTTCACAGCAGTGCGCGACTCGTCAGTTGCTCCGAGCTTCACAGCAGTTCGCGACTCGTCAGTTGCTCCGAGCTTCACAGCAGCGCGCGACTCGTCAGTTGCTCCGAGCTTCACAGTAGTGCGCGACTCGTCAGTTGCTCCGAGCTTCACAGCAGCGCGCGACTCGTCAGTTGCTCCGAGCTTCACAGTAGTGCGCGACTCGTCAGTTGCTCCGAGCTTCACAGCAGTGCGCGACCTTCCTAGTCTCTGCCAGGTTATCAGGTAGCCTATGTCTTTTACTATAATTGTTTGTAGTTTGGTAAAAATAAAGTTAACATTGTAAGCTTAGATGGCGGTTAGGCCTATTTCGTAATAACGATGAAGGCGACGGCGGTAACGTCAACGAATAGTAATGACGATAACAATAACAGTTGCTTACTACTATGAAATAAGAAGTAGCCTAAGTACCATTAGGGCCTAACATAAATCACACTTTAAAGCCTACTAATTGAATGTGTAACTGTTTGCAGCGTTGAGATGGATGTGCACATTTCCGCTGATACACGCGAGGAGAACTGCGATCCAGATGGTGAAGGCCTATCGTTTCAACGACTGATTAATTGTTCACCAGCCGTTCCCAGGCCTAAGATGGCTGAAGGCGCCAGCAAGAGACGAAAAGTAGCTCACGCCGAAATTATCACGAGTTCGCCGTACAAGCAGAGTCTGATGGCAACTGGACCTAGTCCTCGGAGCGCTTCCAAAACTGAAAAGAAGCCACCGAAGGCCAAACGTGTTCGTGTGAAGAAAGTAGCTGTTAGGGAACATCGGCTTAAAATCCCATGTTATAAGTGTGGCGTCGATTTCGGGGACGCATCAGATCACAAGCGAAATGAAGACTGGATTCAGTGCAAACCATATGGTGAATGGTTCCACGAATCATGCGGCGAAGAATTTGGAATACTCGACGATGACACATTCACATGCCAGGGTTGTTTTTAGACATTTTCTAGTTACCATTTATAGGCCTAGGCTACGTTCAGTTTCTTACAATACCGTTAATCTTCCACGGATCATATATCTAGGCCCTATAGATACATTATGAATTTTGGTGATACGTTTCAATGTATTATCCAGTAATTTAATGAATAATGCGCCGAGGAATCCGAATTCATTGACGATGACACTTTCACGTGCCATTGTTGTTTTTAGGCATTTTCTAGTTTTAAAACGTTCCATTTTACAGTACTGTTAATCATCTAGTTAAGATATATAATTAACAATAATAATAGCCATCATATATCTTATAATTATTAAACATGAGTCATACACACAGTTTTGAAGCATGCTCATATTGCCCAACACTTCGGGTAATATGAACACTTTTTTCAAATTACTTATTTCCATGCAGTATTATTTTATTAAAACATACAGCGAAACTAATGCACCACGCACCTTAAATGGATCAATTCGGATATATATTTAGTAAAATATTGGACGAAAACAAAACTATGCTCATAATGCCCGACCTTACCCATTTTACATAGGTTTAGAGTACCATAATTGTTTTTTATTTCACTAAAAAATAACAGCTGACATTGTATGCTTTTCTAACAGAATGCATGTTGAGCAATCTCAAAAAGTGCGCCAGAAGTTTATCTGTGCAAGCAATCATGGGCAGTGTGGGTCAATAAAAGCACTAGGTAAAAGATAAATGCATACAGTACTGGCTGTTGTGTGCGTGTTGTCCAGCAAGGGTGGTGACTTCTGAAATTGATAGAAAATTATTAGGCGTAGGGATTTCATTCATTTTTTTGGCAGTCTGCAATATATGCATGTATCTTTACTATAACAGGCTAAATTCAACAGGTTTCTCTATAATCACCATTTCTATTAGGGTTGAGACCACTGTTAGACTTCCTGTTGTGTTAAAACATAGTCCCCTGAAAATGGTGATATTTTAAATTTGAGACCCTTTTTATGTGAACTAAACCAGGCGTATCAACAGGTTCTGTGGTAGAATGTATTGGAAGTGAAATGACGCATATCTGGAAGAGTGTAGTTGGCGGAGTGATTTTTTTCCATTTTTTCCACATAGCTCACGTGGGTGCAGAAAAATGTGGTTATATTGGTCAATATCGATGGCACAGTGTATGCATGCGTTTTAAAAGAGCTGGAGGTATTTGATTTTGACGAAATTTCATCAGTATATCAATGACATGATATCAGTTGCTGTGAATGAATTTCAGACTTTTGTCAGGTGCAGTTTTCTTACAATCTTACAAAACGTTAACATGGTCGACATTGCCATTGGTGATTGGGGAAATCTAACAGTGGTCTCACCCGTACTAGTGAACACGTGTGGGATTAGCGAAGTTCACCAAGAATAATTAAATCATTATTTACACCAAGCATACGTATTTATTTGAAGTTTAAAACGACAAAGAAGTTTCCCAAAAAGCGCGGTAAGGCGCAAGCAAATTAAACGGAACGTAAAGAAGAAAATGACTACTTCGAAAGAACCCACGTCAGAAGATGATCGTGTCGTGACAGCGGGATGGAGGGTCTGTGCCTATGGGGTCCCGGAAGATGGCGCGCATAGCGAGAACGAATAAGCATTACATCTAGGAGTCAGTATCTTGAATTATATGTGTCTGAACCTGTAATGACTATTGGGCTATATGAGCACTTGTATAGAATCTGGATCCACCTCGATTTCGCCGTTATAGCTTGAGTTTTGCCTAACTTTGATACCTCGGAGGCTGAGCGTTACTTCCATCATTCAACATCATCCCAGGCATATTAAAGTCTGTCTTCTGCCATAAGTTCTGGTGGAACGCCCTCCCCGGGAATGTGTTGGTAGCCCCAACCATCCAGGCCTTCAGGTACGTGAATGGTTTGTTTCATGCTTCTAAGGCTAAGCCATGGTCTGTGCTTTTATTTACACATCGTTCATACTTTAAGTTTACTCGCACTTTATACTTTTTTAACACCTTTACATCTGGCACAGCACAGTTGTTGACACACACAAATGGGCATTAAAATCCAGACTTATGGACTATGCCGATTAACCACGTAGAAGTATAAGCCGTTGGTTTCTTCTATCTCAGTATCTGGTGTTTGTGCCAAGGGAAGTAAAAAGTCACCCGCGGGGAAACGGAAAGTTGGAAATACCTGTCATTAGGACTGGTAGTCGTATGTCATTACCCTTAATATTTGATGTGCGGTCGTCAAGGTTATCCCCCATCTTGGCTATACACAACCAAATGTTGTGTATTGTCTACAATGGGTGAATGGGACCCAAACGATTGCTGTGGTATTTTGATGCATAATGCCAACTCTAAGCCCTGACAGTAACATACAAGTTCCTTAGGTGACCGGCCAAAGATGTGTAGCTGAAAAAAATAGTGAACTGTTTTCCTCGTTTGAATGCAATATGCTATAGATGCTGACATGCCTTCTTACAATTGTTGTGTATAGCCCACCAAGGTCCATTGCTGGGTTACGAGGCTGGATGTCACGAGATCTGGGATCTCATTCTCTAAAAGTCCCATCTCTTGGCATTAATGTCTGAAAATGGACCCTGCCAATTAATAGTTGTTGAACACCTGTTAATCTAGATGAGTCTCTAAATGCATGACATATGTGATAAGTGTTGAGTGATTGAGTGAGAGTCAAAGCCAAAATTTAGGTCACAGCAAAAAATGCACCCCGTTATCATGTCTGACCGAACCGACAGCGGCGTGCCAAGTACCTATGCCAATGTAATGTATGTGCTACTTTCTTACATGACAGATGTGTCCGACTGGTGATGTTGAGGGGTTTGATGAAGATGACGAAGTGTCAGAGAAGAAGTTCGCTTGGACTCTTATTATGGAACACAACCACAAGTAGAAGTCTGGCAGCTTCCAGTCAATGGGTATGACAGATTATACACACATACACACTCACACACACACACTCACACACACACACACACACACACACCACACACACACACCACACACACACACATACACACTCACACACAGAAGACAGTTTCCGAGAGTATACATGTAGAAATTATGTTTGTTGTGACATAAATTTGAAACAGTTTTTTGCGCTAATGCAATGTACTTCTCAAACTTTTAAAGTTCGCGGCACACATTATAGTTTGATCCTCGCGGCACACTGAGTCACGTGTGTGTTTCAAAATGCCCGTTATGGTGTCGGATGGAATTGACAAATTCATGGTCTTATACCACTATTCTCACTCTTGATAAAGAGTGTTTGTTGGTTGGGATAGATAGGGCTAGAGGACCTCTCGTTATAACACTAGTAACCAGATATCAGAATTAACCTCCTTTGTCCTGACAGCCCTTTTAATAGTTTAGGTGTCAGATTCTTATAAAAATCAAGATTCCCAATTTGTTGCATTTGATTCATTATTTCATCAAAGTGACACAAGAGAATGCTAAAAACAGACTGTCATCAAGAACCAGAGAAGGTACCAAATATACCTGGCATGATAATTAATATTTTTCAGATTAACTCCTTTTCCTCTGGGATGTGATTTGCTTTGGTGTCAGATGGAAAAGGTTTTGGTGTCGGATGGAATCATGAGATATTGAAATATAAAACAGCATTTTCACCCCCATAATCCACATGTTTCCTAGATAAATGTTCTAGAACAGCTTCCTTTGGTGTTTATCTTTCCCTTTTTGAATGATAAACTGTTACATCCATCATTTGAAGAAATATCCATCCGACACCGAAACCCATGTTAGCCGAAGAAATCACAATTAGTAGTCATAGATACCTAGTAACACATCAATATTTGATTTTGATATCATCATAATAACTGTTATGAATGTGACTCTTGAACATGTGAAATCATTGAACATTTAAAATTTAACATTAAAATGTCATCTAAATGACATGCAAATGCTGTATCAGGGTACATAGGCCTACATGTGGTCTATTTTCAACAAACTCCGGGTTGGCTTTGCTCAAAAACTATGGATACAATGCTTAACAATAAAGTTTCTCATTGCTTCACTGTGTTCATCTGATCCCTGTTTGTTTTTGTATTGCATGGAAAGTTTTAGTTGCATAAGAACTTCAAGTCTTACTCTGGCAGATAAAAACTGGCAGAATAATATTTCTTTTACATCATAGCAACCATGGCATGATTTATTCTTGTTATTTAATTTTTATAATTTAAATATCTATATATCTGTTATCACATTACATGTTTATTTGTTTTGATCTATTTATCTCTGCATTGATCAATTTGAAGTATTTATGTTTGTCAAAAAATAATTTTTCATAGTTTATATTATTTGTAGATTTTATGAAACATTGGAAGATGTCCCACAGTTGGTTGGAACAACTCCTTTCTGGTAATATGTATATCTAGTACATGAGTCGGTTTTTAAACAACTTAATAATCAGGAGGTAATCTCCCTCCCTTTTCAATATCATCAAGATTTAACAAGATTGCCATAGAGACAATTAACTCTAGATGGCAGGTGGACATGGAAGCCTTTTGGCTTATCGAGAGTCCAATACTTTTTATCTACGTGTATCCCGCCCTTTTAAGGTATGTGTCAATTTTATTTTTAAACATATTCACACTACTAGCACCAACACAATCAAGAGATAATCTGTTCCATTTATTTACAGTCATTTTTTAGAATGAGAACTTTCTTATCTCAAATTTACACTGCTCCTTTACTAATGTAACTTCATGTCCTCTGGTCCTATCTTTCTTAACTGAGAAAAAATATTTCTATCAATATTTTCATAATCATTCAATATTTTAAACACTTCTATCTGATTTCCTCTTAATCTCCTGGTCTCTATAGCTCGAGAACCAAAAGTAGTAAAACCATAAATGAGACTACGTTTTAGGGGTTTTCGAGAATGGCTAATCCATTTCCTGTGTTAATTTGTCTATTATAGATTGAGGTCACGTGATAAGGTCACATTCAAGGTAATTTTGTGACAAATGTGGACATTTCAAGCCAATAACGTACTATAACGTATGTTCACCATCTTGGTGTCCTGTTTCATCTAAATATTGCCTTACACTGTAGATGCGTTTGAAATGAATATTTGGGGTAAAAGTCACTTCAGTCAAGGTAAAGGTTCAATTTGCTCATAAAAACATTTCGAAAGTTCACCCCAATTAGTTGCCTTGTTACAATGCAATGCACCTAACCTGCTTGTAGACATAATATATATACATAACCCGATAGACCTAACATTACACAAACACCTAACTATATCTAGCTTAGCTGCTACATGGCTGACTATTAACAATGAAACGCATCTTGTTAAAACCATACTTACACTTCACTTGGTTAAAGGGTTAATACCCATTTCAATCTCATACTCAAAATTGTTGAAAGATGTCTGAGATGCAAAAGTTGATCACATTTCATGTCGGTGTTAAGTTCTTTAGAACACTAAAATTTCTCACTTATTTCGTGTATGAAGGAATCTTGCAGTTATACAAAATGTTGTCATGATAATAATAAATTGCTTAATTGACAATGAATATGCAGATGACGTGGTTATTAAATACAATATCTATTGTGACTTGTTGAAATGCAGTGTTCCCAAATCCAAGAATGACAGACACATTGAACTTAACCCTTTATACAGAAGACAGTCTTATTCATACTAGTGGTAGGATTTATGTTACCCTGGTTGTTGTCTGTGTATAACTGTTCAAGCCTAGTACATATGTTACTGTAGTACAAAGTTATAATGTTGGTCTTGTCTGTTTTTCCAGCTTTGTGTTCAAAAATTACTGATCTTAATCAAAGATTCATGTGAGAACTGTGAGTATGGACATGTACTGATGAGGAGTGTGGAATTATTTACCAAAATAAACACAGTGTCGATCTCTGTTTGTATGTCCGTAAGCCTGACCATATCTCCGTCAGTTTCACATGTTTGAGGTAGATATTGTGTTGCCATGCTAATGGGCCCACTGGAATGGTTTGTAGACTTAGTTTTTCGAATTTTGCCAGTGGGACCCAAAATTGTTACTTTTTATGTCTTTGGATAGATAATAATGCCATCTACAAGTGTATTGCTCAAGGTACAGTCGCGCCTCGTTATAACGCGGTAGTCGGGGTCCACGAAATGAATCCGCGTTATAAACGAGGCGCGTTATAAACGAGGCGTGTTCCCATATCTGCCGTCAGGGGCGCTACGACGACGACCGACATCGCTGCTGCACGAAGAACGCCATCGTAGCCAACCAAAGTGTGCACGTCGCGCAGTCTATACGCAGTTTATGAAGCTTATTAAACTGCCAGCCAATGTCAGTGTGTAGTCTGTTTAAATGTCGTACACTGTTGAACTGAATAAAATACATGAATTGTGTACCGTTTTTAAATAAACAACGGACCAACAAGCCACGGTCAACTGAACGATAATATGGTACCGTTGACGTAATATCTAAAATAAAGACCTGGCACTCAGCAGCCGAATACGCACATGATTTGAGAAACGCTGTGTTAGAGTTGATTAAGAATTTAAATCTATAAGTACGCTCACAATTGGCTTAACTTCGTCTTTCAATCAATATCAAAATACCAATTTAGAAAGCACATTTACCGTGCCGAACAATATTACGATTCACCAATTCATATGCGGTTGACGATTTAATATTTTGGCGCACCAGTACAGGCAGTAGCTTTGCGTTTATCGCAGCGAAAAGCTAATATTTGTTACGCAATGTTAGCTTACTGATCTTGCCTACTAAGCTGTATTAAAACGTATTTAACCCATTCTTAAGCAAGGCGTATTTGTGAATTTCAATTACACTTTACAAGCCGCCCGGCGCCGAAACCAGGCGAACTGGCGATCCGCGGAAGCCATGAGCATGACTAGCAGATTGGAAACGATTCGTTTGATGTCGGCGCAAAACAAACAATACTTCGCTCCACATTTACTGTTCCTAAAGTTAAAACTGACCATAATTATAGTCAAAGAAACTTTGATAGCATTAATTGGCAGTGCAGAATAAACAACGGCAACGTAGTGACGCGCCTCACACTTGATTCGTTGCAGTTGTACGTCAACGTTAAATTTATTGTCCGCCAACTAGTCTTTCAACATACACATGCCGTGGACAAAGACGGGGATAACTTCACATAAAACAATTGACAGTTATTACCGTGTTAATATAGTTTGTCATAGCGCCCATTTCCCCTGGCGGCAGAAATTCGGGGTCCACGACCGACCGCGTTATAACCGAATCCGCGTTATAACGGGGCGCGTTATAACGAGGCGTGACTGTACACAACTATTTTGAAAAGTTTTCATATTTTTGCAGTTCTGTATGTGAATGCAACATGGTTGTAAGGCTGGTTAGTATATTACTAATTTACTATTACTGTTATTGTTGCTGATGATAATTATACAGAAATTATAACTATAGGGAACTGAGACAGATTACATAACACTGTAATATATTTTTGGCTGCCTTTTCCCGTGCAATGGTGGGCAACTCTGCTAGTGTTGTGTAAAGTACTTGGACATTCACGCTGTGTGTTGCAGTGAAGTACCTGGGTTTGTTGGCTATGTCAAAGATCCTGAAGACCCACCAAAAGAGCGTCCAAGCCCACAAGGAACTGGTTCTACAGTATCTCGATGAAAAGGATGAGTCAATTCGTCTGCGTGCCCTTGACCTTCTCTGTGGCATGGTTCGTTCTCAACTTGTGAACAATCTTTATCGCACAATTTTGCAACTTGTTATTTATAAATAATGAATAACTATTTATTTGTGACGCAGAAAATGTAGCATTTGTCACAACTTTTTGATAGATTTGAAGATAAATAAAATGTCATCTCCACACATAGTTACAGAGAATGTCACATGTGGCAGGTCATATAGTCACAGTGTAAGGAACATTGATATTTTCTGTCACATGTCTTACACACAATCCATAAAAGGACATGTTCTGCTCTCTCCCAGTAATTACAAGCAGGAAGTTGTGCTTCTTCCCAATTTGGTCAGGAATGTTGGAATGAACCACTTCTAAGCAGTAAGTGCTAACTGCGGCAACTTGAATGTTGTGCTTATAATAAATACAATTTCAACATTTCTCTGCTGCAACATTCAAATTGTGAACACTGATTTGGGCTTATTAAGCACAATTTTGCAGGCAATATTTGTATTCTGCAATTGAGAAAAATCTATAAATAAACGTTAACAAATGAGGCAAGAGGCATGGAAAACTTAGTTTTATTGCGAGATATAAAGTTGTAGTCGCCAGTTTGCTGTGGCAGGTATCGAAGAAGAACTCGATGGAGATCATGAAGATATTGATGGTGCACATGGATAAGGCAGAGGGCTCTCACTACCGCGACAAACTTCTCGCAGTGAAAACTGCAGCCAATCAAACTACCACTACATCACCAACTTCGAGTGGTAAGTTGGACATGACATTGAAAATCCTAGAAATGGAAACAAGTTGATGCACTGCTGTACTGAGAATGGCAGAGAATGATTCAGAATATTTAAATCCTATCGTGAGTATATTGACAGAATCAAATTGTATATGTACAAAGACTAGCGATATATGAATCGTCATCATCAATATGACAGGACAATATGTCGCTGTCATGATGAAGATGATGGCATGCGTGCATGTTGTGTTTGTGCACAGGCTGTGTTGTTGGAGAATGCGCACGCATTGACGGACAACGCAGAGGAACGGCATCTGTGAAGTGCTGCATGCGGCAGTCTGGATCTGTGGAGAGTTCTCAGTGAGTACATGCATAACTATGCCTTGACGTCCTCGCTGCTACTGATAGAGACAGATACTAGTAAAAACCTGAATATATATTTCCCACATATCGGGATAGATCACTGGTTTACTTCTTGGTTCAAGGACGGTGAATAAAGTGACAGTGATTTTGAGATGGTATCCTCTTTCTGTGAACTTTTCACGCTAATAAAAATGGTTGTGATTTTGTAGGACTACATCAGTTATCATGGTCCAGAGAATAATTAATTCGCCTATAGCCGCCTATAGAAAAGCAAGTAAGGAAAAACACCTGTCCTATTTCAAAAATTATTTGATTACCATCATTCAAATTGATAATTATATCGCATGTGCCTTTTTTTCATGTAGATGTACAGGGCAACCTCACTATTAAGGTCATCCTTGGGACTGGACATAGTGACCTGGATAGCAAGGTGAACATATTAGTGGAACTAATTTCCTATACTTTACTGTATGTGGAAATCATTTGGGACTTTTCTAGGGTGACCTAATTGTGAGGTGAGTGTATTACCGAGGTGACTATAAAACAAGGTTCGTCTTGTAAAACACTGGACATTTTCTTAAGATATGAGTAGTTTTTAATTGAAATTTGACATCTCACGATGTCATTACAACTACGCCATCTTCCCACAGACACCTGAGTGACCCCCAGAACACTTTAGAGTTGATGCTGCGAGCGAAGGTGATTTAGCTGCCGGGCCACATCCAGAGCATCTACGTACACAATGCCATCAAGCTGTACGCCCGCATCCTCATCACGGATGAGGCTCAGGATGACCTACAGACTCACAAAAACCACGGAGCTGCTCCTTGAGAAACTACCGATGTTTGTTCAGAGCGCCGACCTCAAAGTACAGGAATGGGTATGTGTGTAGTTGTGAAGATTAGTGACTGTGGCTGTTCTGATTAATCAATTCTGTTGTTTCATGCTTCTGATTGGTTAATCAATCACAATGTTATGTAATCGATCATCATCTTGTTTACATGAAAAAATTAGTTTTATGTGAAAAATATGTACGGTTACCTGATGTCCAAAATATGTTGTGAAAAAGATGCCAGTGTTCAGAATTTCTACATTGATGGCATGTTCGGAAACTCACACTACAGGAAGATGCAACACATTAAGTTTATAAACATCACAGGGCTATTCAGTCATATTCCTTTGTTGATTATTAATATGAATTGGTCTGATTAAGTGAAATATGTTGTATCTTATGTAATGACATCAGTACTTCTATCGTGTTTGTTGAAATATTAATTCATTCGTATCAACATTTCTACGTTTCTAATTCTTCCTTCACAGGCTTGCTGCCTGTCGCAACTGATCAAGTATGTGAACAAGGTGATTGGGATAGGGGCAAAGGTCGCTGACGAGGTCGCTATGTTGTTTGCGGGAGAACTAAACCCTGTTGCACCAAAGGCGCAGAAGAAGGTTCCTGTTGCCAAAGGGAAGGTCAAAGGGATAAAACTTTCCATTGACATTGAGGAGTGTCTGATAGTGTGACTGGTTTGAAATGTATTGGCAGATTTGACACATTGTGCAAAATAAGTTTTCAACTAATTTGTACTTAAATCATTTTTGTTAGTTATTAATGTCGGTTTTGCTATATTGTTTAGATAAGGTTTGCTGTGATGTTTCTGTAACAAATTAATAATAATCAAGTAGTTTCTTTTATGCCTAAATCATTGAAGTTTTTCATAGATACGTACGTGTCTTAAAAACACTAAATGGTTTTAACGTGACTTGACTTAAATGCCTAGGCAAATTTGACCCATTGCTATCCTCATGGATGTCACACCCCTCCATTTTGTTCTGTCTAGAGCATATCGCTCTGCTCTTAAAAGCAGGAATCTCAAAGCTATTTTCATGAAGTTTTCATTTGACAAATGGCAGATGTGTCCAAACCATCGGAGTCTTC